>JAVXUP010000267.1:15000-589982 GCA_033070095.1 Escallonia herrerae | reverse complement strand
CTGGGGGTCAATAATAATAATAATAATTATTATTATTATTATTATTACACTGTGGGAAGAGAATTGGGTGTTCTAAAAGAGGAAGGCCAAAAGGGGTTAGAAAAGTTACTGGGTGATCAGAGTTGTACTTTATCTTTATGGTAATAAAAAAAATTTGACAGTGATCAGATAAGTATTTATATTTCAGGAAATTTATGAATTTGGTAGATGAAAGTGAAAATTAAAGTACAAATTTTTATTTCAATTCTAATTTTTTATTCTAATATTGAATATTTTAATTTTGATTCTAACAGCTAATACTGAATCTATATTCGAAAGTGTTACCCAAGTATACCTAAAATACCCTCGCATTTAAAAAGTAATAAATTAATACTTAAAACATTTTGTTTGTGAACCAAATTACTACGGAGGCTAACGGACACAAAAGATTCAAAGGTTAAGACTGACATTATAAAAAAATAATCCTAACCATAGGGGGTGTCAATGGACCAGGTATGGGCTAGCCCAACGCGGCCCCTACGGGCTTTTCAACCAGGACGACCTGCTGGGCCTGGTGTATGGAGAAACGGGCCGGCTTTACTCATAAATATGAGGACTCAGCCCTAATCCAAGTCCTTGGCCCAAAATTTAGGACAAGGCTTAGGCTAGGCCTGGCCAGCCCAAAGACTGTATTTTTTTTTAAATCCTTTTTTATTTTGTAATATATATATATATATATATATATATATATATATATATATATATATATATAAATTGCTCATAGGCCCTCTTCCTTTATTTCAGACTCAGGACAGTCTACTTGTAAATAAACACACGAAATTACCTTTTTTAAAATATAAAAATAATTATGGTCCAAAAAATTGAAGCATGTTCACATACATTTTTACTTTAAATATACTTTATGTGTTAAACATCAACGGCTAAATTGTAAATTATATTTTGAAAGGAATATATTTTAAAAAGTTGAGAAAAAGAAAAAAATAGCTAGTCATCTGAAAAATCTTCAACGCTGTCATTATCGCTCTGTCTGTCATCAATTCGTTTATCTTACTCTTGGTATTTTACATCAAGATAATCCTTCCAACAAATACATAACTCCAATAACTTGGGATTATGACGACTCCTCCTATCATACAATACCCTTCTTCTCGCTAAAAACACGACTTCTAAAGTAATCGTGGAGGCTTACATTGATAGTACATCAAATGCAATTTGGGATAAAACACAACAATTTTTTTCATTTTCTTTTGAAAAAGTTAGTTAATCAAAATTATTTTGCTCTTCTAATGACAATGAAGCATAATTATTAATTTGTGCGCATAAATCAATTTTATTTAAAGAGGAAAACGAAGAAAATCATGTAGAGTATTTCCGTTTTGGGTTGTTTTGCTAGCACATGTTCTATAGCTTTCGAGAATGATCTATAATATATTTGACCGCTCAATGATGAAGCACACGCGTGCATGTCAGTAGAATTTTGGTAATAGTTACAAAGGTTTTGCAACGAGGAACTTATGGAAGTGGTAAGCAGCTCTGTTATTTTTTACCTATAGCCCATTTTTTTCTTAAATTTGTTTAATCGCATAATTAGCAATATGTATCTTGAACTTAAGATCCAAGTAGGCAATAGCAAAAACTACAGGTAGTTCTAACCAATATTTTGTTAAATTTGTTCCATTATCACGGTAAACATTTTATTTTTTCTCCATTGGTCTAAAACTTTAGTCATTTTAAGTATTTTTAGTGTAGCGAAAGAAGATGTGGGATAATACGTACCCGACAATAAAACGTTAGACTTTGAAGGTACATCTAAAAATTCAACCTGGTATTCAGCTAACTGCCATTCATCGGGACTTGGCAAACCTTGTGAGAACTTGGTTAGTATGCAGTGAATATAAATTTGTTTACATATCGAAACCTTTAAAAGCACAAAATATATAAAGTTCCACCTATAGTGGACATTTGTAACAGGTCTCCTACGAGGCAAATTATATTGATCATACAAAACATTAAATTCTTGTATTTTCGAGCCTGAAGAATTAACACACATAACAATACCCCCCATTTTGGAAATAATGGGTCCTGCAACAGGTATACCATCTTAAACAACTAAATTATTTATATGATAAACACGTTAAGCAGGAGAAAAAAATTCATGTTTACTGTAGGTTTGAGGTTCGTCTTTAACAATATAACATTAACATTATTATTGGAAGCATTATCAAAACTAACAATCATTATCTTATCATTAATTTTAGAGTTAATACATGCTACGCATATTGTTTCAGCAATGTGTAATGCATCACGTGGAAATGGAAATACTTCAAAAGCAATAATTATCTTGGGCTTAACCTAGTCAACATCAATCCAATATGTCATCACACAAGATAACTAAGTATAGTATAAGCATCACACGTAAGACTAAACTTTACCAGTACAAATTTTAAAATAATCAGCTGAGTGTTATTTAGCAGCATTATATTGTCTCATTGCATCAGACATAGTAATATTTCTATGAATCTTTTATACAAATGTTACACATAATTATTCATATGTATCGTGTGTGTGTGTGTGTGTGTGTGTTATCAGCAAGGTCAAACACTACAAGAAAACAGGGTTTTAGCGACGGGGTAATCCGTCGCTAAAAGCCAAAAATCCGTCGCTAAATATCATTCGTATAAAAGCCCGTCACTAATAGTTTAGGGACGGAATTTTTAAATCCGTCGCTAAATATGTCATTTTTACCGACGGATTTATTTTAATTAGCGACGGATATTCCGTCGCGAATTATATTTTTTAGCGACGGATTTATATTTTCGAGATGAAATATTCTGTCGCTAAAAAATTTATTTAGCGACGAAATATTCCGTCGCTAAATAACTGATTGTAGGAATACTTTAGCGCCGGAATTAATCCGTCGCCAAAAGTCAATTTTTTTTTTGAAATTTTTTTTTATTTTTCAATTACCCAGACCTGTAATACAATTTTCAAATTTCAACAACAACGCGCAATAATCAATACAGAAAGAAATATATATAATCAATTATAAAAAATATTTATAATAAAAAAAATTCATATATGTACAAGCCGGGAACCGGATATAGCCGGTTAGGAGAGGGGAGAAGAGTACAAGCCGGGCACGGGGGGGGGGAGGAAGCTAGGAACGGGCACGGGAAGGGGCTCATCAGGGGTTCCCGAGTCCCGGATCTGGATCCTGCTGATCCGGGCCGGGGCGGCCTGTCCAACAGTGCCCTGCTCCCTGATCATCCGGCACACCACTGTAGCAATGCGCTGGATCTCCTCGTCGTCCAACTGAGGCCGAGGAGCCGGTGTCTGTGGAGGGGCAGCAGGGGGTGAGGACGCTCCTATCACGGCACGAGCAGTCGTGCTAGGCAGGCCGCGTATGCGGCCTTTCGGCCGATTCACGACCTCCGGCGTATCCAGCCATCGCTTCAACCCCCCAGTACTCGCAGCCGTACTAGTGGACGCTGATGGCTGTCCGGACTGCTGCTCGGACCCCCTTAGCTGTTCATACGAGGCCTGCAAAAATAGTGGTTTAACGATATGTTAGGGCATTAATTAACGAAACAGACATTGAGGATAGAAAGAAAAAAAATTAACTTAAATAAATTGACTCACATCGATCCGCCGGGCAATATCTGAAATATAGTCGCCCGCCCGGTGCGTCTCGTCCTTGTCCTTCTTCCGCACGTGCGTCTGATTATACGTCAGAGCTACGACCTCATCGTCCTCCAGATCCGGGTGCTCGACCGCGTTCTTGTGTCGGACGATGTCGTGTGGCACCGACCCCCCCGTGTGCGTCGGATCTTTGTTCTGTCTGTTCTCAGTCCCGCTCTTACTCTTGGCGTCCCAACCTGGATCCGCAGCCCACCGATCTATCATCTCCCCCCATACACGGTGAGATATCCAATGTGGGGGATATCTCGCCATGTCCGTCATCGGGGCACCCGCGAGCAGCGCCTTCTTCGCCCGGTCCCGTGCATCGTGGAGCCATCGGCGGTAATTCTTGCCGATGTAGGCAAAGAAAGCCTGCTGCCCCAGTACCTGCTGCTGAGGCGTGTCAAACGTGAACCCCTCCTGTAAGGCATTCAATAACACAAATTAACAACATAAAACAAACTGTAATTTAACATTTACTAACGCTGAAAAAAATACTTCACCGTACCAGCCACTCCTCCCATAGGGCCTCCCTCGCAGCGGCATCCCAGTCCTTCCAGTACAGGCGTGGCTCGAAGAATCGGCCCTTCACAAGAACGCCGATCTTCGTCCTCGCCATATTCTCCAGGATCCTGCCAAAGAAGTAATTAAATTAATTAATACAGTTCAAATATAAATTAACACCCCAAAATTTTGTAATAAGGCATGAGGTGATATTTTTAGTACTTACAGGCCCTCCTGCGTGAGCGTAACTCTCTGTTTACGCTGGGGGTCGATGCGTACCCCGCGTGTCGGACCACGGCCTCGTCGAGATCCTACAAAACACAGACATTAATACAGTTCAAATATAAGGCTAGCGAAAATGTACGAAACACCGTTATCAACTATACCTGAGGTAGAACCCACGGAAGATGGAGAATGCACGCGCGTGTGGGATGAATCTGCGTCGGGCTGGGGCGACGGCGATGGCTGGGGCTGGGGCGACGGTGACGGCTGGGGCTGGGCCCCCGATGGCTGTCCGCGATCACTCTGTGCCTCGTCATCAGTAGGCAATGACGAGGTGGGACTAACCGGGGAGGAAGCAGCTCGGCGTCCAGCCCGGCCACGAATAGCCCGTATCCTATCCATATCTGACTTCATATAGATTATATACAAAGACATTAACACGTGAAAAACAATAATTTAGGCATAAATCATCATCGGCACTATATATATATATATATATATATATATATATATATATATATATATGAACGGATGTGCAAAAACACATCAATAAACACCAAGTTCTAAAATGTTACTACATTTTTCCCGTGATGTTACAACATTACAAGTCAATCATTTTCAGTTTGCGAATCATCTTCATCACTTTCCTCGTCGTCCTCTTCTTCGTGGGACTCGTCGTCCTCTTCATCTTCTAATTCATCCTCTTCATCAGTAGACTCGGTCACATCATCTCCAACACTTTCAACATCTTCCGCGTCATCATCTACGACTTCTTCTCCCACAAGAAGTGTTGTTGGAAGAGGAAGATCGTCCTCCTCGTTGTTGACCTCAACAGGAAACAAGACACGTGGTTGGTCGGCTTGAAAGGAGTCTAGCTCACTGTCATATGTCACGGGCAATTTCTTGGACTTGATAGTTGTATACCAATGAGATTTGGGATTGGCGACGTCCTCCGCGTAAAAGACTTGTACAGCTTGACTAGCAAACACAAAGGGCTCGTCTGATGCAAGTCTTGACTTGACATTGACATCTACAATCCCTTGAGAGCTAACACGGATTCCTCTACTGCATGTGACATCGAACCACGTACACTTGAACATTACCAGGCGGTTTTGGGAACCCAGATATGTTAGCTCAACAATCTCATCTAGCTCTCCGTAAAAATCCATGCAATTCTCGGCATAACAGTCGCCGTTGACCAAGACTCCACTGTTTTGGGTTTGTTTTGTTCGGTCATCATCTTTTACGTTAAACCTAAACCCGTTGATGATATAGCCTCCGTAACAGGATGTTTGTTTGTTAGGGCCTTCGGCTAGTAATTTCAAGCATGAGGCCACTGGTCTATCCATTGACTGAACCTATTGTAGATGACGGTAAAAATTAAGGATAAATCAGTATACTAATTGGCCACAGAACTGTATATAACACATAATATAATTTCGTTAAATAATCTTACACGGATTTTGAACCACTGTACAAATTGTGATTTCCGATGAGATTCAAGTCCAGCGGGATCAGTGATTAAAGATTCCGCATCGAACTCACTGCAAACCAATATGCATTTAACTCGCTTAACACACACTTTCAATTATGTACAGCAATGTAAGTGAATTAAGACTTTAACTTACTCAACGAATGCCGAAACTTCATCGCAATTTAGAAGGGCATATATTGTTGCAGCACTGTACTCTTCATCTGTTAGCCATCGAGTATACGTTCGGCCGAACGGACTACTTGACTGCTTGAATATTGACAATTGCCCTTCCAAATTTGTGCTTGCTCCGGGATCATTTCGGCCTAGTTGATTTAACCTCGTACCAACATTAGGCCCGAAATATTGACTACAAAAGTTTACAAGTTCTTCCGTTACGTAAGCCTCCGCAATTGAGCCTTCAACCCGAGCCTTATTACGGACTTTTTTCTTTAAATGGAACATGAACCTAGAAGTTTAGCGAATCGAGTTAGGTGGAATATCAATGATAACAGATGTCGCATTAAGTGTAAACGAACAACTATAACAATTTAAGGATTACCTCTCGAAGGGATACATCCACCGATATTGCACGGGTCCACCCATCTTAGCTTCATATGCCAAGTGAACAGGCAGATGCTCCATTGAATCAAAGAACGAAGGTGGGAAGATTTTCTCCAGCTTGCAAATCGTCACCACAATGTTCTTCTCAAGCACTTCCATGTTACTCACCCGGATCGTAGAAGAGCATATATCTCGAAAGAAATGAGATAATTCAGTCAAAGTCTCGCAAACAACCCGTGGCAACAGTCCCCGGAAGGCAATAGGAATGAATCTCTCCATGAATACGTGGCAGTCGTGACTCTTCATCCCTTGGAACTTGCATTCCGATACATTGCAACAACGAGATATGTTGGACGCAAACCCATCCGGAAGCTTCAAATTCTTAACCCACTGACAGACCTTCTCCACTTGTTTCTTGTCTAGACAGTAAGGTGCTTTCGGAAGTATGGTCCTCCCACTGACTGTCCGAGGATGCAATTCACGGCGTACACCCAACTGTTGTAGATCCCTTCTCGCTTTAAGGTGATCTTTCGATTTGCCCTTGACATTCATCACTGTGTTGAACACATTATCAAAAACGTTCTTCTCAATATGCATCACATCCATGTTGTTTCGGATAACGAGCGTCCTCCAGTAGGCTAACTCCCAGAAGATACAAAATTTTCTCCAGTTGTGCTCTTTCCCGAACCCTGCAATCTTCCGATCCGGCACACCCTTACCGTGTGGTATGTCAGTATCAAGTGCCTCCAGGTGTGAGAGTACTTCTTCACCAGATGGGTAGTCCAGTGTGACAACCTCACGCTCGATTGTCCCGTCAAATTTATCCTTCTGCCTACGAAACTGATGGCCCGGTGGCAAAAGCTTACGGTGACATCCGAACCATGAGGCCTTTCCGCCCAATGCGGGGAAATCATGTATAGTCCACATCAAAGAAGCCCTCATCTAAAAATTTTGTTTAAGGGATGCATCATATGTTTCGACTCCATGATTCCATAATTGTTTTAACTCATCAATCAACGGCCTTAAATACACATCTATGTCCTTACCGGGACTCTTCGGCCCCGGAATAAGCAACGACAAGAACATATACGGCTTCTTCATGCACATGCCTGGTGGAAGGTTGTAAAGGACAATAATAACAGGCCAACAGGAGTAAGGCGTGGTAGACTGACCGAAAGGGTTGAACCCATCGGTTGCCAGACCAAGTCTAACATTCTGAACTTCCTGAGCAAAGACTGGATGCCTGCGGTCAAACTCCTTCCACGCCTCTCCATCAGCTGGGTGTGTCAGCACATCGGCATCGTTGCTGCGAGTCTCACGGTGAGCCCTCATATGTTCAGCTGTACTGGAGGAGTAGTACATTCTCTGAAGCCGTGGTGTGACCGGGAAATATCGCAATATCTTCCATGCAATGTTTTTCTTCTTCCCTTTGTCCGGTTTGTACCTCGAATGATCACATACTGGACATAATGACAAATCCTTATTCTCTTTCCAGAATAATACACAATCGTTATTGCACGCATCTATCCGGTCATAGCTCAACCCAAGTTTCCTCATCATCTTCTTCGCGTCATAGTACGACGGCGGTAGCTTTTCACTTTCGGGCAGTATTTCTTTGATGAAGGTAACAAACTCGTTAAAACCTTTCTCACTCAGCCCGTGGTCTGATTTCAACTGTAATAACCTACTAACCGCAGACAGCCGTGTGTGTTTCGGAGCTCCATCCCACAGCGGCTCTTCCGCAGCTCTCAACAACTCATAAAACTGATGAGCCCCCTCGATCGGCGGTTGTGGACTGTCGTTACCCCAGTCAACATTAGCATGCCCAGCATCCATAATCATATCTCGAAAATCATATCGTGCCTCCTCCCTAACTTCAGTTTGACTAGCCAGGTTGGACGACAATACTATCGTTTCCTCGTGCTGCGTCCACCTTGTGTATCCACCCATAAAACCGTACCGACGAAGATGCCATTTTACTTCAATTCTTTTTCTCCAGTGCAACAACTCACATCTACCGCACGGACACCTTATCTTATCAAGGTCAACATGTGCAGGATGCGCATAAGCGAAGTCGAGAAATTCGTCAACGCGACACTCAAAATCTTCAGCATTCTTCCTTTTCATCCAACTTCGATCGACTGACATGACGACTGAATTATCGTACTGTATACCACCTTCAATAATGACCAGTGATTAGGCATTGCCGATGTAAATATCAATGCATGAATGTTACAACATGTCTACATATTTCCCCTCCACTCTTGAACAGGTAGTGGTCCTATCCCATTCAGAAAAGCACATGTTTATAAAATAGTGAATAACTCATGCTTAGTCCGATGTCTGTGGAAAATTCGGCAGCACCTCCCCGCATTTCTCCAAGTACACCACATCGATTAGGTGTTCTAACATTCATCTAACCTTGCTCAAGAAGGTTTGACGGATGTTAGAACACCGATCTGTATGCACCCGGAGAAACACACGAGAACGTGTACCATATATCCACGACATAGAACATAAAGCATGAGTCAAAATACTGTTTTATAAACAATTAGCTTTTCCAAACTGTCCAAACTGGACATCCAAAGGCTCATTACAAGGCATTACTTTGTAATGAGTACCTTTGAACGGGAACTAAGGGTTTCTATGCATGCATGTGTTCAGAAATTGATAAGATATGCAAGAATCTTTCCGAAATATCAAAACTACAGAATGATCGTTGCATATGTTACCAATTCCACATTAAATAGAACTCGTTGGCAACGAGTTGAACCATCTCGTTGCCAATGGACTTCTCAAAACAACAATTAATATAAAGAAGGCAGGGTTTGTAAACAACGAGTAATTGAACCATCTCTGGGCAACATGGAGTAATTATGGGATGTACAAGGGCTAATTAGGGCTAACTGGGTTATTAGGGTTAATTACGATTATTAATTATAGCTGATTAGGGTTGATTAGGACTAATTAGGGTTATTTAGTCCTAATTAGGGTTTAATTGTGCCGAGTAGTGATGATTAGTCCTAATTAGGGCTAATTGGGCTTAATTGGGTTATGTTAGGGCTAATTAATGTTAATGAGGGATAGTTTCGGATAATTATAGCTGACTAGGGTTGATTAGGACTAATTAGAGTTATGTAGTCCTAATTAGGGTTTAATTGTGCCGAGTAGTGCTGATTAGTCCTAATTAGGGCTAATTAGGCTTAATTGGGTTATGTTAGGGCTAATTAATGTTAATGAGGGCTAGTTTCGGATAATTATAGCTAATTAGGGTTGATTAGGACTAATTAGGATTATTTAGTCCTAATTAGGATTTTGATGGTACCGAGTAGTGTTGATTAGTCCTAACTAGCGCTAATTAGGCGTAATTGGGTTATGTTAGTGCAAATTATGACTAATTAGGCTAACTACAATCAATATGCGCATAATTGGGTTCATTTGGGCTAATTTGGGGTAATTACAGCTAATTTGAATTTCATCAGGTTCTTAGGGTTAATTAAAACTAATTAGGCTCGTTAGAGCTAATTAGGGTTAATTGATTTACTAAAATATTGTTAATCAGGACTAATTAGGGCTAATTATAGCCAGCGCTGGAGCCACGATTAGATTCCAGGGGGTGCATGCTAAAAATGTCGCATTAACCTAACTAACCTAAATTTAATGCACATTCAACAACCTCAATTCCGACACCTGTGGATATGGTGTCCGATACGTGTCTGACACCTCCGGACACGTGTCCAACACATACCGACGCGTGTCCGATGGCGTCAGACACATGTCTGACGGCGTCGGACACGTGTCCGACGCCCACCGACATGCACCTCCAGACACATCGGCATACGTTAATTTGTTTTTTAAATGCTGGACACCGTCGATCAAACGTGGTGTCCGTGTCTGCGCTAACTAACATGTATCTCAATCCAATTGGGTCTCATCCTCCGTCAACAACCTCAATTCTGACACCTCATTTAGGGTGTCGATATGGTGTCTGATACGTGTCTGACACCTCCGGACACGTGTCCGACACATACCGACACGTGTCTGACGCCTTTGGACACGTGTTCGACGCCTCCGGACACGTGTCCGACGCCCACCGACACGCACCTCGAGACACATCGGCATACGTTAATTTGTTTTTTAAATGTCGGACACCGTCGATCAGACGTGGTGTCCGTGTCTGCGCTAACTAACAGGTATCTCAATCCAATTGGGTCCCATCCTCCGTCAACAATCTCAATTCTCAATTCTCAAATGCTCAATGCAATAAAAATTAACAAAAATCACACATTCAATCCAATTGGGTCCCATCCTCCATCAATAATCTCAATATCTCAAATGCTCAATGCACAATTAACAATCTAAAATCATCTTTAACTTTTCACAGCAATTTACATGTATAAGAGGAAGACAGAAGGTATAGCGTAGAGCAAATAGAGAGGAAGACAAGAACTTTACCTCACGAGAAATACTGCCGGAGGTGAGAAACCGTCGTCTCCGGTGGTCCCGGTAGTCGACGCTGCTCTCTCTCTCTTCACAGATCTGCCGGAGGTGAAGGCCCGTGGTCGCCGGAGTTGCAGGTGGTCGCCGTTGTCGAGGGAGGTCACCGCCGGTGTCGAGGTAGGTCGCCGCCGGGGTAGTCTCTCTCCTCTTCACAGATCTGCCGGAGGTGAGGGCCCGTGGTCGCTGGAGTTGCAGGTGGTCGCCGTTGTCGAGGGAGGTCACCGCCGGGGTCGAGGGAAGTCACCGCCGGTGTCGAGGGAGGTCGCCGCCGGGGTAGAGGGAAGTTGGGTTTTGGGATTTTTGAAGAGAGAAGCAGTGACAGTTCAAACCAGATCTGTGAATTAAATAGACTTTTAGCGACGGATTTATTCGTCGCTAAAAGTCCGTCGGTGAAGACCTATTTGTACCGACGGAGTTTTTTGCGCGGGAATAAATCCGTCGCTTAAATAATATTTCACGGCGGAGTATTACCGACGGAGGTTTCCGTCGGTAAAACGCCTTTTCACCGACGGAGTTTTTTGCGACGGAATAAATCCGTCGCTTAAATAATATTTTACGACGGAGGTT
This sequence comes from Escallonia herrerae, assembly GCA_033070095.1. Taxonomy (NCBI): domain Eukaryota; kingdom Viridiplantae; phylum Streptophyta; class Magnoliopsida; order Escalloniales; family Escalloniaceae; genus Escallonia; species Escallonia herrerae. The sequence goes on along the minus strand of JAVXUP010000267.1, from coordinate 578,476 downwards.
TCCGTCGGTAAAACTCATTTTAGCGACGGAATCTATGCCGTCGCTAAAACTCCGTCGCAAAAGACGTCTTTTCTTGTAGTGAAAATGTTCTTCATCCTGCACAATAAATTCAGCTAGACCGTCTTTTTGTTGTCGCTGATTGTAAACAAATAACTTATCATCAAAAGGTACTTATTTTTTACTGTATTCACCATAAGCCTTGTTTAGATGCACATTGTTGGGAATACCTATTGAATGTGAATTATCACTACCACACGAAAAATATTTGAAGCAACACTTACATTAAGTTTGGAGATGCCATGAACTATAATTGTTATAAAATGATCCAAACACTTAGCTTTCAGCTTTCTATCTGTCTTTTGAACTTCTGGCAGATTTTGAGGCAGGATTGCTCTGTCCTTCCTCTCCACGACCACTTATCGGGTGAAAAACAGGCGTAGGAGTATTAGTGTTGCCAACTGAGTTGCGTTCTTGACTAAAGTGATGCAGATCTTGTGCAGGTGTATATTGACATCATAAATGTTATGGTTAAAAGTAAAAAAAAAAATTTGAGTGTCTATATCCACTGCTGATTGCTCTTGAAGTTATGGTGCTTGGGGTGGTGGACATGTTTTGTTACGTGATTTTGATAGTCTTGAAGTATAGATACTTTTTAAAATAGTTACGACTAGTACAAATAAAAACTGGTAAGTCTAATAAAATAGTAAAAAAAAAATAAAAGTATAATTTAGCAAAAAACTCTCAACTAATAATTAAGAATGCATGTAAGTGAAAATTTGAGAGCGTTAGTACATGGCAACAAATAAGAACGCCAAAAAAAAAAAGAGACGTGTCCATAAGAAATAGTTGTGAATTGTAATTGAGGCATGAAAAATGTGAAGATAATGAATAAATCTATATATTTTTCAAACGTCACAAAAGACCAAAATACTCCTAAAAACTAGCCATTTATATTTGTTAAAACTTAAAAGGGTAAATATGTAAAAGTGCATAAAAGAGTTTTTAGAATATGGTTTGATAAAAATACCCCTTAAACTAGTTGTTATATAACAGTTTTGTGTGTGGGGGATATTGGGGGGGAGGGGGGGAGTTCAAAATTTGAAGGGTTAATTACACATATGTCCCTGATATTTGGGTGAAATTACACGCTTGTTCATAAGTTTAGAAAATAGGCAATTATGTCATTTGACCTAACGGAATACCCAAATACATAACGGAATGGTCAAAATGACCATATTTCCTATAAGTATAATTGTAATCCCTAATTCCCCCCCCCCCCCCCCCGGCTCTTCCTCTTCATTTTCCATTTTTTCCTCTTCAGAACCTTCCAACACAGCACCACCGGCACAGTGCCGATGTCGGCACTGCCTCCAGTGGCCGCCATCATCAACCTCCAAGCCTTGTCACCGAGCCACCAACATTAACCTCCAAACTCTGCATCAACGCAAGCCCATAACCGCCACTGTGACAATCAACCACCAAGACTTCCCTCCGCCCACCCCGTCAGTAGCCACCTCCGTTAGAGCACACCGTCAATAGCCCCCTTCATTGCCTAACCCTGTCGTAACCCCCTCCCTCGCCCAACCCTGTCGCAGTGACGCAGACTGTATGTGATACCATTTCCACAGTACCGACACCGTCCCCATTTCCACACCCACAACCGTTAACCTCTGCCATAACCACCACCGGCCACCTCTGAAGTCACTGGAGTAATTTCCCACCACCTCTTACCTCTGCGTCACAATACTCTTTTGAGAATTAGTGTTTATAAACCCTAATTTTCAAATTAGAGTTTAAATTAGGGTTTGCAATCGTAATTTGAAAATATAAAAAATATTCAATATATACAGTACGAGGACAGTATTTTTATTTTAAAAATACGTAATGATGACATCATAAAAAAGTACACTTTTTGGACGGAACCTTAACGGATGGACACAAGTGTTACCTTTTTAATATTTGTGGTTACGATTTGTTACTTTTTGAAACTAGTGTCCTTAACTGTAATTTCACTCTATCCTCAGGGACATTGCTATAATTAACCCAATTATGAATTCTAGCGGGCAGTACCGGGCTAGGACTGGATATGAAACGAGTCGGGCCTAGATTACGGGCCAGGCTGGGCTTGACATAGGCCAGGCCTGGCTTGGACTTAAAACGGGCCTGGGCAAGTCAGGTTTTTTTTTAGGGAAAAATGGGCCTAGCGTCAGTCCAGCCCGTAGGCCGTTGTGATCCGGACCTAAACTATCCATTACGCTGGTCGGTCCGGGCCGGGCTTTGTTTGGGGCTGGACTGAGCTGGCTGATGGGCCTCCGGCCTGTTTGACATCTTTAACTAAGCAATATACACATGGTCTAATCGCATTTTGTCTTCTATCCTTCTTTGTTTCATCTTCTTCTTCGCTGGACAGCCTCCAGCAAAAACCACTGTCAACTCTCATCACCATCACCATCACCATCACATCCATTACCCTGCCACCCTACACCCACAAACACCCACCATCAGCTACCAATCACAACCATTAATACACCAGCCACAACCACCATGACCACCTTATTGACCCACCTCTATCAGCCATGACCACCACGACACCCCATCACCATAGCCACTACCATCCAAATCCATAGCCAACCACCACCATACAAACTCATATCTCACTGTCTCGTATTGAAAAAAAAATACAGGTCTGAACCTCAACTATACCAATCGCTTGCCCACACAAAATCCAAATCTACTGTTGGTAATGAAGATCATGTAAGAGTAAATTGAAGATTTGGCACAAGAGATAGAGAGGGGGGGGGGGAAATAAATTGATAGGGTGTCGCCTGATTAGATGTGATGGCGACGACGGTTTTGGGCAATGGTGGTGGTGGTGGTGATCTGATTAGTGGTAATGGTGGGTTATTTGGGGTCTGAGTTTTAAGAAAAAACCAACTTGTGGGGTTGCCGGTTTATGAAAAAGTGTGCGATTTTTTTTAGAGTTGATGATATCGTTCTAGCTAGGGCAATAGAGAAAAATAATTGTTGTTTTCTCGATTACTGCCCGTACTTCCCCTGCACTTCGAGAATATATGAGGAGCCATTAGAACTACAGAGAGAGAGAGAGAGAGCAAGCGCTTCCCAATTGCGAGGTGATCATCACCCCTTACACGCACATCTCAGCACAAACCCAATGTGATCAATCAGTCGAGGGTAATGACTTAGTTAGGCACCCTTCGAGCATGCACTCGGAAGAGCGCCTCGTCAATCCTATTTCGTACTATCTTTCAAGAACTTATTGGTCTGTAGGTCACCTTTCTAAAGTAATCGGAATCAAAAGCAATTTCAGTTTGTGTTAAATTTCTTGTAAAATTCACCCCCATTGACTAGTGTTGGATTGTGTAATTTGAAGAATGTGTTTGTGTGTGTGTGCCCAATTGCGAGTGTGCGCGGGTGAGAGAGAGAGAGGGGTATAGCAAAGAACTTTTTAATCATTAAATTAAGACATCATCGTAATTGACTAAGCCAAACGCACGGTAGTGATAGTTTCACGTGTCTTTAAGATTTTTTTTTATTATTAACATATTTGCCCTTGATAAAGTTTAACGTCCATTCATATCCGTTCACTTTTGGACATATTTGGTTCAAAAATTAATCTTTAGGTACTGATAGACCTGGAAATTTTTTACCCGTATCTGCGGGTCTACCCAGGCCCGTTAAGAAATTGCGGGTACATGTAGCCAAATATGCTACCCGTTGACATTGGACCCCTACTCGGACCGGACCGAACCGAATTGTTTTGGTTCGGTCTGGTCCGGGTACGGGTAACCCGGTTTTACCCGTTTTTGAGCTATATATATTCATTTGCCCTAGTTAGGTTTCAATTAAAAATTCTATCAGACTCTCTTTCACTTCTCAGACTCTCTCATCGCCACCCCTCCTTCTCTGCCGCCACCTATGGCACCGATGACCAGCCTATAACTTCTTCGTTTGCCGCCGCTAGTCTCCGACTTTCCTTCTGTCCCGCACGGGCTCACGGCTTCACACTCTCACAGTCTCAGTCTCATGCTCACGACTCACATCATAGATCGGAGATGATCTCACACCCACGGTCACAGATCGACGACGATTTCTCACTCACGATCACAGATCGGTGATGATTTCTCATCCACGATCACGGCGCTTTAAGAAAATTTATTACACGTTCGAACATTGAATACCAAGAAAGGTAAGGGTTGGTTGTCCTAATATGCTTTACTCTAATTGTCCCAAAAGGATTGCAATTCTAATTTCTTCTCTTTCATAAGAGTTGTAATAAATCCATGCACCGATTATAAGGGCAAACAGTAAATAGGTAAATTTTTTTTATTGAATTAGCCCCCCAAGGATTATTGATTGAATCTGGTTTGGGTGGATGTTGATAACTCGGTTTAGTAATTAACTTGCAAACACAAATTGAAATTTAAGACTGTGTGAAGTTGAAGACTCAGTTTTGATTTGAAGACCTTTGAAGAGAAGTTGAAGGACATTGAGGAATTAGTCCTTAAGTTGTATAATTGTATTTTTTTAATTTTATAGGAGATTGAATGTTGGTTTAAGACTTTTTAAGTGTAATTGTTTGATGCTAGACTACTATTTGTAGTAAATAACTAAGTAAGAAGTAGGAAGCATATTATATTTTTTTTGTTAGTTGTTTATCTCCATGGTTTAAGTCTTATATTGAATAGTTTTTCTCCAATGCTAGTCAAAACAAAGACCATAAAATATGTCTTACGTGTCAAAATAAACAAATAAATATTGCATTAAAAAAATAAAAGATGATTCGTTTACCCGCAGATTTATCCGGATCATTCGGGTAGGGTATGGGTATAGCAAATGGTTATCTGAAAAAAAAGGGATAAATTTTACCTGGACCGGTTTTATCCATACCGGTCCGAATTTTACCGCACCCAGTGGGTCGACCCGTTTGTCAGGTCTAAGTAATGATTTGTACTTTTTAAATGTTAAGTACTTAAACTGTACTGTACTGATAATTTAGGACACAAATTTGACATTTGCCATAAATCTAATGCAGATGTCAATTCTAATTCTTGGGTATACTTTTAGGATGTTTACTTATTGAAATGAGTAGTTCATGCATGGATATACAGTACATGTTATGAAATGTCGGGAGGACATAGGAACTACTATGAAGATGGTGTACACAAAAGTAGATTAGAATCACTTTGCTACAATTTTGATTATGAATCGCTTTGCTACTTTGTTTCCCTTACTTTTAAAAAACATAAAAGCGGTTTATGCTTGCATGAAAGAAAAACCTTTTCTGGTCGCATTTGTAAATATTCTTGCTATAACATTTTTTTATGGTATCATTATGCTTTCCTAATTGTGTACAAACTGAAATGCATTGTATATGTGTGGATATACAACGCATGTTTTGACTGTATGACGTCAAATTTTGATACACAACGATGAGACTTCAAATTTAAATGTATAGTGTCGGGATTGAAACCTCTAAAACAGGTTCAACTAGCACAAAAAGAAAAAAGAGAATATGAAAATTGTCACACACAAAGATATGGACACGGATATTTAACGTGGTTCGATCTCTTACCTATGTCCACAGCGTAGACAACAAAATGTTGTACAATAAAAGTGGAGAAGTTATAACAGAACTTTCAATCAGTCACTCAATCCTAATTTTCAAATACAGCCAAACTCACCTCACTATTTTCTCGAGTAAATAAAAATTCTTTGTGATTTTCTTGACACAAGATTACTATTATAAAAAAAAAAAACACTTAACACTTTAACATTAGAGATATATTCATAAGTTCTACATGTCTTAATTACTCTACTAACTCAGTGTATTTCTGTCTTTAGCTCTCAATAGCTAATAGGCTTGATGCTTACTTTGTAGAATCCCTCTAGATCCTCCTCTTTATAGTGGATAGGGGCAGGTAATTATTCTTTGGCCAAATGCAACAAAAGGAGCAGCGTTACTCCTCGTGCTGCAATTACTACAATTCAATTTTCCAAGAATCATCTAACAAGTGGTGTTGATGTTCGCCTACATTTTCAACCTTGCGCCCAAGGTTGAAAAACTTGAACATGCACCTCCATTATTCATGAAAAATGCATATTGTTCACTTTACTTGCAACTTGTTAGAATTGAAGGCAACTCTTAACATACAATTTGAGCACATTTTTTTTTTTCTAAAAAAAGCTAAGAAATACAGTAGATGTAGATGTTAACGAACACAGCATTTATCATAGGATGACAGCCTTGTTTTATAAGCATGAGATACCACAATTAGACTAGGACAATGCATGCCAAAAGTAATTATACAATATCTGTTACTGATTTTAAGCATATGAGAGAACTGAGGAGGGATTTGAACAGGGAGAGCAAGCGAGAGAGAGAGAGAGAGAGAGAGAGAGAGGAGGAGGAGGCTTCAAACGGTGAGGTTCGGTCACGGCAAACTCTAGCGTGGTTCTCATTCTTGACAACTTGCCAGCCACGCAGCGTTGGGGAGCACACCCTGTGGTGGTCTGACGTTATAGTTATGCTGAATGGCTTCAAATTCATCACATTAAACTCTAATTTTACATCTAGACCTAAGAATTGGGATTGGACTAACGAATATATAACACGAATTCTATAGAATTGGGCCTGGAAATTGATTTCCTTCTCCATGAGCTAACCAAACAACAAAGTTGGAACTGGATTGACCAATTTCGAATCCATACCCAATTCTAAGCTCATAGCGAGTCAATCACATGACCAACGAAGCTCTTTCGTCTATTCCATGGCCTAAAACTAGCATGAAACGGGGGCTTTTGCCGGTTGCAGGTCTGAGCTCTCCCACATGAAGACTGCCCTTTTTGGACCCCTATTGCCCCATGCCACGAAAGTATGAGTACCCCATAAGAACTTCTGCGCACACAAAGCTAGTCTATATACGTTCAAGCTGTGGCTCTACCCTGCTTCGTGAACCTTCCAACTACCCAAGAGAGAGAAAAAAAATTCTCCTCCTACCTATTTCTTGTTCTCCATTATTGAAAGAAAGCACAATTCACAGGACGAAACATAGCCCAAAAACAAGAAAAATACCAAATCACCCTCCGCAGAGCACTTGATGTCAAACATTTATCTCCCCCCGCAAGAGGAAATAATGTTCACTAGTCTGGTCATCCCTTAATAAAGAGGAGCTAGCTGATACTCACGACAACATTTACATTTCCCCGAAGAACGAAATAAACTGCCTTGTACAAGTATATATATAAATATAAAGATAATGACGAGAAGATGCATCTGAATCAAAAGGCTCTCACTTCTCTATAACTACGCTAATTCTGTTTCTAGACAAAAAAATGTGTGTGTGCAATTCTGCGCTGGCTGGGCATGCCAAACGTTCAATAAAAGAAAATGAAAAACCTGTAAGAATGGGTTAGAGGGAAAAAATTCAAGTTGATATGACTTTTGACCCCGCAATCTTGGTAAAAGCTACAATGAAAAAAATTCTATAAACCGATGTTTAGCATTTCATCTAGCTGTGACAGATGTGCTCGAACACGGTAGCCCATTCTTGCTTAGTCGATTCCGGTACATTCTCATCACTAACTTGGGGTGTCCATTTATCCTCACTTTCACCTGTCAAAACCCAACTGACCGACTTTGGTGGGTTTCTGAAATCAAAGTTGAGTGTAGCAGGAGGGCTTTTAGTCTTGGACTTCTTTTCTTTACGGCCCCCAACACTATCCGAAGGCTGCAAAGGCAGTTAATTTGCATCTTAAGCAAACGATGCTTAAACAAAAAATTCAAAGGTGTGCTGTGTGGGGGGGGGGGGGGGGGGGGGGGGGGGGGGGGGCACATGAATCTTCACAAATCAAACACAGTTTAGCTACACACCACAGCATCAGCATCCGAACTTGACCTCTTCTTGCGCTTGTTTCCAGTCTCCAGGAAATAAAGTACCTCTTTCTTTGACCGGAAGCGCTTGCCCAAGGTTGGTTCAAAGTAATACTGCACATCATAGATGATTTTGCTAATATATTTAGTTCCCAGCAGCATTATCTATCTTTTCCCCCTCCCATATGAATCATAAACATGTCCCTAGCAATGCAGCAATGGAGAATACAAGCAAAAAAAAGCCACATGATACAGACCACTCTAATTCTTTGACTGCCACCCCCCCCCCCCCCTGGGGCCCATGGCCTCCTAGTTCTTAATTTCAGGTACAGTGCTGCCGATTTAGCTTCATAAGACCATTATGCCATGGCAAAAAATTTGCACAGGATATATCTAATTAGCATGCGCTGCTATTGAAAGCTATAAAGTGTCTGCAGTTCAGTAGCGATGCGGTGTGCTCAAGCAAGAATCTGGAATGCCTTAATAGTTTGCAAGAATATGAAGATTGTTGCATATGCTCAGACATCCCCTTGAGTTGGCTACCCAGAATATCTTTGCCGAGGCAAATAAAAGGTCAAGTAAATATGCAACTCACAAGGAGCTTCTCCAGTACATTCATAAAAAACTGGTAAGCAACGTCTGCCTCAAAACACAAAAAACAAAAAAAAAAAGATGTCTTACATGTTAACCTTATGCTAATTAAATATTAATAAAAGCATAACATGGTAAATAAAATGTTTCTAGTATGATGAAACTAAAAAATTCTTCTAACATGCGAAAAGATGCCAGCACAACCTGGCAAAGAGAGATCATTCAATTGGGGCAGTTGTCAAACAGGGTTAGGTGGCCTCCATTTCTTACCACAAAAAACCAGTCATTATAATAGACCAAGCACTTATACACACTGAAGTTTGTATCTGATTCTGATTAATACCAACTTCTACCAAATTTTCCACACAACCTCAAAGTCTGGTGTCCAACTGTAATTATAATTCAAGGTTACTATAGCTTGTAATAAATCCAGTTAAATTGTTTCTGTACCATTTCTATTGTTTTACATGCATTCCTAATACCGAGTACACAATACTGCAAGATGAACATATAATTGAGATATAAATCAATGTTAGTTAAAATTACTGCCAGCAAGGGCCTCCAAACAAATCACCTGCACCTTTTCTCCTTCGATCACACCCCAAACAAAAACAAACAGAAAGACAACCTTCATCTCCTTTTACGCTAGCCGCCTCCCAAAATAATGGATGGAGGTAGGGTAAGGAGGTGGCCAAGTACAACTGGCTTGGTCTAGAGGGGTAGATGTACGCAGACTCAACCATATAGGAGAAACTAATAAAGTCCAGTGTATAGGCTACAACCAATCAAAATGTAAAGTGACTTCCAAACAATCAAGTTGGGGATTTGAGTCCATATAAAGTGATTACTCCAAGGTTTATGCATAAAGCTGAAGTTGTTTGAGATATATGATCACGTGATTAAATAGAAAACAAAAAAAGGTTGCATTCTTTAGTAATATCTCAGATGCCAATTAAAAAAGGTTGCATATCATCACCTCCTACTATATACACCTCTATACACATTTTGCATGACATCAAAATGCCATAGATCACCCCAAATGCCAGAAAATGAAGAGGAGAACAGTTTACACAGGTTATGAAGATACAAAACTTCCGGCATCGAAAGAAACCAAATGCTGATAAGGAAAAAGAGCGATATTAAATTCACATATCGCATGACAGTCGAAACGAGAATATAAATGGAATTAAACCAAGGGAAGGGCAGGCTACCAGGGACAATGTGTTGGGAAATAGACCAAGGAAGGAAACCCTTTAAGTCACTGCATTAGGTATATATATGCTGCAAATCACCAAGTAAACATGCACCAACAATAGCATTGATACAAAAGGGCATTTGGAACAGGGACTTTCTGGACTTAATAGGTCCAAGACAACGCGATCTATACTCTATATTGTAAAGGATGCATAGAGAAAGCGCTAACAAACTTATATTTACTTTGTCATAAGAAAGACAACCTCTAGATCATAAAGAAGCAAGTAACCCAAGTGATAGGTGACTATTAACTTTTTGATAAACCAAATTTTAGCTTTGAAAAATTAATACCTATTAAATAAAACTAAATAAAAAAAAACTTTAGAGCGAAAGCACAAGTACTGAACACTTCTATAGTTCTGACTCTCTCTTTTGGCGAAACAGCAAAAGAGGAAGACTTTCAACTCAGATTAGACACAAATACAAACCCGATAGATAGTATTAAGGGAATTCCTTTCTGAGTGGTAGCTACTGCGGATCATTAAATAACCTAACGGGGCTATCAAATTTTCTGGTTTCAGAAAAGGGGAAGTATGTTCAGAAAAATACTATGTAAAAGTAGTCCACCAGCTAGTAAGTTAGAGGAAAGAGTAAGCCAAGTAATCCTTCTCCGCCAGCATTTCTCCCTTTTCACATGGTTCCCTGCTATCATGTACAACCACTTTATCACCCAGGTGAACCTCGTGCAGACGTCTACTTTCAACCCCCCCCCCCCCCCCCCACTCCCACCAAACTCCTTCAAATGCTTAACCACATGGCAAGGTTTCCTAATCAACCTAGAAGGCCATCCAAGTTGTCCCTAAAAGTATCACCGCACTGCCAAATTATTCAGGCTTTCAGATCTCATGAATGGAAAGACATCTTTCAATTTAGCAGTTAGGCTTCATTAAGCAAATAAAAACTGAATCAAATATGGCTCACAAGGACAAGTTGGGCAAAAACCATAACACAAGGAATATTAAAGTTGCAAACACAGTCTATGGAGGGCAACATCAACCGGTTTGCTGGTTGTAAAAAAACCCTACTGGTTTATCTCAAAACCCAAACGTAGATCTGGACATTCGCAGTAATCTTCCTTCATTCCTTAGTAGATAATAGAACCTAAAATGAAGACAATTTCTTTCATGGCGTTTCATTATCTTAAAAAGCCCTACTTGCTTTGCCTCCGTTAATCTTCTATATGATCTCTTTCCTCCCTCCGTCATTCATTCATTCTAATGCACTACACTTCATCTTTCCTCACGTCTATCATGACTTCATCATTCCTCACATTTACCACATGCACATGTTTTTTCCATTTCTAATTTCAAGTTCAACAACTTTAGTTACGGAGGGATGTTTGGTGATATAAACTTTGAGAATTAAAGTATGATTACTCTGCCAAATAGTAGTATTTTGTCAACATGATTTAATTTATTAAAATAAAAATAATGTCATTCATGGCTTGTTTTCTTAAAATGTAAGAATGGTACTAACTTCTGTTTTCCTTTTAATTTTTAGTTATCGTGACCATTGTTAAGTACTATCCAATTTATTGTGACCCTTTGATACTATAAATGCCATAATTTTTTATTTTTATTGTTCACTTGTACAATATTTATAACTCTCAATGATTCTGTGCACTTTCACAATATGCAGAGCAAGGTCATGAAATTTTTTAGTTATTTTTTAAAGCTAAATTCTTCTTTATTGATAAAAATGGATGGATGTTTTTTTCTCTTTCCAATGCTAGCTTTCATGAGCAATTTTCAAATAAAGAAAGAAATGTAACTAACTACCAATTGGTGGTTTTAGTTTTATTTCCAGTGCATTTTCACAAGATGGAGAGCACGGTCAAAAGATTTTTTTTTTTATTTCTTTTTTATAGCTAAATTCTTTTTATTGATAAAATTTGATGGATGTTCTTTTTTTTCTTATGCTCGCTTCATGATAAATTTTCAAATCAAGATATATTGTAACTAAAATACCAATTGTTGGGTTTATCTTTGATGTGTTTAGATTTATTTGCAGCAGATTTAATTATAAAAACTCTGTATGTTCTAATAAGTCCTCTTTGGAACAATGCCCGGATTAAATTATTATTGATAGGTCTATCTTGATTAATTTAGTTTTCAATTTGTACCATTTCTCCCTCATGTATTTTTGCAATTTTTTTGTCAATATCTTCCTTAACCTACTCTTGCTAATTGGTTCTCGATTTGTTCTTAATGTGCACGTAAATGTCTGGCATCGCCCTGTTCTTCGAACGTCATAAAATTAATATGCTCTTTCTCTCTTTCATTAATATGGATATTCTTAATGGTTTTATTGTTATAAGCTTTGGAGGCAGTGGTTAATTGGTATTTCAATTAAAATTCTTTCTTTATTAGAAAAATAAGTTTTTATTCTATGTTGGGTAATGAAACTTGTTATTCTTAACTCTTGGACCCGAACCTGGGTGATCTATTCATGACCAAGATGATTTCCATGCACAAGCAACAGAGCTATTAACAATTTAACAACAATACAAAGTATGGAGAGGTAAACCTTATCTTATATTGCTACTCCCTCCGTCCCACATTATTTGATCAACTTTCCTTTTTGGGCTGTCCCACAAAAATAGCTCATTTCCAAATTAAGAAGATTTTGTAAGTACTTTTGCATATTTACCCTTTTCACACTTTTTTTTATTGTATTTCTCTCTTCACATTTAAATTTCCATCAACTCATTTTATCTCTCCTGACCCACTTTCTTACACTTTTTTATTCATTACTCTCTCCACATTTAATACTCTACTAATCCATTTTCTCTCTCCTGACCCACTTTCTTCCCCTACTCTCTCTAAAAGGCAGAATGGGAAACACAGTATATCATTTAAATCCTTAATCTGCGTACAAAAAAGAGTTGATCAAATTATATGGGACGGAGGGAGTATGATTAAAATGATTTTTAATCTAGTAATATGACCTAGGTAGCACGGACACGGACATGGTGTCGGTGTCGGATACCGACACAGACACTGGACACCGCAATTTCTAAAAAATCAGATTTTGGACACTGCAGGACACCGCTATTTTTTAAATATATTTTATATTATATATATATATATATATATATATATTTTAATAAATATCAAATATATTTCACAATCTAAAATAACAAATAATAATGAAAAACTATAAGTTATAATTTATTTGATCAATATTTGTTTAGTTAATATACTGAAAATGCAACAACAAAGGGAGAAAAGAAAAAAAAAGAAAAGAAAGAAATTGCAGGACAAAGGAAGAAAAGGAAAAGGACAGAAACAAGAGGACAAAAGAGAGAAAAGAAAAAAGAGAGAGGACAGAAACGGACAGAAGGAAGAAAAAAAAAGAGAAGGACAGAAACGGGAGAAGAAAAGCGAGAAAAGAAAAAAAGAGGACGGGAGGGATGACGGAAAGAAGCTCCAGCACCGCCGCAACCTGTGGGTCAGCGACGGCGGCGGAGGTCTGGATTTATCCAGCGAGTCAGCTGCTTCGGTCTTCACGACGGCGACTAGATAGTCTGGATCTATCGGCGACGGCGTCGAAATGTTTGGCGACCAGCTCCGACGACGGCTACTAGTCTGTAATGCTCCGAAGGCTTTCGTAACGTGAGTGTTCCCTTCTCAGATAGGCGACGGCCGTAAGGTGAGTGAAGATCAGATTAGGGCACAATTTCTTGACCCTTGAAATTAGTTCAAAAAATTGCAAAGTAGCTCCAAACGGTCTGACACTGCAGATGCCGTGTTCGACACTCCTCGACGAAGTGTCTGACACTGTGTCGAAAATTATAAAAAAAATATAAAAAATTCCGACACCGATTGGCGGTGTCCGATACGTGTCGGGCGGTGTCCGGAGGGTGTCGAGGTGTCCGGAGGGTGTCGAGGTGTCCGTCCGTTTAGGACACCAAACCTCCACCTAGGAGAGGTGTCCGTGCTTCAAAGAATATGACCCAACTTAAAACTCTACTATGATGGTTGTCATACAACTGTCCCATGTGCAACGCACGGGGTCAAGACTAGTTTAATGACTAAAAGAAAAGGTGTATAGACGGAATAATGATACTAAAGATGCTTGACTTTTCAAAGTGGACAATAATTTGTAGACATGCCGAAACGAAATGATAAAAGTTTCCATAGACAAAGGGAGTTTCACGAATACGTATTGCATGTATGAATATATATACATGTGTGTGCGCGCGCGTATTGTATACAGGTTAGCTAGCCTCTTCACCATTGAGATGAATTTAGCACTTGCTCCATCTTTTAGTTGACAGGAATATCCTCAATTCTATGCGTTAAGGCAGAATTTTGCCGTTTTGTATGTTCAGTAGCACTTTCTTCTCTCTCTCTCTCTCTCTCTCTCTCTCAATCAGTTTCATTCTCCACTTTTCTCCCTCTTGCCGCCACCGAATTCAATCTCTCGTCCTTTCTCAACCAACGTCTATCCCTCGTCATAGGTTGGTATCAACTAATTAAATATAGGAGTTGAGTCGTCTGTGACGATGTGTCAACCATGAACTATTTAGAGACTACAGTACGAATAGGTGCACAGGAAGGTGATGTCGTGGATTCAAATCAGCAAATATGCTTGTATCTTAAATGGCAAAGCATTCATTTTAAAATTTCAGCAGCAGCTTGCAATCCGAACCCCGAATCTAACTAAGAACATATTAAGAGGAACTTCACATTCTGGCTGACATTGTCCGATCTCAATGACAGCAATCACGGCCATAATCGATGGAAATTATTCTTATTTGGGTCATTAATAAGATATAGAAGTGCAAATGAGCAGATTTGAGCAGATTTGAGCGGTTGCAGAATAGAAATAGTTTGCAAGTAATTTGCACTTGGCAAAGTAGCGGATCAAAGTTCTGAACGTTGAAACTTGGTATACTTGCAGATAGTTCTCAATTCTTTTTTTCCAAGCTTATTTCTAGCAGTGTAGTCATTTACGATATATCAAACAGAACCATGAATGGTCGGAGATGATCTAGGAAATAAAATTTCCTATGGACATCAATTTTGTGTAAATTGGTGGCATCCTCCTTAGAAGGAAGCACAGTTAAGTTTCCAATTGCAACCGCAGACTTTTATAACGTAATAATAATAATTGAAATCAGAGACGTAAGAGTGGCTTTTAGGTATGAATTTCTTTCTTCCCTTGGTTCAGGCAAGTGAAAGAAGGGCTTTTTTTCCTTTTATTTTTTCTTTGTGCTGAATTAAAGGAGCCGAAACCTATGTTCAAAATAAGAAAGAAATTTTGTTCTGCAATCACACATTTTGAAAATATTACTTGTGACAAAGGTAGGATGATATAAACCACACAATATCTTCAGTTCTCACCATTTTGTTGCTAAAAGTGCCATATGAATGGCGGCCCGGCACTTCCTAAGCAGCTATATGTGTTGTACGTTGTGCATAACTTTTGTAGATTTGGAAAAAGGTACCTTGGAAAGTTTAGGATATGTATGAGCGACTAATAGTATGAGAACAAGTAATGGAACGACTAGCGAGCTTCCAATTACAATAGAAATTCACCAAGGGTCAGCTTTATGCCCAAATCTCTTTATATTTGGTCATGGACTGAGTATTTAAAATAAGGTCCCATGGAGTATGTTATTTGTGGATGATAGATCTGCACGAATACACAAAAAGAAAAACATCAAAACAATTCAACATCTTCTATTATGTTAGAAGGTGCAAAATGTCAGAAGCAGGTGGGCCTCTGGCTACACTACCATCCCATATTATGGCTTCTTTTAAAGCTCTAGCTTCTACACACATCCTAGTTTCAAGATCCGACTTTCCTTTTAGGTGCAAAATGGCTTGCCGAGATCAAATGAGATATCCCAACCTTGGATCGTCAAACTTGCAGTTTCCATCAACCAAGCACGGGATTGACAGTTCACCAATAACCCTCGTCGGGAGATGACAGGGAAGAAAGAAGGATAGTTTTCATTGATGACACTAGAGTAATAGAGAAGTAACTCAGAATCCAAAGGCTTTCCATTAAGCACGACTGAGATGAAGTATTGGAATGCTTTTTTAAAAAAACTAGGACAAGATTCATGGAGTAAGTTAATACGGATGATCAACAGGTACCAACGAAAGACATTTTCAGGTGTCTTGTATCAATAGTGCACAAGGAAAGAAGATTGACGGGAATGTTGCACATAGGATGAGGAGAGGTTGGCTAAAGTGAAGGTCTGCTTCTGAGGTGTTGTGTGATCGTACCATTCCTCTCAACTTGCAGGCAAGATTTTATAGGACTACAGTGAGGCCAACAATGTTGTATGGTCTAAAATGTTGGGACACTAAGAAACACCGTTCACAAAGGATAAGTGAAGCCAAATGCGAATGCTTGGGTACGGACATAACAGGAAATGATGATATCTCCAACAAGGTGGTGCCAATTGAAGAAAAGATAAGGAACAGCCTTGTAAAAAGAAGTGATTCATGTCAAGTCGATGGGGGTAAGACGAGGCAAGGGTAGATCATAGATAACTTTGGGGAGAAAGAGTGAGAAAGAACATAATTGCCACGAATTTAACAAGGAACATGTGCTTTGATAGAGGGAATGGAAGAAAAGGATTCATATAGCTGACCCCGACGAGTTTGGGACAAACGCTTGGATAATATTGATGATTATCCTATACATTCTATCTAACTCTACCAAGTCCCTTGGACATAGTCATCATGTTTTAATCATGATGTGCATAACCTGATAAATCTAAAATACACTTGACCCTCCTATAATTTATATAATAGATTAATTACCTCTAATCATCAATACATTTGCATGCAACCAAATCCGTTCCAAGGGGTATAATTAATAAACTATAATAAATCGTAGTTAATAATTTTTTAAAAAAGTCTTGTAGCAAAATTAATCATAGAAGGAAATATGCACATAAGAAAATATAATGGACAATATAATGCATGAATAACATCTAAAACAATTTCGGAAATAAGGTAGAATCAAGGTGATAATAATGAAGACGAAGATCATGATACTGATTCACGAGTTAATACTATACTAAGAAACTTATTCGACTCTATTTATGTGATGTATATCATTGTACATGATTTGCAAAAGGTGTATAAATCGTGATTTCTTTGAATAAGTAATACATCCACCAAAAAAATCAACGAACTGCCACCTTCTTACCTAGCTGGATATTTAAGTTAGAACAGACTAGATCATGAACTAAATCTACATCTTACTCCATTATCAGATTCTTCCCCTTTCTTGGGACGTTCCACAAAATTTTCCCCTTTCTAGAATTACACTACAAAAATGCAACAAACTTCCAAACTCACATTTCCCCTTTAAGTTTTTTCAATTACATGCCCGCCCACCCACCCACACAGAGACCGACAATCACACACATGACAATCTTACGCACACGCTCGTAAACACGCATACAGTCTCACACATGCACATACACACAAAGACAAACACGCAATCACACACAAGCACACAATCACACACTCACAAGCACACCAACACATACTCATTGATGAGACAATAATGGCTAATCAATTATTGAAGGTTATCATTCATTGCTAAAAATGATAAGTTACAATTATAAGCAACAAAAATGCGTACCTTCTTATAGTGTACTGGTCATTTATTATCAAGTGCTACTGGCACCTTGTTATGCTTTTCTACACCTTGTGCATTAGCAACAAATGTTTACCCTTTTGGCAAGAATGAAAATAAAAAATAATGAACAGGTTAAAGAGTCATTGAGAACCTCAGAGGTTCAGCTTCCCTTCTCCAACAAGTACTCCAACTCCTAATTACTATAGTTCTCTTCCTAACTGCCCTCATCCACCCAACCAATAGAAAGACTAATGAAAAAGCCAAACCAACTAATTAATAACATCAATTGCACTGTTCTTAGAAGAACTTAAGCGTTCTAGTGGCATTCACAAACTTTAATATTATATAACCATAAAAGTTGGTTCCCTTATCATATTATTAGAGCATAAATTTTCTGATTGGTAGTAAATTACGTTCAATAAGATTTAAATTTACTTGTAGGATTCAATATCATCTAAACCCTGAAGTTTTACCTATATTTCACTTACAACCCGATAATTTACTTGGAAACCATCTTACTAACGAATTGAAATAAAAGAGGAAATGTTTACTTATATAAACTCATAATTTCAGGAATCCTAAATAAGGCACTATTGTTCAAAATTCAAATGTTGAGCTTGTGTGCATGATAGGGGTTGTTTTGTCATCAACGAGAAAAAGTACAGGAATCGTGGTAAATTAAATCTAAGTCCAAAAACTGGACTGTTTAACAAGCAAGAGTAAAGGTCGGTGCTCCACTGCGGTCGAACTATGTTGTGAACACGAAATTTGTAGTTAGATTATGTGCGCATATAACACACATGATATAACTACATGCAAAAGATACACATTTTTTAGGAACTTCTGCAATGAAATATTACCCTCATGAATGGTTTTAAATGATTATCACCTCTTTTTGGGTCACTACTTCAACTTTTGTATTGTTGGATTATTATCCCAAAAGTAACAACAAACTGCTTTAATTGGCGAGTAGCTTAGACATTAGACATTACTTGACAAGACACAAAAGAGAGTCCCAAGGCCAAGACTCAAGAACCAGTAAATATAATAGAGAGAGAGAGAGAGAGAGAGTTGCATTGACAAGTGTGGTCACAAGAGAATCTGACCACTACACATAGATCAAGAACAGTTCAGACAATTTGGCAAGTTAAAACCGGCTCAGAAAATTTTAACTGCTTTCTTTTATGAGAAACAATTCTAGAATACAGCATGGATAAAATTAAGCTAGTTGATGGTTTCAGCGGTCGGACTGCCAGGTCCACTATGGTTTCAAACCTTGGGCAATTCAAAAGACACAATTATCAAAGCCTATAAGAGATCCTTACTTAGATCAATCATTTCATCAAAGCATTCACTCAATTTACCAAAGTTTTGAGTTTCTATAAGTCTTGCCACCAATTCAAGCAAAATGGCAAACAAGTAACACAAAAAATTAAGACACTCGTAGTCTAATTAGATTTCTACCAAAATTTGTGGCAAACTAAAATATACCTTTGCTGATCCATGACTCAACTAATTACGGTAGTCTATTCAACTGCCACAACTCTTTTCCAGTATAACCAAGCATAAAGGAAGTCAACAGCCTAAAAGACTTCATGCGCACTTGAAGGTGGAGGCATATTATAGAATGATAAAGAAAAACCGACCACCATTTTGTCTACAGTTCTTTCTAAATAGTAGTCTTGAACTGTCAACCCCATTCTTGAAGCCCCTCGTACGCCATAGTCATAAGATACCGGTGCACACCTTATACATGCTAGTGCATACCTTATATATGTACATAGCCAACAGACCAATATAATCTAGCTAGTAAAAACTATGAATGGCACGTCGTGTCGCCTAAGGAATGTTCCCATGAAAGTTTAAGTACGAATAATATCCTAATTTCTCAACGTAAGCGAAGACAGAAACTAATGACAACTGACTTGTGAACACTGACCTCCAATAACTACAAAAAGCTCCCATATCTGATCAAAAGTTTCCAACTTATATATAAACTGTAACCATGGAAATCTAAAGTCGTTATCCCTTACCCACCCAGGAATCAGCTTTAAATCTTCATTATTGAATCCCCTCCATCACCTCAAACTACAAATTACTGTTTGCATAAAACCAACACAAAATAACTACAAATTCATGCCAATGCGAAATACAACATAAATTCTCGAAACATGCATTGCCATAAATAAGAATGTCGATGAAGAAAATCTATGATAAATTTTGAACAAGTATCGTGTACCAAGTCAAGCTAGGTAAAAACAATTTGTAAACTCAACGTTTAGTTGTACTAAACCTATCTTAGGAATTTGTAAAAAGTGTAAAATAAAAAATCCAATAAAACTGACCAAGTATTAGTAAGTGATAACCAAACGAGTATAAACCTAATATCTAGGTCCCTCAATTCCAAACTTGAAAATTTACAAAAGGTCAAAGAGAACAAAAACTACGAATCAAATGTCAACCTAGGGTAAAGCAACAGAATTAGCAAAAAGTCAACCGAAACAAAATTCACGAAACAGGAAAAGTATTAGTCAATGTATATTGAGAAACTATACCCTATCGATGCTTCCAGCGGTGACGCCAGAGGTCCGGACCTTGAAGTCCATCCTCCATCCCTCCGGCAGCCACTCCGGCCGCTCTGCCATCAGGGCCGCAATAGCCGCCGCCGCTTCCTCCGGCCCCCTCTTCCGCGACGCCGGAGTCTCCCCAACGGCCGCGGCGGTTTCCGCCACTGGAGGCGAGCGTGCCTCCTCCTTGGACTGGGCTGGTTCGGGTCGGATCGGCTCCGAGGGCTTTACGTCGCCGTTTTTGTCGGGAGGGTGGTAGGTGTTGGCGTCGATGAAGGAGCCGGAGTCCAAGAGAGGGTCCGGCAGGATATCGCAGGTGGCCGGGTCATTCTGGGTCGGGGCCGGGGCTCCGGTTGGTGGTTCGGCCATTGACGGTACACGAGAGAGGCGGTAGGGGGAATGTTTCCTGTCGAGGTTTTGAAAAACCCAGAAAGAAATATTAGTGTCAAATAATGATATTTTCACTCTAGATTTCAGCTAATTCACTTGCACATCATTCATTTGTGGCACTTATAAATGTCAATTATTCATGAAGAAATGCGAAATAGAGTGAAATTAGATGGAATTTTCATTGTGACTTTTTGCTAAAAATAAAATTTTATGAATACTTTTAAAGTGTATATATAACAATGTTACGGTTCAATCAAACAATTAAAGTCTTCTATGCACTTTTAACGTGGAATTCAAATTGAGTTTTAAAAAAGAATGACTATCGATTTACTTCGTTGAACTTACAAGAAGGATAAAGCCGGTGTCTAGTGAAAAGCCGCGGGATGACTCGATTGAACTCACAAGAACAATAGTGTAATGATCGTTTGTCTGAAGGCACGGGATAACTCAATAGATAAATTTCATTCGACAAAACAAACATAACCCTGCTAAACCTTCCATACGTGTGTGCTTTTAAAAAGAAGTCAATGGTGTGTCCAAATATTCATTAAGGGACACGAAAAATGTCACACCAGATGTACAGTAGGGCATCACAATGCCAACAAAACAACAATAGAAGCTCTACAAATCGGCAAAACAACCACCATATGCAAAGCTCAACAGCAAAATTCCTACAAAACAAACATGCTTTAAATCAAGCCAACCCCCAACAACCATAATTCCAACCATATGCGGGCAAGCAGTATCAAAAAAATCAATTGCCCTTCAAAAGGCGCATAGAGTCATATTGAGTGCAGTCACCTCCTACTTGGATGTCCATGCTCTGGGCAATCAGGGGATTGTAGATTAGTCGGGACTCATCATTATAAATGTAAGTCATTCTTAAAAATGAACATATTACCTTGTTGAGATTCGTAAATGAGTTTCATTTTGCTTTGGCATGCAGGCTTTTTCTATGCTCATTCAGTTACTCCCATGCGCTATGTCGTCTGACAGTAGCTCTAGAGTTTTCTTTGTCAATTTTTGGGGGGCCCTTATTCTTAATGGATGACTTTAACAAGTGCTTTTCGCTGCGAATAAGTGTGGTTCACATTTAGATTCTCTCTCGGGCAGTCAAGAATTTCAAGGTTTTGTTGATCGTCAACGATTTATTTACGTCCTTGTTATTGTGTCCAAATATACACGGATAGATAATAGAGATGTTGACTAATGTGCACACGAGGTACTTAGTCGAGCGCTTTTTGCAATATTCAATGGCATGCCTTACTTCCTGGGTGTCAGAAGAAATTTGTCTATTCACCGGTCCGATCATCCACCACTTTCGGTAGATACTAGTTTCCTCGATCTAAGAGGGGCTTGTTGGGATTGAGCCCTAGCACCAATTTCATGTATTGACACATTTATTTATTAGTATAAATTTGGTTTTTTGTCATCGTTGAGCATTTATATACCTATTTATTGTTGATAGTTTTATATTTTATAATAAAATGTGTATGTATTTACTATTATACATTTATGATTATGGTGTATGGGATAGATCAGGGTACCCCATTTCCAGTGCATACATAGATTGGATAATGATCATGATAAAAATATATAATGAAATGATTATTCATAATTGTTTGATGGAACTAGATAACCATCTAGTACATAGTACTATGCCAAGATGATATAATTTATCTTGATCATCTGCATGCTAGTAAAGTGTCTGTATTGAACATGGTTTACCTGAGTTTATTTATGTTTAGTTTACTGCGGCTTTATAAGTAAACTCTACAACAACTATTATGCAATGTTCTTAATCAAATATATGAGTCATTACACGGAAGCTTTAATATACCTACAAGTGAGAAACGTCGTGCATCAATACCTCAGTAAGTTGGGATATTATTTAATGTATAATGAAAGCGTTTACTCCTAACAGCCACACTTTTGGATATTCATATATGATGATATAATAAAGTTGATCATTATGAAGCGTGGCCATGTCTTTTCATAAGGTATTTATACCGGTTATTAAACGATTGATTTATTTGTTAAATCATTTAATGATCATAGAAATTATTATTATTATTATGAGACATGTCGACAATGATGTAATTACTAAGGAAGCACAGTAGTTCAAGACCCTAATGGTAATTACAAATATTTGTGGAGGAGCAAAGATGCATTGATTAATTGGTAGGGTAAAAGCTGTATCTGATAAAGTCCTTGACTTAATTACATTATAATTTTTAGATTTTTCAGTAATAATTATTTAGTGGAGTTAATTTTTACTAACTAGGTAACCTAGTTGGGTTATGACTTATTAGCTAAGCAATTGAGTCCTGATAGAGTTAGAACTAAAAAGCCCATAAATCCCATTAGTAGCCCATACTTGAATCATAAAGTTGAAGAGAAGTCTTGAAGAGATAGGAATAGAATTAAAAAGAAGTGAGAAACCATAAAAAGGGTTACCATTCGTGTATTGCTATTCACACCCCCCCTTTCTCTCTTTCCCTATATTATATTCTCTATAGCTTAGAATTATTGTCTAGAAGCTCAGATTGGAGAATTGCAATAGCCCACACTCGGATTTGACGTACGGTCATAGCAAGGAAGATTAGTTGGTATCAAGATCTTCTTCAAATTCTAAAAAGAACGCGAAGGTCTTCTTCAAATTCTAACATGTCTTGTGTATCGCCATATGGGTGTTAAGACATGGTTTCTTTCTTTTTGCTACAAAAATTTTATTACTTATGAGATCCATTTATCCCTACAGGGCTGAACACTTGGGTTTGAAGCTTTATGGATGTGCTATATATCCTGCATCATGTATTGGATGATGCACTATATATGTACACTTAAGGAACAAAATAGGAACAAGGTTTTTTTTTGGAAAAATTTCTTCCAGGATCAAGGCAGTACAAACTCTTAAAATATATCAGATACGGGTTGATAGTGATGATGATCCACAAAGGGATCGAGCTCACATGCCAAATTAGATCATCTTTTGACATGTGAAGATATGTCGCAACGACGTGGTCAGCATTAGCTGCTCTTACGGGATCATAATACATGATTTTTTCATTATAAGTACCAAATTAGGTGAGGGATTCTTGGCCACTCTAATATTGACGCCTTCAAGAGTTTGGACCATGATGAACTGACTTTTTGGGATATATTTCAAGAATTCCTTACTAATCTATTTTCTTGTGCCTTAAACCCACACTGGATCTGCTGCCTTTCTAGTTCTGATGCATTTGAAGACTAGGTTATCTCTATCGTTGGGTAGCATTACTGGACGACGCATTTTTCGGTCATGAAGTTCATGTGGCCATGAAACAAATAAGAGCTCTTAGAGCATCTGGATCGGATGGTATGTCTACCGCATTTTCCCAGCATTTTCAGCACATTATAGGGCATTCGATAGTCTCGACTATCCTGTCCTTGCTTCGCTCTTGAAGATTGTGTCTCGAGATTAATAACTGTTCATTTTTTTATCTAAAACAAGTGACATCCATAAGTGGTGGCGTATTTTTGTCCCATTACTTTGTGTAATCTCATTTGCAAATTGATATTCTTCACAAGAAGTGCTTGAGTTATCCAATGACTGTTAGAAGCCTAGTCCACTCTAAGTAATTAACTCAAGGTACACTGTGAATGTTAGTTCCCTAGGATAAAAAAATAAATTGAGAAAGAGAGTGAATCTGATCGCAGAGAGATATTGGCAGGTAGAAGACCAACATGTAGTGGCTGAAATGTCAGCCAAATAACCAATTTAATTAACACCAGACGCCCAGCTTAGTTAAGAATCAGCCTTTTCCACCCTGACAATACTGCCTGATTCACTAGGCAATCCCAAAAAATACTTTTTTTTTGGTATCCATACCAGCACTCAAAGCAATCGAAAGCGTGTATCACATAAGATAAAGGAAATGAGGAGAGTGGATCACTTTTTCGTAACTAAGAGAGAGGGATCATAAGAGGCCCCAGGGTTCCATTAAGGAAAACTAACTACGAGACGGTAGTGACACATTTCGTGAACAAAGTGATCCAGAAAGGCAAAAACCCAAATGTCAATAGAGTATTCATCAAGAAGTCCGACATATTCTATCACATTTTTTGCTATATCTATTTTTAATGCAGCCAGACAATCGAATCCGATCACTATATACCAAATAAACTTAATTGTTTCTTGTGCCAGAATAATGTTTTCCTGAATAGGTACCCCCTAACAAATCCATTGTGAAATCGAGAAATAAGAGAAGGCATAACAAGTCAAAGATGGGTGACGAAAACCTTAATTGGTGCTTTTATGGAAATGGAACCTAAGAGTCTAGTCAACAAGGTTCTTGTGAATATTGGTGCTTGTACGCTTATGGAACCCCAACAGTTTGCTCAGCAAGCTTCTTCTAGGTAAATATTCTCAGAAATACTCTTTCCTAATTCATAACTCTCTAGGGAAGGCATCGTGGTGTTGGGAAAGCATCCTATTCAGTCATCAAGTGCGACTTAATGGATTATGGCGTCGGGTCACAATAGACTCATCCTTTGGCTTTTACGAATGTAATTGTGTTGATATATGTCTTGTATTTATGTCCCATATTGGTCATTCAAAGAAGGTTGTAACTTGGCACTCAGTATATAAGATATCTTGTTCCACACTGGTTGTATAGAGAAGATCATTGCTTATCTTTAAGTATAAGTAAGGTTTCTTGTATTTTGTTTAAGGTCAAGAAAGAAGAGTCTTTCTTTGAGTAAGAAAACAATTAAGAGATACACGTGAGGGAGTGCTGTAAATTTGGCTTGTGCAAAGTGAATTTAAGTTCTCTCATTTTTCTTGTGTTTTCTTGTTTGGTTGTCGTATTCTATACATATTTATCTAGAGCAATTTCGTAACAGTGATATCAAGAGTATTCTAGGTTTATTTTTCGGACAAAATTGAAATCGATTTGAGAGAATAAATATATCGAACAACACGACCATGAAGTATGCCTGTGAACAAGTTGATGGGAAGACGAATTTTGGCATATGGCAGAGCACGGTGAAGGATATCCTTGTGCAGCAAGGATTGCTCAAGCCTTTGCTGGGAAATAAACCTGAATCAATGGATCATGATGATTGGGAGGAAATACAGGCTAAGGTTGTATCTACAACATGGTTGAATCTAGCCCCAAAGGTTAAGTACCAGATTTTGATAGAGACTTCTCCAACAGCTCTGTGACAGAAATTGGAGAAGATATATATGTCAAAATCTTTGTCAAACCGGTTATATCTAAAGAAAGATCTGTACCAGTTACAGATGGATGAAGGTTCAGATCTGGGTGACCATATATCAGAATGTAACCGATTGATGTCCTAATTGTCAAGTATAGATGCTAAACTCTAGGAAAAAGATCAGGCAATTTTGTTATTATCTTCGTTTCCAAAATCATATAAGACCTTGAAGACTACGTTGCTTATTGGGAAGGAGATGTTTCTTGTTGATGATGTTATGTTGGCTCTAATGGGCTCGAGCAGAGTTAATGGTACGAGTTCAAGCAGTCAAGGAGAAGGTCTGGTGGTAAGGTCTAAAAATAAGAATGGTCATGGAAGAGGCAGAATTTGGTCTAGAAGCAAAAATTCAGGACATGGAAAGGACACGTCTAAGTGTCGTGAAAAGCAAGACAAGTTCAGTATTGAATGCTGGTATTGTAAAGAGAATGGTCATATTGCAAGGAAGTGTCCTGAAAGGAAAGAAAAGAAAAATAGAAAGAAACATGTGAGCAATGCTAATGTTGCTGAAAAAGATGAAAAAAGTAGCGATAGTGATCTCTACTTGGTTTCCTCGGTTAAGTAGCAAGAAGACAATCTCTTATTAGTTAGAGACAACAGTTTTTTTACGGAATGGTTTCTTGACTCTGCATGTTCGTTTCATATGTGCCCACATAAAGAATTATTTGATTTTCTTACTCCATGTAACAGTGGTAATGTGTTAATGGGTAATGACGCTGTTTGTGAAGTCATGGGGATAGGTACTATTAAAATTAAAATGTTTGATGGGATTGTGAGAACCCTAGGTGATGTAAGGTACATACCTGACTTAAAGAAGAATTTAATTTTCTTGGGCACACTCGATTCTATAGATTGCAGTATATTTATAAAAGGTGGAGTCATGAAAGTTAGCAAAGGTGCCATGGTGATAATGAAAGGTCAGAAAACTGGAAATTTGTATAAACTGATGAGGAATACAGTTATAGGTGGAGCTTCAGTATCAACTCATGCAGGTTTTAACAATGATAACTCTGAGTTATGGCATAAATGGCTTGGACACTTGAGTGAAGGAGCTATGCTGGAACTTCACAAGCGCAAGTTGTTGTAGGGAGTGAAATCAGGCAAGCTGGACTTCTGCAAATTTTGTGCATTTGGGAAGCAGAAACGAGTTAGTTTCAAAGTTGCTTCTCATACTAGTAAAGGGGTTTTGGACTATTTGCATTCGGATATTTGGGGACCAATCAAGCATGTCTCAAATGGGGGAGCTCGTTACTTTGTAACGTTTATAGATGATTTCTCAAGGAAAGTATGGGTTTACTTTATGAAGCATATGTCGAAAGTTTTCATCGTGTTTAAGCAGTGGAAGGCTAGATTTGAAAATCAGACGGGTAAGAAGTTTAAGTACTTCAGATCAGATAATGCCATGGAATATAAGGATGAGGAGTTTCTGTAATTCTGTAAGAATAAGAGTATCATCAAACACCTTTCAGTGAAGAGGACTCCAGAGCAGAATGGGGTTGCCAAAAGGATGAATAGAACCTTATTGGAGCGAGCTAGATGCATGAGGTTGGATGCAGATTTGCCTAAGAGTTTTTGGGCTGAAGCTGTTAATACAACTTATTACTTGATCAACTATTCTCCATCATCTGCCATTAATCACCGAGTTCTCGAGGAGGTATGGTCCGATAAACAAGTTAATTTTCTGCAATGAGAATTTTTGGTTGTCTTGCATATTTTCACCTTCAAAATGAAGAAGGATCCAAACTTGATCCTAAGTCAAAAGAATGTATATTCCTTGGGTATGAGGAAGGAGTAAAATGATATAGGTTATGGGATGCAGTGGCCAGAAAAAAGGTGATAAGTAGAGATGTGGTACTTAATGAAGCATAGATGTTGAATAGGGATACAACTTCTAGCGAAAGGCAAGGTCATATAGTGGAGATAAAGTTGCATGAGTAGAGGACAAAATCAGCTGATGAGTCTACAGATGCATCCATCGATGAGCAGTCTTTAGAGGATCCAGATGAAATCCTAGTGATTCTTGGAATCTAATCAGAGATAAAGAGCCACGTACTAAGAAACCAACTCAAAGGTATGGTTTTTGAGGACTTGGTCTCATTTACACTAATCGTGGGAAGTGGAAATCCTACCAGTTACAACGAGGCTGTCAAGGCAGAGGATGGTAACTTGTGGTTGACAACAGTGGATGAGGAGATGGAATCTCTACAGAAGAATCAGATTTAAGAATTAGTTAAACTTCCAAAGGGTGTAAAAGCTATTAAATGCAGGTGGGTTTACAGGAAAAAGGAAGATTAGAAGTACAAGGCAAGACTGATGGCAAAAAGATATTCTCAAAAAGAGGGGATTGATTATAATGAAATCTTTTCACCATTGGTGAAGCACACTTTTATCAGATTAATATTGTCCGTTGTAGTAGCGCAGAATATGGAGTTGGAGCAACTTGATGTGAAGACAACTTTCCTCCATGGTGATTTGGAAGAGAGAATCTACATACAGCAACCTGAGAGATATATAAAGCCTGAGAAGAAGGATTATGTGTGCAAGCCGAAAAAGTCATTTTATGGTTTGAAACAGTCTCCTCGGTAGTGGTATAAGCAATTCGAGACATTCATGGTAACTCATGGCTACTCTCACTGTGAGTATGATTGTTGTGTGTATTATCGAGTCCTTGATGATGGTTCACTGTTGTTGCTTACATTATATGCGGATGATATGTTGATTGCTGCGAAGAGTAACTCATATTCTGCACTTGAAGTAATTGTTGAGCAGGGAGTTTAATGTGAAGAATCTTGGTTCTGCCAAGAAGATCCTTGGTATGGAGATTCATAGAGATCGAAAGGCAGGAAAGTTATGGGTAACTCAGAAAAATTATGTTGAAAAAGTACTGGAGAGGTTTAGTATGCTCAACGCGAAACCGGTTAGTACACCATTGGGAGCTCATTTTCAGTTATCCTCACAACTTTGTCCTAGTACAGAAGAAGATATTGAGTATACGACTCGAGTACCGTACGCAAATACGGTTGGTTGTCTTATATACGCCATGGTGTGTACCAGACCTGATATCTCACATGTAGTTAGTATGGTTAGTAGGTATATGGGAAATCCAGGAAAGAAGCATTGGGATGCAGTGAAGTGGATCTTTCATTACCTAACAGGTTTGACCAACTTTGGCATCATGTTTGATCATGATGGGGCAAGAGGTGAGGTCTCTGGCTTTGTGAATTCTGATTATGCTGAGGACTTGGATTCCAAGAGGTCCGTGACTGGATATATTTTTACATTTTATGGAAGGCTGATAGGTTGGAAATTAGTGTTACAGTCTACTACAGCATTGTCAACTACAGAGGTAGAGTACATGGCATTGACAGAGGAGACTAATGAAGCATTATGGTTAAAGGGACTAGTAGAGGAGCTTGGCTTCAAGCAGCATGATGTTTTTTTACAGTGTGACAGTCAGAGTGCAATGGATTTGGCAAAGAATCAGGTTTTCCATGCAAGGAATAAGCATATTAATGTACGTTATCATAGGGTCCGGGAATGGATTAATTCTAGACAAATTGTAGTGCACAAGGTTCACATGAATGACAACGCAGCTGATATGCTCATGAAGACAGTCACGACGGAGAAGTTCAAGCATTGCTTGAGCTTGATTCATCTTCATTCTTGCTGAGTTCAAGGTGGAGTGCATCCCTACCTTTAAAGGGGATGCAAGGTGGAGTACCTGAAGAAGGTACTGAAGGCATATTACGCTTTTCTCATGGAGTGGTTTGTTAATACAAGCCAAGGTGGAGATTGTTGATATATATTTTTTTTAATGTCCTACATCGGTTACTCAAAGAAGGTTGTAACTTGGCCCTTAGTATATAAGACATCTTGTCCCACATTGGTTGTATATAGAAGATCATTGCTTATCTCTAAGTATAAGTAAGGTGTCTTGTATTGTGTTTAAGGTCAAAAAAGAAGAGTCCTTCTTTGAGTAGAAAAACAATTGAGAGATACACGTGCGAAAGTGTTGTAAATTTGACTTGTGCAAAGTGGATTTGAGTTCTCTTATATTTCTTATGTCTTCTTGTTTGGTTGTCGTGTTCTATACATATTTATCTAGAAGATTTCATAACAAATTGGATCCCAAGTTATCTCCCTCCATTTATTTATAATTAATGTACTTAACCTATAGCTAGGTTGGAACATGCCTAAGTTATTTAGTTGCTTGTTTACCAAGGCAGTTGGTATAGGTTATATGTGGATTGTCACTGTCCAGATTTGAGTACCCAAAATAATGGTACTGGCCAAGAATAACGCCCAGTGAAGTTAGTGTGAGCTCTGTATATTAGCTACTTGATTCGACAGCCTAACTCTAGATAAACTTTCCTAATAGTCCTCTATCTGTTTGGAAAAAAACTTTGGCAACTAAGACTTTTGCAAAAAATTATGTTCTCCTTGCAGCAATGTCCTTGGGATCGTCTCCTAACTCAGGTTGCACTTCATCATAGCAAGCCAGCTCAATTATTTCTTATCTACTATGTCTTACTTGTGATGAGGTTGCATGGTATCTTGTCCTCCACTTTGAAGTTATTCCTGCAGTCTGGTTTGGGGATCAGCTTAGGATATATTTGGCTAGAACCCAGCTTTTCTTCTCTAACTAGCTACTATAGTGGCGTACTACACTGGTACGCTCTCAGGAAGAATTCTTTGATGCATTCAACTATACTTTATGGTGCATTTGACCATGAGAAAATTAGGTTCTCGTTGATCAATCTGACTTATGCCCAGCATTTATCTTGGGTCACATCATCAGTTTTCAGGTGTCAATCTCATTGATTTTCCCAATTTACCACGTGTTTTAAGCATTTTCAATGTACCAAGGAGCAATGGGCCTGTGCTTTCACTTAGCTCCCCTCTATATGAATCAAAATGCTCTCCTGTTTCACTACATATTTGGGAAGCTTTGGGACGTGTATCATTCACGTGCTAGTACAATTAGTGGGGGCATTCAGTGGTAATGGCTTAAGATTGGGGTCTTTGGCATGTTTAGTAACGTGCTGGTCTCTATTTGGTATTGACTCTTAGTTTTACTATTTATCGGGCTTTCACACATGATATTTTACGTGTAAAATTCTACACTAATCAGGTTTCACATGTGTCTCAGTTAGCAGGGCCATTGATCAGTCCACAATAGGACGCCTGATCTTTTTGATTTGTATCATAGGTTAACATATGCTCTGCATCATTTCATTGGCCATGTTGACAGCTATATCATGGATAAGTCTTGACGATTAGCTTGTTTTTCTGGGAAGAGCCAAATGCAGGTGCTTATGGATTGGGCTGTTCCTTTTATGCAGTCTTTTTTGTACCCTCAAGCTGTCGTAGTAGGCTTTTGCTCCCTAGGCCTTATGATTGCAACAGAGTTCCTAGTTTCATACTTTCTTAGCATTTTTGTGCTTGTGATTATATGTGCGAGTGTTGGATATTTTACATTTATGAAACTCTGATTTGCTCCCATTCTTGCATAACTCCATATACACATGCAGAGCCAAAATTATCCCACTTTTCTTCAAGTTTATTTGGAGCTGACCCTTGGTGAGGGTACCGTGGTGGAGCCTTAGTACATAAGGTTTTCTTTTTTGGTTGTCTTGTGAGTACCTTAACCGATCACTGCAAGTCGTGGGATGTGACCATAGGATCGATGCCACTACTGTGGATCAGTGGCACCGGTCCAATGTTCCTTAATCACCTATTTTTTCAAATTTGATTTTTTCCCTAGGGCTTCTTAAGGCTTTTAACAGCTATGTATTGAATTGTTGTGACTCTTCATTAAGCTTGCTCAAGCACCAACTCATTGCCTATATGAATGAAGTTCTAAACTTCATTTGTGTCTAATTTGCAACCTGAATATTCTTCTTTTTCTCTCTAAACTTTCTAAAATCCATTCTAAGTCTCATTTGAGTTTTGTTTTAAGCGAGTTTTTGATAGTGTGAGAGAATTATAGAAGTGCAATCTTTAATTCTCTAATGATTGGGTATTGTATTTTGAGGATATATTTTCCTTTAGTGTATTTGCACCGTAATGGAGAAAATACTATCTTTAGTCTTGTAAAGCTTCTACAAAATGAGAAGGAGTTGATCAAAATGGCATTGCTCATGAGTTTTCTGCTCCTCGGACTCCCTAACAAAATGAGGTTTTAGAGAGAAAAAATCGAACTCTACAAGAGATGGCCAGAACCATGCTTCATGAAAATTCTTTACTAAAATATTTCTGGGCTGAAGCCGTCAGCACTTCCTGTTACGTTTTGAACAGGGTTCTCACCAGACCAATCCTTGATAAAACTCCTTACGAACTTTTCTCAAATCGAAAACCAAAAATCGATTATTTTAACGTTTTCGGTTGCAAATGTTTTATTTTGAACAATCGTGAGAACTTGGATAAGTTTGATGCGAAATCTGACGAGGGAATATTTCTTGGTTATTCACTAAAAAGTAGAGCAAATAGAATATATAACCGTAGGACTCTTGCAGTTGAAGAATCCATGCATGTTGTATTTGAAGAATCTAACGTCGAAAATCCAAGTAAGCATGCAAGTGATGATAGCGAATCTCCCTGGACTTAAACAACAAGCTAAATGTTTCTTCAAATGAGGGGGGTGGGAGGGTGTTCAACATTATCCTACAAAGACAATACCAAGACTCAAATAGAGCCTGGTGTAACAACACGTTCTACGGTAAATCTCTTATGTGCTGATTTTGCTTTTCTTTCTCAAATAGAACCTAAAAACATTTCAGAGGCTCTAAAAGATACTGGGTGGATCCTTGCTATGCAAGATGAATCGAATCAATTTGAGATAAGCGATGTTTGGTCACTAGTCTCGCCTCCTGTTCAACAGAAGGTCATTGGCACTAAGTGGGTTTTTCAAAACAAACTTGATGAAGATGGTCATATTGTTCGTAACAAGGCTAGACTAGTTGCTCAAGGACACAATCAAGTTGAAGGGCTTGATTTTGATGAAACCTTTGCCCCAGTTGCTCGACTTGAAGCTATTTGGGTGCTTTTGGCATTTTTCATGTCACGTGAATTTCAAACTTTTTCAAATGGACGTGAAAAGTGCCTTCTTGAATGGGGTAATTCAGGAGGAAGTTTTTGTTAAGCAACCTCCCGGCTTTGAAAACGAAAAATTCCCCAATCATGTATTAAGTTGAAAAAAGCATTGTATGGTTTTAAACAAGCTTCTCGAGCTTGGTACGATCGTCTTAGCACTTTTCTTATTGATCATGGACTCTCTCGTGGCCAAGTCGATACCACCCTTTTTACAAATTGTTAAAATTCGCATATCATCTTCGGTGCTACTAACAATGATCTGTGCCAAGAGTTTGCTGAGAGTATGCCCGGGGCATTCGAGATGAGCATGATGGGATAACTCACTTTCTTCCTTGGACTTCAAATCAAGCAATCAAACGAAGAAATCTTCATAAGTCAATCAAAATACACACGGGAGCTTTAGAAAAGGTTTGGTATGGATAACGCTAAACCTAAAAGTACTCCTATCTATCCTAGCGTTAATCTTGTCAAAGATGAAAATGGTAAAGATATTGATAACAAACTTTATCGTGGCATGATTGGTAGTTTACTTTACCTTACTGCCTCTAGACCTGACATAATGTTTAGTGTATGCATTTGTGCCCGCTTTCAAGCTTGTCCTAAAGAGTCTCATCTTACTACTGTTAAACGTATTTTCAAACATATCTTTGGGACTATAAATGTAGGACTTTGGTATCCGCGTAATTCTCATCTCGACCTAGTAGGTTTCTCCAATTCTAATTATGCCGGATGTCTTGTAGATCGTAAAAATACTAGTGGTACTTGCCAGTTTCTTGGTGATGCACTAGTGTCTTGGCACAGTAAGAGAACACACTTCTGTGGCATTTTCCACAGCAGAGGCAGAATATGTTACGACCGGAAGTTGTTGTGCTCAACTTCTTTGGATGTGTCAAATCCTACGAGATTTTGGTGTTCACTTAGACAATATTCCCATCATGTGCGATAGTAGTAGTGCTATTGATATTAGTAAAAATCTTGTTCAACACTCGTGCACTAAGCACATCGATATTCGTCACCACTTTTTTCGAGATAATGTTAAAAAGGTGTAATCGAACTCAAGAAAGTTGGTTCGGGAGATCAGCTCACAGATATTTTTACCAAACCTCTAGCTGAATCTTATTTTTGTTCTCTTCGTCATTGCTTAGGAATGTGTGATCTTAGCTAAAATGCTGATCATCCATGTCTTTAAGCTCTTTTCTAAACTTTTCGGTCGAAGGAAAAGGTTTTCCTTTGAATGAAACAGTTTTCACTCGACTTAAAAGTTTTCCTTCGACCAAAAACATTTACTTTGAATGAAAAGTTTGACTTTCATTCGAATGAAACATTTCATTCGAATGAAAGTATTCTCATTCTAACATAACGTTTTGGTCATTGCACAATTAGGTTGAATGAAAGATGACTTTTATTTGACTTAAAAGTCTTACATTTGAAAGAAAATTTTTCTCTTCTTCTTTCTTTACGACCGCACAATTTGGTCGAATGAAAGTTGACTTTCATTCGAATCAAAACTTTTACATTCAAATGAAAATGAGTTTTCATTTGAATGAAATCCCTTCATCTATAAATACCCCCAGTCATTTTCTTTCATTGTTTACCCTTTTCACTGTTCACTGTCTCGTTTTTACCATCTCTCACTTTTCTTCTCTCTCTTGTACACCTGTCAACCATGGACTCAAATCCTCGTCCTCGAAGTCAACGTTGCCTTGTGATGCCATCTCAGACAATGAAGACGAGTCTGAAGTGGTGTCGTCGCTCCACCTGTCGTTGCTACACCTTCGCCTGCAGTCGCTCCACCCCAGTCTGAAGCAGTTCCAATACGTCGCCGCTCTCACCAGTCCTCTACTACTCCTGCTCGCCAGTCTTCTGCTGCTCCTCCATCCTTTTCAGGTACCGTTACTCCTCCTCCACCTCCTTCTTCTTCTTCTTCTTCTTCTTCTTCTTCTTCCTCCTCTGCTCTTCCACCTGCCTGCCACCCACTCACCTGTCCCTATCTTACTCGTAGTGACATTCTTCACATTCCCCCTTTTTTTTGAGTCTATTGCGGACCAAATTAACTTTTATACAAATTTCATCAGTAGAGAGGTCGTACTGGGTCACCCAAGTGACGTCAACCTCATGACTCAACATGGCCTCACCGGTCTTTTTAATTGAATGGGATGTCCATCCAATCTCTCTCTGCCATCTGCCTACTACCCTTGTCTTGTTCGAATGTTTTATTCAAGTATGACTTTTAACACTTTAACCTCTACCTATCTGACCACATATGTTAATGGGGTCCATATCCGCCTAGATACAACCACTTTAGCCCAAATCCTAGGTTTCACCAACCAATCCTCCATGATAGTATTTCCCGGAAATACTTGGTGCACTAGTAGCCCCTTTACCCCTCTTCAATAGACTCAAACTCTTCTTAACAACCAGTCCATTTCTCGACCCCGCAAACCCAGCCTAAGTGATCTCTCTCCCCTTTACCGTGTACTCCACCTTGTTCTATGCTATAACCTTTCGGGCCGTTCTGGCTCTTTTGCCACATTTACCTATCTCGATATTATTCTCCTTACCCATTTCATTTGGGGATCACCTTTAAACATTACGGATATTCTTTACTCGTAATGGATGCCCGAAAGAAGAAATCCTCCGCTCATCTTCCTTTTGGTCTTCTTCTGACCAAGGTTTTTGAGTCCTTTCATGTACCGCTTCCTACCGCTGTTTCAGAATGTGTGTCTATTCCTAGCACACACATTCTTGACGAGACTTCCCTTCGTTGTGCGGGTTTCACTATTCGCACTGACCTTACTACCAATACTCTTTCTCTCGAGCGTGTAGCAGTTACCGAATTGACTCATACTGAGTCCCTCCCCGTTCCAGTTCTCGCTTCTACCTTTCACCCGTCACCACCCATTGACCCTTCCCTGTTTGCACCACCACCACCAACTGACCCTTCTCCGTTTGTGCCACCACTGCCTACTGACCCCTCTCCCTCTATACCACCTCCACCCTCCAACCCTTCCTCTTCTGCCGCCTCTGCCCACCCCTCATATCCCTTCTGACCCCTTCTTTAGTCCACTTAATGATTTTTACAACATCAATTGTGACGATTTTTTATGAACTGACAACTCTGATCTCTCCGAGCACCTTTCTCGTCTTTCAGCCTCTATTCAGCTAATTCTTGAATCTCAAACCACTCTCGCTGCCTCTGTCGCTGCTAACCATACCGCCCTTCTCTACGAGCTTGCTTCCCTTCAGCAGTCTATTTAACACTCCTCCACTTAGCTTCTCTCCAACCAAATTGACTTTCATAACTTTCTGAACGAACTTGCTTCCAACATCTCCTCCATTACTCTCAACCACACTCCTATCTTGGAGAGCTTAACTCGGATCCAGCACAATCTTTATCGCCAACAGGATGTCGCTCTTCAAGCTCATTGTTGCCAGGCTTATCACTACGAGGATCTTGACTGAGCAGAACCGCTACCTGGCACATTAGATCTTTGATCAGGCGCATGGTTTCTGATTCGCTCATCTGGATATTTTTCCTCCTCGATACACCGGCATCAAAGGCGAAGAATGGTTCTTTAATCCATATCTACCGTACAATCCTCCGATGCCGCGCTCTCTTCGTGTCGTCAAAGTTGTTGAGGTTCCTACAACTGCTCTGCCGCCTACCGATCCTTCCTCCTCAGCTCAGGGTGCCCGCCGCCATCCGCCTTATATTTTTCTTCCTTTATTCTTTTTGATAGTTTAGATTTAGATGTTTGTCCCACTTTTTGATTTGACAAAGAGGGAGATAGTGTAACTATTTATTGATTGAACTGTAAACTTTTGTTAAATATTTGAAGCAGTTCACATGCCAATTGGTTGATTATGAATGATTATCCTATCCAGGGGGAGTATGTTATATTATGTTAGATTAATGTTGTCATCATCAAAAGGGAGAGATTGTTGACTTGACTGATTTTGATGATTCCTAGATCACTCTCTAACATTAGTATAACGCTGTTATTAAGATATCTTTCAGGATCAATTATAATCAATCTTAGACGTGGAATAATTCTTAAATTAGACTTTGGACTCTAACTTGAATTGGGATTGAACAAAGACTTGGACTACATCAAAGATTCAAGAGTTGGAAGTACTTTTTATCCTTATTGAATTGAAATTTGCTACTAAGTCTTTCTTAAAAGGTCTCCCAGAAATTCGAGTAAAGAACCAAATCTGAAACTTTCATTCGACGGCAAACTGGTTTCATTTGACTTAATCGATTAGTGTCTTTCATCTTGTCTTCAAAATGTTTTTCGCTCGAAGCCAAACTTTTCGATCGAAGCCAGAACTTTCGGTCGAAGCCAAAGTTTTCGGTCGAATGCAAGAACTTTCGGTCGAAGCCAAAAATTTTCAGTAAAAGCCAAAGTTTTCGGTCGAAGCCAAAGTTTTAAGTCGAAGCCAAAACTTTTCGGTGGAAGCCACAATTTTTGGTCGAAGCAAAGTTTTCAATCGAATGAAAAACAGTTTTCATTCAACTCAATCTTTCAGTGGCTTAAACATCTGTCTACTCTATCTTTTCATTCGGATGAATTTAATAATCATTCGACCGAATTCTTTAGAGATGTACTTTCATTCGAATTAACTTTTTTTTTTCATTCGAATCAAACTTTGAGTTTTCCTTTTTTAACGGTTCATTTCTCCTCCAGTATAACAAGGACGTTGAGAGCATTTATTGCTAACTTTGGCCAATCTTGCGAAATCTCTCTCTAACTCTTCTCAATATACCCTTTCATCGTATTTCACACATCCATCTATTCTCTATTGAGTGAGTTCATTGTTTGAGAAAGTTTGTTGTAAGCTTCTTAGTTTGGTTCTTGGAAGAATATAGATTTTCCCACCTAAGAAAGCTTAGTCTTATTATATTCACTGAAATATCTACGCAAGAAGGAGTTTGTTGTTGTATCTCAATTGTAAATCACTTTTCATTTGTAAATTGTTGGAAACCTTTGAAGGGTTTCGGAATCTGTACTGCTGTTTGAGCTATCACCCAAAGCTAGCTGGTTAGTGAAAGGCTTAAGTAGGTCTCCCTTGTGTGGAGTGCTCGGGGACTGGACGTAGGTTGGTGGGGCCGAACCAGTATAAATCTCTGTGTTGATTTATAATTGCTATTTATGTTATTACTTTGTAAACTCAGTTTTTAATTTTTGCTCAAAGTTGTTAACACCTATTAACCCCCCCTCTAGGTGTGTTTAGGGACCTACAAATAGTAAGAAGCTTAACTTCAAGCCTATGGCGTACTAAGGTACTGAGCAATTATCTCATATAACTTTCACTCTAAAGGATCCCACCTTGAGTTCTAACTATAACTCTTATCAGCCTAGTCACAAGTCTACAGAATCATATACCTCTCAACACCACACCACAATTCACGCCTATGAAAATCTAACCGTTAAAATTTTCATGTGAAATTATAACGCTTAGCTCGAACATATTAGACCGGCACTTATACTCCTCTAGTCGCCAACTTTAAAAGACGCCTTCACTTTTCTAAAGACCTCAAATATTTCACATATATATATATATATATATATATATATATATATATATATATATATATATATATATATATATATATATATATATATATATATATATATATATGCTCTTAACTTCGTGGATCAAATCATAGTCATTTTATAGACATATATTGCATTTTTTTGTGCTCTAAAAGGATAAAATACTTAATCCTGTCAAAGATGGTGAGCAACTAGTTCTAGTCCTCAATTACATCCTTTTATCCTATGGTAGTTCATACATTGAAGTCAGATAAAGCGATGCACACCAATCAATGTAAGACCCTGGGCTACAGCTAAAACGCAAAATGCACGCTCAAAACATCATTACTCATATCCTCATTTCATCTCCGCTATAGTCCAATATATGCACATAACTTGTACCTAGTGAAATGAGGATATAAGATCCAAAGCCAAATTCTCATGTGCATTCACATCAAAGTCAACCCAGTGGCTCTATGCTCTCAGAAAAAATTTTGCTCCTCCCAATCACGAGTTCAATTCAAAGTACTACTATTCTACGAAACCTTGTTTCAAAAACTTATAAACTTAGAAACCTCACTATAGTAGAAAAATTTTCACTTAGCACTCTAACGGTCGCAACTAAGAGCTGCGAACTAAGAGCTTAGAGCTCTGAGTTACAAGCTACAAGCTCCAAGAACTTTAAAAAACCACAGCCTTACATTATCTCAATCTGGCTATTATGTTAATGTTGTTTAACAACCTTGATTAGGTTTTGGCAACAAGAAGCATATCTCTCCAGCTTCACCCAACGAAAATGAGTCTTCCTAATGATATCTATAACCTTCAAAACATAAGTCATAATCACCAATAGCAATCTAAAGAAACTTCACCAATAAAATTTGGATCATCACTTAGGGTTCTATAACTTAACCAGCGAAATCATTACTTAAACTCTAATATCCCAAGAGTGTAATTGTAACGACCCGGTCCACGGCCCCACCATAGGGCATTGCCTCCCTCAAAAGGGCTAGCCAAGTAGGTACTTATGAGTTCATAGGCAGGGTCTTATAAGGCAAATCGTAAACTCTCTCACAACCGATGTGGGATATTACAATCTCCCCACCTTATTCCTTAGCGTCCTCACTAAGGCTCGAGCACACATAGCCCAGAATCTTTCTCTCTAGCCAATGTGGGATATACCAGCTCACCCTTCGTTGCCCCAACCATCCTCTTGATGTGGGATATCCGGGGCTTGCCTTCATTTCCCCCAACCATCGGCAACCCGACTGGATACCCCAGCCCGAGCTTTCGAGAGTCGGCTCTGATACCATCTGTAACGACCCGGTCCATGGCCCCACCATAGGGCATTGCCTCCCTCAAAAGGGCTAGCCAAGTAGGTACTTATGAGTTCATAGGCAGGGTCTTATAAGGCAAATCGCAAACTCTCTCACAACCGATGTGGGATATTACAGTAATGCTCTGATACCATTTCTGTCACGACCCGAACCCACGGGTAGGCCCGTGAGCTAGATTTGTGACTGATCGCAGATCCAATCGACTCCAACCAAGGGCTCGGTCAGGCCTTACTACAACCTGTACACAAGAATCTATAACCAAGTAATTTAAATCTATCTCCTTAATAGTTTTTCTAAAATCACGCTTATAATTTTTCAATGAATCTCCAATGACATCCTTTATTTAACAACTAACATAGATCATTTTAAATCCGGCGAAGTGCTAAGCTTCAAAAAAATCTCAAATTACAAATTTAGTACTAGCATATCACCTAATGATTTATTAAATAATCTAAGAGGACTACAACTCCTCTAGTAGTCGTTTACCATTATCCTTGTGGCCTTCATCAGTGGCGGTTCTACCTAGATCATCGCCTGAAAATATTTAAAAGAGTGAGCTTGGGGCCCAATAAGTTCACATACCATATCCCTAAAATAGGTTTTGGGATTCATAAAAACAAGCCAAGATTTTCTTCGATTTAAAACTGGTAACCATTTTCACAAGAGATACTATACATATATCTACTTTATGAAAGCAATTCATCCAAGATTCTTAGAAACGAAGTATGACAACAAGAAGGCTCATTAACAACTATCACAGTTCATCATAACTTAGGTATGCTGCGGTTAGCGTACATTCCCCCTAACTAGGGCCCACAATCCCTCCTTCATTTAGGATACATATTATTGTGGACGCAAGGGCGAACCACGAGCAATAGTACTGTGTGTCAACGTATCATCCCGTTGACCAGGACCCAACAATCCAATTTTGTCCCATGGATATGGGGCACAGCAACCAAGTCAGAATTACCGTCTCATTCAACATAAGCCAACTTTAAAACACTACTCATAGAAACATTCCATGGCATTTTTGATGCATTTTCTCATCAACCAATTTACACAAAAAATAGTAGCGTGTGAAAGGCTTTAAAACTTCTATTTGGAACAATCATTTATACATATACATTGACGGAAAATAGAGTATACGGAGCAAAATGGTAGGAGTACTTACCTGAATAGCTAAGCGGTTCCTTCTCCCAAGTTGCCCTAACTCTTGTCTATCGGAACCTAACAATAAATTATTCTGATGGTATTCATTTCCCTTGAATCATGCCTAGGTGCTAAATTCCCCCCAGTGCACAAAATTACCAAAATACCCCTAGACTTGTGTAAAATTACCAAATTACCTCTAACGCCTAACGTACCGTTACACGCTCAATATAACTCAAA
The DNA here is from genome assembly GCA_033070095.1 of Escallonia herrerae. Lineage (NCBI taxonomy): Eukaryota > Viridiplantae > Streptophyta > Magnoliopsida > Escalloniales > Escalloniaceae > Escallonia > Escallonia herrerae. The sequence goes on along the minus strand of JAVXUP010000267.1, from coordinate 537,561 downwards.
GCATCCTTTTAAACAACTAGGTGAGTTTTTCGGATAAGAATGACCTTTCTGGGAATTTTCCGTTCGAAACCCCAACTCGTTCCTTAAATTGAGCGCTGAGGTTCCTATTTTAAAATATATTCAAACGGCACCGAAATGGCAAGAAGTTTCAGATGTTCAAGCATCTCAACGTTTTTAGATCACTATAAAAATTTTGGTTAGAAATAATTTTGTTTACTGTATTAAACAATTTAAAAGCCTATTTTCAAAATAAGATCGTTTTATTTAGGCCTTTTGCTTGCCTTGAAGAATCCCATAAATTTCTAGATCAAAGGTTTCCCAAAAAAATAAGGCTAGTTTCAGTTTCACACTTTGTCCAAATATGCTCAGAAACGGCTTAAAAATTCTTGGACAATGGACTAATCTGTAATTCTAGAAACCGCATTTTTCAGCAAACCCTAGTTTTGTAGATTGACCATTTTGAGGAAGAAACATGATGAATTTTAAAAAACTCAAAACTACAAAGTTAAAATAGGCTTTATAAGGTTTTCAGAAATATAAGGTTCCCAAAATCCAATGAGCAATAGATTCTCTACAATAAATCGAAATAGCTGATCAAAACAGTGCAGACTAGTTTTGTTCAATGTTATTTTGGAGTAGAAATACTACGAATCTCAGAAACCTCAAAACTACAAAGTTGTAGAGAACTTTCTAAGGTTTCTAGAAATATAAATTTAACAACAATACCATGAGTAATTAATGTTCCATGACAAATCGAAAAGGCTGCCAGAAACCGTAAATTCTGGACTTTTACAGTGAATTGACTTTAAGGTCATTTTTCAATATGCAAACGTGGGATTCTGAGAAAACTTAAAACTACGAAATTGAAGGTGACACAATGAGGTTTTTAGAAAGTGAAAAATCATCTCAATTGGAATTAAAATCAAGGAGATATGATAAAAACACTAACTCACTCTTATACTGCTCTATAGCAGCCTTCTTCTCAATTACCGCCGAAAGCTACCGATTTCACACCATATATATATATATATATATATATATATATATATATATATATATATATATATATATATACGTCCAAATTCATAGCAAACAGAGAGTCTAGGAATTGTATTACCTTGAATTTTTCCTTGCTCTGGCTTGGTTTTCCCCTCCCTTCTCTCTCCTTTTTCACGTGAAACATCTGCTAAGACGGCTGCCCTCTTAAGACTTCCTTTATATATGGTTGCCCTAGAATGGAATAATTCTAGTGTTCTTATCTCACCCACATTCCTTTTTTAAAAGACCACAATAATCTTAGATTATGGTTAAAATAAAATTTTCTTCGACCAATGAAACTTTTCGGACATTACATTCTTCCCACCTCATTAACTTGCAACTTAAAAGCAGGTTGCTGATAAAATATCATTTATGTAAATTAACGCTAAATGTTGCGTGTAAAAATTGTCGCTAAAGAACTAAAATAACCGGTAAGAAATACCAAGGTTTGTGGTATTACATTATCCCCCACTTATAAAAATTTCGTCCTCGAAATTTGGTTTCCTCATAACCATTCCTGATCTCAATATCCACCAACATACACCTCAAATCTTTCTATATCTCTTTAAACAACTCAATTACAATTTCAAGCACTTTACAAAGTATACGAACCAAAGTCCTCAAGGTATAACTTGCGTTTATCACACTTGACCCACCGATCGATATTACTCAAGGAATCACAGGTTCCACCTTGGTGTAAGTACTATCTCTACTTTTTAATCTATCTCCCTTTGTACCATTAAATCGTTGTTATACTGTAAGGTCTAACCAACGTCCCATGACGATCAACAAAAAATATTTCACCATACTAAGAAATTTTGATTATAACCTCAGATTCCATAATTCAACTAACAGGATTATTATTCAAGTTCAAAATACTTATGACTTATGGAACTCACTTAATTAAATTTCTCCACTCCAAATTAAATGCATATACCACACATCAAATCAATCTCTAATCCATCATGCTTCCACTGTTCCACTTTGATAATATACATTATAATATCGAAGCACTAAGCTTTCACTATATAACTCCTAAACGAAGGTGTCATCAAATCTTACACATAACCTCCAAAATAAGAGTTGAGAACATCAATAGTAGCTTCAGTAAAATTTATAGCAACTTCAAGCATTTCACCATATTGTAAGGTTTTTAGATTATAACCTAGGATTCTATAATCCAATTGATGTCATTACGCAACCTCGAAATAGTTAAACTTAGCTAGTACGACGCTCAGTGAACTATATTTACTCCACTTCAAACTCAACCAATTAAATAAGTTTCTAATTATCATGCTTCTGCTACGCTTTTCAGATTACATGCCAAGCTGTGTTTCTCGCACAATCTACTTAATAGTGTTGACTTGACTGATTTTGATGATTCCTAGATCACTCTCTAACATTAATCTAACGCTGTTATTAAGATATCTTTCAGGATCAATTATAATCAATCTTAGACGTGGAATAATTCTTACATTGGACTTTGGACTCTGACTTGGAATTGAGACTGAACAAAGACTTGGACTACATCGAAGATTCAAGAGCTGGAAGTACTTTTTATCCTTATTGAATTGAAATTTGCTACTAAGACTTTCTTAAAAGGTCTCCCAAAAATTTGAGTAGGGACCAAATCTGAAACTTTCATTCAAAGGCAAACTGGTTTCATTTGACTTAATCGATCAGTGTCTTCCATCTTGTTTTAAAAATGTTTTTCGGTCGAAGCAAAGAACTTTCTATCGAAGCCAAAGTTTTTGGTCGAAGCCAAGAATTTTCGGTTGAAGCCAAAGTTTTAAGTCGAAGACAAAAATTTTTTGTCGAAGCCACAGTTTTCAGTCAAAGCAAAGTTTTCAATCGAATGAAAAGCAGTTTTCATTCGACTCAATCTTTCAGTGGCTTAAACATCTCTCTACTCTATCTTTTCATTCGAATGAATTTAAGTTTCATTCGACTGAATTCTTTAGAGATGTACTTTCATTCGAACTAACTTTTTTTTTCATTCGAATCAAACTTTGAGTTTTCCCTTTTTAACGGTTCATTTCTCCTCCAGTATAAAAAGGGACCTTGAGAGCATTTATTTCTAACTTTTGCCAATCTTGCGAAATCTATCACTAACTCTTCTCAATATACTCTCTCATCTTATTTCACACATCCATCTATTCTCTATTGAGTGAGTTCATTGTTTGAGAAAGTTTGTTGTAAGATTCTTAGTTTGGTTCTTGAAAAAAAATAGATCTTCCCACCTAAGAAAGCTTAGTCCTATTATATTCACTGTAATATCTACTTAAGATGGAATTTGTTGTTGTATCTCAATTGTAATTCACTTTTTATTTGTAAATTGTTGCAAACCTTGGAAGGGTTTCGAAATCTGTACTGTGGTTTGAGCTAGCACCCAAAGCTAGCTGGTTAGTGAAAGGCTTGAGTAGGTCTCCCTTGTATGGAGTGTTCGGGGATTGGACGTAGGCTAGTGGGGTCAAACCAGTATAAATATCTGTGTTGATTTATAATTTTTATTTCTGTTATCACTTTGTAAACCCAGTTTTAAATTTCTGCTCAAAATTGTAAACACCTATTCACCCCCTCTAGGTGTGTTTAGGGATCTTTAAATAGTAGCAAGCTTAACTTCAAGCCTATGGCGTACTAAGGTACTGAACAATTATCTCATATGACTTTCACTCTAAAGGATCCCACATTGAGTTCTAACTACAACTCTTATCAGTCTAGTCACGAGTCTACAGAATCATATACCCACTGCACCATAATTCACGCCTATGAAAATCTAACTATTAAATTTTTCATGTGAAATTATAACGCTTAATTAGCTCGAACATATTAGATCGCCACTTATACTCCTCTAGTTGCCAACTTAAAAGACGCCTTCACCTTTCTAAAGTCCTCAAATATTTCACTTAATATATATATATATAAAGTGTGTATGTGCGCGCGCACACACACAGATATTACAACACGAGTTTCCTCCTTAGCTTGCTCCAGATATTTGATCTCACAAGCACCTGGAAAGTCTCAGTTCAACTCTATTATCAGTTAGTTCTCCAAAGCCTAAACCTTCTCCCTAATGAAGGGCCAAATCCAACTGATATACTCCTTAGACAGCAATGAAGCAATATGATCCATACAATTGACAAATGTTTCACTCCCTATGGAGCGATAGAAGTAGGGAGGAGAGCCCAACCTTGGGAAATAGCCTTAATCACTAAAGGCCTAATGTCTCTCACCACAACAGCAACATTATTGTAAAAATTCAGAACATTATGGGCATAACCCAACTACCTCATAATCCTGCAAACAAAGTAGAAGGATGTAGAGCACAGTCCCAGAAGACAAATACACTGATATGCAGTCATTCTCAGAGTAGGTCCGTGAGCTCTCCACCAGTATACCAGTGGATATCCTTTGATTCGCTTGCACAGAAAAAATAAGTCCAATCATTTATGCCAGAACAACCTCGAAAAGTAATGGCCTAGCACGAAAAGAACAAAAACGATACCTCATCTCAGCAGGTTTAGCTATCAGCCGTATATGATCCAGCAGCCATGTATATAGAAGTAATGGACTACCACTAATTGCAGCGTTTAGATCCTTATGCACCTCAGCAATGGCATTCATGGTCTCAGCTACCACTATCGGGATTAGGGTTTTCCTTTTGAAGATACTTGGACTAACAACTCAACTAGCCTCACATCAGCAACACCGTGGCCAACAACAATAAGATATTTGGCCGCCAGACATAACCCCAGAGCAGCCACCCGACCACATGCTTACTGCTCTTTGTGAACTCCCCACAAACCCATGAGAACCTTAGCGTAGCCATTTTGAATGACCGAAACAACAATGGGTATATCCACTAAAGCAAAAAATTTCTCATAAGTAGGGCAAAGTTCGTCCAAGCTGAATCGAAAGACATGATCTTCAGGATTCCAAAATTTACATGCAGCTCAGAGAATATCTTCATGAACAACCACTATCCGCAGACTAATGATCGGCTATAGATTAAGACGTTCATCCAGATGAATGAGCTCAACCTTGTTAGGCAAAAGCTCGGAATTGAAGCTCAAAGATTGTGGGATTATCTTCGGAGGCATCATGAGTTATAATAAGAGAATGAACTCAAATGCCCCCTAATGGACGAGTCCAGAATATATGATGAGGAAGCCCTGAGTTGTATAGAGATACAACTTGAAAATTAAAAAAATAAAAAAAACTTATCGGACAAATTAGGCGGTTTTTGACAAACCAAATGGTTTTCCTTTGTTTTAATTTTTTTGAAAGTCAATCACTCTAATCAACCGTCCACCTTAACTAGAAAATTTGATTTTTTTTTCTGAATTTTTCGGTTTACCAAAAAAATGATTTTTCTATTGATCAACCATTCGATTTTACCCAAAAACTTGATTTTGCTACTAACGAACCAGATGGTTTTAGGCTTGAATTCAAAAGTTATCATGATCATCACTGACTAACCATCCAGTTACTCTGTGCTTGAGAGATTTTTTTATAGAGTTTGGCTATTTTAAGGCCAAACCCTGTATCTGTTCGCAATCAAGTCCAACTCAATCCATTTTTCAACCATTTCTCGTTCCTTTATGTGCAAGTGTGTGGCAAAAATGAACCCTTTATATAAAAATTGCTAATCAAAATCTCAACTCAAAATTAAAAAAAATGTAATTGCACATTACATTAGACTTCCAGTGAAAAAAGTCCCTAATGGACTCTAAGTCCTACTCTAAGCCGATCAAGCATCTTAACATCAACCCCGTCGGGTCTTCTTCATGCTAGGATCCTCTTTGTCCCTGGATCTGGAGGACTCATCATCTCACTCATATTCCTCATCCTCGAGATCAAGGGATGACTTCATTACCACAGGCACGGTCAATCCAGGCTTCCTGTAGGTCTTGCAGAAGACCACCATAACCCTAGAAGACTTGCATATCAATTTCTTTAGTGGAAGGGCTAGTGCTTTCCCCTTGCTTCCACTAGATTCCTTTTCTTTCGGCAGTGCAAACTCCAATTTGTGAGTCAACTTCAAGAGAATCTGACTAGTCGTCTTCGTCTTCCTCTGTGCCCTGACCAAGTTATTGAGAGCTCTTCTTATAGGGGTCTAGGTGGCAGCAACATGGGTGGCAGGCTCTGCAGACTTTTCCTTCCACTCGATCCACCTCCCGAAGACAGCACTGATTGAGTGGGAATGGGCGCCTTCATCGTCTCATCAGACGGCCTGTAAACCTCTAGCAAGTCCCATGGGTTGGATACCATGTTCTTGAGACTGTGTATATCTAGTAGGCATCGTTCAACATCAAGCTCGGGACCGATAATAGGGAAACTCATAGGGTTAAAATTAAATGTCAAATAAAAAATTAAGCACCATCAAGATTCTAGCTTACCATCTTGACTTGAGCAAGCCCCTTTAGCCCAAAGACCTATTCGTCCTTCATTAGCCATGAGATCAGCTTTATTTCCTTGATCTTACCTCTTCAGAAAGATCAAAATTATCTAAGGTGGGAATAAGATATCATCCAAGGACTCCGCCTCCTTCTTCCCTTTACCCTTCTGATCTTGGCCACGTTGGCCTGCTCTATCCTCTTCAGCCACTCCACAGTCAATGGAGGAGCCATGTCCTTTCTCATGAATGCCTCTTAGGAATGAGGATCCTTTGGCAATGTCAGGAAGGATACATCAATTGTCCTAATTAGGCTTTGCTTTAACTCCCGGTCTAGGGCCCCTGTTTGACACATCTTGAGGAGAGGGGTTGTCGAGATGTGAGCCTCGACATCCATGTGATGACAGAAAATCACACACTTTACTAAATAAAACTCCGCCTAGGAAGATCCCGCCAACAACACTCGGCACAGGTAAACGCTAACTACTCAATGTAAGACTCTGCCATCTCCCACTTAGATACGGACACCTAAAAGAATAACGAACAAATTATTTATCAATGTGCATTAATGAAAATTCAAAATAAATGAATCACTCACCGGGCACTGAGTTGACCCCTTGAAGCTTTCCAAGTACACCTTCAGTATACCCCCGACTCTTTCATCCCGGAAGTTCTACCAGAATGTGGCTGGCTTGGTCTCACCAGTGTGCCCCTCCTTCAGTCACGGGCATACGATCTTAGAACCTCAAAAGCCTAAACATGTGAATGAAGGTAATATGTGAGAAAAATGTCTAGACGCATGCATAAGAATAATTCAAAAGGGGTTTAGAAAGCATAGACATACCTCCCAGGCTTCACAGTACCTAGTAAGACTCGAGGACTGCTCCCGGGATAATGAGTCTAAAGAGTGATAAAGATAAGCCATGGTAAGAATACCCTAGTCGTACTATCCTACCTCTCCAACATCCTCCAAAGCCCTCAGACACCACAGCTGCACCCAGTTATCCTCATTGCTGAGTAATGTCTCCCCAACGACGTACAATAAGAACCCTCAAACATACTGATCAACGAACGCCCCATCAGCGCCCTTCAAAGTCATACCTTCGTAGTGAGCATGAAGGGTGACAAGAAAAATAGAACCGCCCTTTTTTTAAGACGGCTCGAAACCAAGCAACATGACCACCAAGTCCCCGTCCTTGTCGAGATCATCGGCCCAAGGAATAGGCCTCCCTCGAATGTGAATATGATGATATTTGCAAAGTCAACAGGGGTAAGTAGCCTCCCCGAACGGTATATGGAACATGTTGGTAGAATCCCACCAACGCCCAATCAAACACAAAAGATGCTTTTTACTATGGTTAAAAGCATGTAACCTATTCAAAAAGAGATCGAAATCGGTCTCTGCTACCTTATTCTTTACATGACTCCGGTACCTTACCCCACAATTCCCTTGCCAAATTAGGAGATCCCTTATGATGTATGTTTGAGGGAAGTGGATGCACAAACCAAGAAAAAAGGAAAAAAATCTAAAGAGCCGTCTGGTTTATGTATGAAAAATAACATGGGAAGCAAGTATCGGCTCTACTTTGCACGGGGAAGACTTGTGTTTAAAAAAGAGCAAAATAGTGTGTGTAATTGAAGAGAAATCATTAAAAAAACATGCCTCGTTAGCAAAAAAAGAGGCGGCTGAGTTGTACTCCCTGATCTGGAGTTAGTAAGGAGTGATCATCTGTCTGAGTCTTTTGTCAGGACTGCGAGACAACCAATTTGAGGCCCACCCTTGTGCCTTTTTCTATTTCACACGAATTCCATGATGTTTTCAGAATTTAGGGAATGATTGTAGGGGATTCTAGGATTTTATAGCCAAGAAGTGTAATTGGACATGCTTTAACAAGAAGAAGTCCTTTCAGGAGAGGAATTTGAGAAAGAGAATGACTGAATGAAGTGGGTGAAACAACTCTAAATATCACGCCCAAATCTGAACGGATAAATAGGCCGATTTTCTGTTTAGTCAAACCTGCTGACTAACTGGTCGGTTTTTGACATTTTATTTTTTTAAAATTTCAAACCCTCTGACTAACCAGTCGGTTTTTTACTCTTCCTATCCTCTGACTAACCGATCGGTGTTTGACCTTAAAAAATAATAATAGAAAATAATAATAATTTTTTTTGCATACCCATGTGTGTTTATGTGCTAATGTTTGCGTGCTTGTGTGTCTTGCATGTTTGCATGATCGTTCTTTTTCTAAAACTTGATGTGTTTTTCGTGCTCATACATTGTTGCGTGATGCTCATCATTTCACCTAAGGCGAGTTCTATCTGATGTGTGTATGCTTGCATGCTTGCCTGTACATGCCCGTTATCCTATCTTTGGATTGTTTTCGGTCCGATTACTCAAACTTGTTGCTCAGTTTAGTCATTTTTTTATGGTGTAAGGGCATTGTAAGCCCTCCCCCTTCCCCCTTGTTACTGTAGCAACAATTTCCTCATAACAAGTAGTTAATATGTTTAGCACTCAATGACTAGCCGTCTTTTGTGACATTGTTGGCTCTGGCTTTGAGTGGCATTAGTGATGTTAAATGGGCAGGCCAGCCCGATCCGGCCCTAAAATGGCTCGCGCTGGCCCGGCCCTGTAGGTGAATAGTGAAACCTAGACCATAGGGCCTAGGGCCATGCCTGATTTTTTGTCCAGAAAATCCAGCCCGGCCTAGCTTTAAAAAGGCCCAGTTTTCGCCCGGTTCTTTGGGCCTGTTAAAATGAAGTTGGCTTCTTGTTGGACTGTTTAACATGGGCTGCAGAATTGAGCCTCTTGTGGACATCAATTTGGGCCTATTTTGGCCTCTTCAAAGGTACTTGTAGCTTCCGAAATGGGCTTGTTTCGGCCATTTTAAAATGGATTTTCAAAGGGACTTATGTATTTTAATTGGACCTCGTAAAATAAAATTTACAAAGTCACTTAATATTATATTCTTATTGAATTGTTTATTTGATATGTTATTATTGCAAGGTTTAAGACCTAGCAATCTTTTTAACTCCCTTAGGTTTTACATTTATTTTGTCATATCTATTGTATTATTGGTTTATTTACCTCTATTGGATAACATTTCTTTTTTCCTTTTCATTTTTAGACATTATATGTAAATTTTGTACCCAAGATGTCCATTTTTTTTTATATTTCATTAGCACTTTATATTAGTTTTTGTTTTTCTTTCCACTTCTTTTATCCATATTATACATTTGAATTTCGTATTACTTTCTTTCCTCACTTTTTTCTGAAAAATGATACACACACACACACACACACATATATATAGGCCCTGGCCCGGGCACTGTCCCTAGGCCCGGCCCTAAAGTTAGGGCCTAGGGCTTGGGCTTGGACAGGGCCTCAATATCTCAGCTTTGAGCCCGGCCCGGGCCCCACGGCCCTAAGCTTGATTGGCCCGGGCTTCCACTTTGGCCTGTTGGGCCCAGGCCGGGCCGACCCAAGTGCGGCCCATTGACACTTCTAAGTGGTATTTCCAGAATCTTCATATGTCCAAGTGATCAACCGTTTTGACACGTTATTGGCTCCGACTCTTGAACATATATCAGTGTTCCTAAACGACCAACCCTTTGTACACGTTGTTGGTTCCAGCACTTAGGATCTCCTTTTTTTTGTTTAATATATAAGCGACTAACTGTTTATACACGTTGTTGGCTCTAACTCTTAGGTTTACCCTCTTTTTATACATCTAATCGACCAACCATATGTATAGGTTGTTGGCTCCGGCTCTCGGATGTATTCTAATGTTCCTAAGAACCATCCATTTCAACACGTTGTTGGCTCTAGCTCTTAGGTTTATGTCTACGCGACCAACCGTTTTGACATGTTTTTGGCTCCGACTCTTAGATATAAGTCCTTATAGCTAAGTGATCAGCCGCTTGAGGGCATTGTTGGCTCTGGCTCTTAGAATTTCTTTTTTTTTATTCTTGGATGACTAAAGGTTTTGACACGTTGTTGGCTCTGGCTTCAAAGATACACCCCTTGCCAGCGGCCAACCATTTTGACCACTGTTGGCTCTGGCTCCGGTTCCAGATAAGTTCAATATTAATTTCCCTTGTAATATTGTTCAACAATCAATTATTGTCACTATTGGCTCCGCTTAGAACAACATTTATATCTTGACGAACTATGTTGGTTTCTTTCCTCCCCGAGGGATATGTAGGAAGCGCTGTAAAGGTCTGACCTCATATCAGTGTCAGGGTCTACGAGTCAATTCAAAGTCTTGTAGTCTTTTCAATATTTTACAATAGAAATGTATTGCGTTCAGTGATGTTCGCCCGCGCGCGAGTTCTCTTACCGAAAGGCTCTATAGACACCCCATTTTTTAAGTCATGTTAATTAAATAAATATAACCCCTGCCTCCCTTAATCTTTCCTTCTATCACATCACATCACACATCCTTGTTTCAATATAGTATTGAATTATCAAAACTAATAGTCAAATTAGGCTTTATTATCGATTAAGAGATTATTATTGAGTTTAGGCCTAATAAGACAACTTAGTTAATTTTGGTCCATCTGGTTTAGTAGTTTAGTTCGGTCTGGCAATGTAATAGTCCAGTCTACAAGTCCAGTTATACAATCTAATTATCCAAGTCTAGTTGTCAAGTCCAATGGTCAAGTCTAGTGGTCTAGCCCAACTATGTCTGTCCAATCAAAGTGTCTAGATTTTCATTTTGTCTAGATAATTTAGGAAATTATTCAGCGATTTATCCTTGATGCATTTTATTACGTCAATGATTTATATGGTTTAGGAAGATAAATACTGAATCTGGTGCATCCCATCTGCAAAGTCTGACATAATTACTGAATTTGGGTCAGATAATGTCTTGAAATTGAAGAAAACTATCATAATATTATGGAATGAACCGGTCAATTTTTGACAAACTGGCCGGTGAGTTGGCTTTTGTCAATTTGAATTTTCATCAAATATTTGACTTATTCCTTATCAGTTCTGGTGCCCCAGAGCTCTATAAATAGCCCTCATAGCCTTCATTTTTAGGGCCTTGGTTTTAATCTAGCTTTTTCTCCCTAGAGCTTTTATACCATTTCTCTTCGAAGTGGTATATCATCTCTTCAGAGAAATTAGCCCCTCATATTCACTTAAAAGTTATTTATTCTCTTGCATTATGGATCCTTTGGAGAGTTTCCCGAGTCATCAAAGCAAGCAAATTCGAAAGGTAAATTTTAATAGCTTTCTGCTCTAGTTCATTAGTCTGGAATTGTCTGCCATTTCTCGCGATCACATTTCTTTTCAGAAAATCATAAACAGCGTTATTTCATTTCTTAGTCAAAGTTTAAGATTGAAATGTAGGTCACCTCCCGTAGGACCAGAGTCGAACTACAATAGTTTTGATTCCGATTAGTCCGATCGGATATGTAGACAATTCAACCCCCGATATCGATTTCAAGCCAATAATTTAAAATAAATTTAGTTTAGTTTTCTTGCATGTATATATATTATGTGTTTTAAAGACTAAAAACCATTAGAAATGAAGTAGAGACCGAAAGGGTCTGGCAAGTCCCTAACACCTTCCGCCCTATAACTTAGTCCTCGAACCCATATATCTGCTTTCGATGGATCAGTTGTCCTTTGGACATCTTTACAGTCATTTTCTTGGGTTTTACTTATTTTTATTTATTTTAATTTAATAATATGACAACTCCATAAAATCTCCTTCCAAGTTGGGGGTGGGGTGGGGGTTGTTTCTGAGGCTGTTCGCCACTTGCCACATAAGAAAAGTCACAATTTTTTGAATTAGTAATGACCAGAGTTTAGCCCAGGATTTTGGGTCACCTACGAGCCTGCGGCTTGAAAGAGAAAATTTTGCCTAGTTTGACTCTTTTTTTAAGTTATGGTATAAGATCCGTATGCTTTTTTAATTGTGGAATTCTGATTTGATGTTACGTCCAAACTATATGACCACCATAGTTATAGATAGAGACGTGGATTAACAGTATCTTTTTGGATGTTTTCTAAGGGAAGTGGTATCTCATGAATGGCCTACCATTCATGATCCTTAATCAATTCACTGACCCTTCATCTATTAGAGGCAGCAGCAGATTCTATCCTCAAGATAGCCAGTTTCTTTTGGAATCCATTTATCGTTCCATGTAGATATTTCTTTGTCGTTGCCTACCTGCCGTCTGATGCTCAATTTGAGGACCTGTTGATCAATAATATTACATTGCCATCCCCATGAAAAATTTCCTCTTTGTGGTGATGAGAGGAAATTAGATCTGGCATAGTAGCGACCCTCTTTCAATACTCTGGTTACTAGTAAGGTCGGATTTATAAAATTCTCCAGCTTACTTTAGAGAGCAGCCATGTGTCTTTGAACTTTAGCTCACCTTCCTCAATAGATCCATAGAGGGAGTACCAATTGAGCTAGTGGATACCTTTCCAGTTACTATCACCCGTCCACCAGAATCCGCTCATGATTAAGTTTATTTTCTTACATACATAATGAGAGAAAAGACTTACCTACATGTGCTAATGAGGAGAGATGATATAACAGATTTGAGGAGCTTAGTAGGGCTAGCCTTATTTTTGTAGGATGCTCTTCCATGAATGAAGCACACTTATTCTCAACCTTTTTCACTAGCTCATGAAAAAGTTTCTTTTTTCGAGTAATAATGTCCAAGGTACCTCTTAAGTAAACCCCCAACTGCATAGAGACAGACTTGGTAATGCCATGCTGGGCATATGGGTTTAGAGTGACAGAAGATTTGTTTCAATTTATCCACTGCCAGATTCTTGCTAATAAATATCCAGGATGGTTTTTATGGCCAGGCATAGAAAAAATACAATACCCTATTCTCATCTAATTGAGAATTAGATTAGTTAAGGGCATTAATTTTTATCAATTTATCGATAATCGATTGATTAGAATGAAATGGGGGGCTAATTTGGCTTTGGGGCCAAAGTGTAATTTTTGAAAGTTAAGGGACCAAATTGTAATCATGGGAAGTTAAGGGGCTAAATTGTAACTTTGAAAATAGAGTTAGTAGCAAAAAATGTGTCAAGTTGTGGGGAAAATTTAAGGAGGTTTAGACACATCCTACTAAAAGGGGGTAACTAACTAAATTAAAGTATAAAAAAAGGATTTGTAGAATTAAAAAGAGGATCAGAAAAAGAAAGAAAAAAAGGGAAAAAAATAGAGCAGTAGCTCGGAAGAAGGAAAACAAGGGGAAAGGAAAAAGAAAAGAGGAAAAAGAGAAAGATAAGAAAGAAACGAGAAAGAAGAAATTAAACCCTAAAAAAGGGTAATCCCTCTCTCACTCAATTGAATTTTCTTGAGTTAACTCTGTGTGTGTGTGTGTGTGTGTGTGTGTGTGTGTTTAAGGGTACGAGTGTAAACCTGCTCAGTGTGTGTGTGTGGTGTGGGATACGTGTGCATAGCTGCGGTGTTGTGTGTGCACATGGGATCGCTACAGTAGTCGGGTGGTGTGTGTTTAACAGGGGCTATAGCAGTGGAGTGGTGCTTTATGTGTGCGTGAAAGGGTGAAGGGGGGAGGGAGAGTAGCAGCTGAGGCTGTTGCTGTGTGTGTGAGTCTGTAACATCTTAAATTTTGGGAGCCGTTTAAAATAACCATCTGTGCTCCGAAAAAAATTCACAAGCGATAATTTTGAGCAATGCTCAATTGTTAGTAAAGTATCAAAGCTTAAAAGAATTTTGGAGCAAGAATGAAATTTTGGAGCAAGAAATAAATTTTTGAAAACTTTGGGAGCATGAATGTAATTAATGTTTTTAGTGATGAAAAACGATAGAATGAACGTTAGTATATATTTTCAATGATGTTTAATCAAATCGAGAATGATTAGAATGATTTTGGGGGCTTGAATGCATCTATACAAAAGTTTGGGGTCATTTTGTAATTATGAAAATTTCTGGGGGTTAATTTGCAATTTAGGTAAAAACCATATCTTAAAATGTTGCCACCTCCTACTAGGTCAATGACTAAGCTAAATTAAACTAGTTAGTAGTGGAATGGATAATGAAGCATAAAATAAAATTGAAAGAAGAATTCGGGTGGGGCAAAATTGCAAATAAGAGAAAAAAAAGGAAAAAGAAGAACAAAGAGATTTGGGAAAGAATTCCAAAAGGGTAATCTCTTCTTTCTTTGGTGTATTTATCAGTATGTGTTCGTGGGGTTTGTGTGTGCTTTTAGGTAGTGTGGTGTGTGTGTGTGTGATCCATTAACGTGGTTCCGTAGGAGTGCGATTTTCTGGGAATTTAGTGTCTCGGGTGGGTGATTATGGCCAAGGTTCTATGGGAATTTTGGTGTATAAGCTGAAGATAGGGAGCTTGTGAGCTTATAGGGGGTAAGGGAGAGGGAACCATGGCTGGACAGTGGGTTCTTAGTGTGGTTGCAGTGAGTTCGGGTGAGGGGAATCATGGGAGATTGTGTATGTATACCGTGAAATTGTGTTGATATGAGATGCTTGGGGAATTATAGAAGTGAATTTGTGCGTTTTTATGTGTTACTGAGGGGTGGGAGTGGGTGATAGTGTGTGTTTTGTGGGTGAAGTGTGTGTCTGTGACTGGGTGTGTGTGTTCTTGAGTTGTGTGTCGCGGGTATGAGTGTGTGTGAATCATGTGTTTGACTGTGCGTTAGTGTGTTTTTATAGGTGGTATAATAAATAATTTAGGGTTGTAGTGTGTGTGTGTGTGTGTTTAGGAATAGCAGAGTTGGTAGGTGATTTAGGTGAAGTGGATGCCTCGGCAGTGAAGTGGATGCCTTTGCAGTGAAGAGAAGAAAGGAAGAAGACATTGTGTGTGGGAAAAAGGTGTAATAGTGTGTGTGTGTGTGTGTTTGATTTGAATAGTAAGTATTATTGTCACTAAAGATAGAAAGTATTTTAGGTAGTTTTGTCATGAACTTTTATAAATAGTTCGGACCAAAATTAGACAAACTCCAAAACAACAACCCCCAATATTTTTACGAGATCTACGCTCAGGAATTTTTGAGAATTTTCGGTGTTCGGGAATGACGCTAAATTAAGGCACCAATTAGAGAAATTCTTGATTTAATTAGCATACCAAACCAAGCTATTTTTATCTGAAAATTTTATGAAAATCTTATTTTACTGATATGTTTCATATTCTAAAATTTTGAGCCATTCTGAGGCCAATAAGTATTTTTCTCGAAACTGGCTTTGAGTGTTTGGTCAGGGCACTGGCTTGGAATTTTCGGGCAGAAATTCTCTAAAATATTTTCTAGGCTAGAAATGACACCAGGATGCTTAAAGTAGCATTTCAAGATGTTTTTGAATTTTTTTGGTGCCCGGAACCCCCAGGGGTATTTTGGTAATTTTACCCATAAAGGGTATTTTTAAGTAAATTTACATACGATAAGAATATATTAATGATTTGCTTACAGAAAGATCATTTTTGATGATTTAAGTGTAACGAGGGGTATTTTGGTAATTTGACCTAAGAAAGGTATTTTTGCTTCAATTGACATACATTAAGGTTGTTTGGGTGATTCTACTTACGGGAAGGCCGTTTGAGTGATTTAAGTCCGAGAGGGACATTTTGATAATTTTACACCTAAGGGAAATTTTGGTAATTGTACATACGCAATGAAGGGAAGGTGGCTAAGATGTTGGAAGGGACTGTCGAGATTATGGAACCAAAGAAACCCACAATATTCTTCTTAGGAGATGACTAATTGTTTGAATCTCCATTTGCTTCTTGCAATGCAACTGGGAATGATAAGACGAGGGATGTAGTCTATAGATTATCCTGCAGTGTGCCACTACCATTAGCCTTCTTATTCTGAACTGTGTTGTTACTTGGAATATTGATACGTAAAATATCCTAATTCTCTAACGTGTTCACAGATGTCAGCGAGTGCACTACTGTACTAGAAAAAAAGGTCGTAAACAACTCCGATGTGCTATTAACATAAGTTGCGAGACCAATCCAACGTACTTTCAATTCATGTTCTCAGTACAAGGCAAGGCTCGTCATTTGAATTGGTATGGACAGAGGCAGGTTATGAAAGATAAAGCAAAACAAATAACGAACAAGCTGAGGTATCAAGGCCTTTCTTAGGCAACTTCGCTGGTCTATGATATCGTCAGGGAGTTGGGGTGCCAAAGCTATCAGAATAGCTTGATGATGAGTTTTCTCTTTCACTCTAAATGACAGGTTCAGTAATTTTTCACAAAAGTTGCATACGTGATATTTGGGCTCTGAAAGACTCGGAGGCATCGCGGAGCCACTCTTTACTGACCTTGTTTATAATACAAAATGACATACTTAAAAAAATAAATTTGACCAAAACCTTTGCACATAAGTTTGCAAGAACAGAGAACCCCAAGGCATTTGAAGCCCCTGTACACTGTAAATATCACTGTCGTCATCATGTAATACGTTTTAACCATCAAACTCACAAGCACTGTGGAATTTATTGAGACACAACGGGCCTCTCCTTTTGTCACTCGTCCTCATTCATTTGTGGGACTTCACATCTGTGGATCCCTTGTGCCAGTGCAACCACCGTTCCTTTCTTGATCATCATTACTAATTATGTTACACAATATTTTAACATTAACTAATTGGTTGAGGCAATGGCTCGGGCTCACGGTGTTCACTTTGATATCAATCCATCTCCTTAATCGTCTCGTATGCTACTTGTTGCTGCTAAAAACATGCTCCGCATATATTGCAGAACCCGAGCCTGAACCGATGACCTGCAAGACAGAAAACGAGTGACCGACGGGTGGGGTTCCCGGCGGGGAACTCTCCGATGCTTAAGTCAGAGCGCAGCTACAGGATAGTAACTCTGAAAAAGCATGAATTGTGTGTAGCATATATATATATATTTTTTTGCATGGCACATCCGTTGTATAGTAGAGTATCCTGATCCTAAGGACCATGACCCCTGGGTCACTACAGGATGGGAACATGTCTTCGGAGGGAATCTCACCTAGCATGTCTAACTGTTGGGCGTTGGCCTTCTCGATTGCTATCAAGTTCTCTTCGTTTCTCGGCAGCCTATGTGAGACTTAGTAAGAGCTTTGGACTAGTTTTGTTAACTACGTCGGCGTTGTGTGAGTCAAGATAGCAAAGCTATACGGGACGAACCGAGTAAGCATACGATCTATTAGGTAGTGGAGCACCGTCATGGCCCCTTTGGTGAGGTGTCATTCCACGGGAGCACATGTCGCTTGATGACATGGCTTTTCAAACTTGTATGTACAGTTGACTTGAAAATTTATTTTCAGCAAAACAAAACTCATCTGCATATTTCACTTTCTACTCTACAACTTCAGAGGCAATGGATTCTAGAGAGAGAAAGACCGTGGACTTCAGAAGTTGACTCTCAACGTTGATTGTGTAATGGACTACTGATTGTCAATCTGTACTCTCTGTCGCAGCACCGCCATCTTCAAGCTCTTTTTGAGAAGTCTTAGTCTATGCTCTTATTCCACCCTTAATTACTCTGTCTCGCAACTAGCATATTTGACTTTTGACTCGGACCGCATTCCTTGGTTCGCCCTTGATTGCATGCTCCGCTTACAAGTCCAATGGAAGTAGCCACTTTAAGAACCACCGAGGGAAAGAGAGAACACAGAAGGAAAATTCACGTACTTATAACTTGAGTTTTTGTGACCTAACCTCGTACTGTTTTCCTTGGTCCATCATCTGGTTCCACTGACGAAGCAAGAAAATGACTCCATTTGGGAGTATGAGTAAGTCCGTATTAAGCTATAATATTGTACTATAGACTGTATTATAATCAGTGAATTATTCCATTTAGGTTAAAGTTAAAGACTTCTGATTAGGATAACTTAGCTGCATATTTAGGAAAGAGATTCTATCTAAACACTGGGTAAGCACTTTCGTTCGAACCCTTATTTTGATAACTCGTAATCATAAGTACTCCTTTGATATACTTACGGCTAATGCCGAACTCTGAATTATGTATTGATTTCAACATGACCTTGCCTAGAAAAATCCTAATGTTGAACCTGAATTGATTATTTGAAAATCTTGTGAAGCTAGCCTGTATTGCATGCTGAGCAAATTTGATAATTGTTTGTATCCGTTCTTCCGAATTGTTGTGCCTAAATTCGATAATTATTCACAATGATTTTTCTATTTATTTGTGATCTTCTTCTTGAATTCTGAATGATGGCTTACATCAGTATGTTTATTATTATTGGAACTCGAATTGATTTCGGTGATTTGAGCTTAAGTTAACGCTCATTGATATTGTCGATTTTTTCTGTGTTGACCTAGGTACCTGTTCCGTGGTGAGGCGTTATAAGGGTCTGAACCTGCGGAATTATACAGGTCAGCAGTTTTGCCTAAACGGGATCAGACCGCCCAAGATCAACGTTGATTTTTTAATTTATTTGCACCATATGTACCATGACTTGTACTTGGGTTAAAACCCCTTGGCAAGTCTCCCTCATATTATTTGAAATGATTTGTGCTTGGGTTAAAATCCCTTTGGCAAGTCTTTATCGTATTATTTGAAATGATGACTTAGGAAATAATCTTTTATTGATCGTTATGGAACCTATCGTGATTGTATTTATCTATTTTGGTATTTATTTCTGATGAATTTTGATCCCTTTTAGAAATCATTGAGTATTTAACTGTTTGAAGTATTCTAAAAATCTTCGTCAGTTGGATTCTTAGAAAATTCGTTTGTAATTCTTTTGTTGGTCCTTGTACGACCTTACTGAGCTCTTCAAAGCTCACCATTTGTTTGATTCCCTTCTGCAGGTAAAGGTCAGTTGTAGAATGCTCGGGAATGGGTTTAGAGTTTAAGTGAGATTCCGATGAGCCCATCGCTACCGAATAGTAAGATCCCTGCGCGGGTCAGTACTATAAATTTGTTCTTAGGCGTTTGAATTGCAAAGAACCTAAGCCGTAATAGTTTAAGCTAAGCAATTGTGATCTAGTATTTTAAGAGATCTGAGTTAATGCTGAAATAGATGATTTGGAATATGTTAGCGAACATGTCTGACAGGTTAACGGCCCTGGGGTTCGGGGCGCGGAGCTTCGGATTTCGGGGGCGTTACAGAGTCTATGGGGGTGGTGTGTGTGGTAGGGTGTATGTATGTGAGTGATGGTATTGTGGGAGAGTGTGTGAGGTTCTGTGTTTGTAAAAGAAGCACAATGCAGTATGTGTGTAAGTGTATTATGTGTGTGTACTGTGTGGGATAGCCATTGCTATGTTCGTGTTGAGGTGTGTAGAGTGTGTATGTGTGGAATTATGGGTGTGTTAAGGTGGGTATAGGTGTAAAAATGTGTATATTAATGTGTGAGAGTGTGTGTGTGTGTGTGTGAGAGAGAGAGAGAGAGAGAGAGGTGTGAGAGACGTTAGTGTTGTGAGAGTGTGTGCGGCAGAAGGAGGAATGAGGTGTGTGTTTTCAGGGTGTTGTAGTATGTGTGTTTAATGTTCAATAGTTGATGTACTTGTCACTAATGGTAGCTAGGGTTAGGCAGTCCATTGTTCGAATTTTTAAAAATAATTCGGAGCAGATTTGGACAAAGTGCAAAGTAGATATCCTAACTAATTTTGGGGAATCTATGATATGGGAAAATTTGAGATTTTTTGGAGGTCCCGAAAGGGATTAAATGATGTTGTCAGTGAAAGACTTCAAGGTAGATTTAAAATTAGCAAATCAATGCAGTTTTGTGTAAAAATTTTATGAGAACCTTAAAATAATGAAACCGCCTTTTGAGCGTTCCGTTAAATATCGGTTGGAGATTTTTGAGCGAAAAATCCCCAAAGGCTTTTTAGTCTGAAAACCAAATGTAGTTAGCTTAGAAAGATGTTTTGAAGTTGTTTGGCGATTTTTGTTGGGGCGATGGCTGCCAGAGTTTATTTTGGTAATATTTTCTATAAAATTTCCCGAAAGACCTTTTAGTTTGAAAACTGGTGTAGTACAACCTAAAAAGTTATTTTAAAGTGGTTTGCCGATGGTGTAACAGCCATCAGTGGGTTTTTAATAAATTTGCCATACCATCGCTAAATTTTTGTTAATGCGCTTAAGTAGACGTCCAAAGTGATGGGAATCAAGAAATGAGGTTAATACAGATAAAACAAGGGAGTTTGTTATCGCTAATGCGTTGATAAGGTTATGTTAGGGATTCGACTATCGGATCCAACTAGCCGCTATAAATGGGGAGGTATAAAATAAAGTGTGTGTGTGTGTGTGTGTGTTTGAATGGTGTCTAATGCATAAGGTCTTATTGGAGTAGGTGATCCCACTCGTTGCCATCAGAGGTTGCGAGTTACGTCGTTTATAAGCCAATTAGGTAAGGACAGTGCAGTACTGATATGCTAATTCATTGTCTCAATTAACATGCTGTGTTGAAGTTTATGTTACACTCCTGTTGTTATTGTTGGACGCTTGTAGTCATTAAAGCTCCGTTATTCCTTATCTTGATGCATGTTGTTGAGGACCTGTGATGAATTTGCTTTGATTAGCATACCTATGTTGTTGATGTTAATATTATATCTTTGGAAGCCTAGAATTGTTGACATCTGGGTATCCTTGGCTTGTAATAAGCCATTAAGGACTTGTGGTGGAATGAGGTTCCTTGTATGCTATCATTTGATTCGATTAGGAGCCTTGTCGCTGATTGATAATGTTATGTAGAGATTGTTGTGTTTTTGTTGTGAGATGTCGGAAATTATTTGATGATCGATATTTTTGCTAGTTAAGAACGTTGTTGAGGACTTGTGGTTAAGTTTCTCCTGAGTCCGTCATGTTGATGATGCTTAGGTTGAACTCCTTTTGTTATGATTGAACACCTGTTGATCTTGTGTCCCAATATTTCTTGCTTGAGTTGTGCTGTTGAGGACGTAAGGTAGAATAATTTCCCTTAGTCGGTCGTATTGATGAGGCCCTACTGTTTACCTGTAACGCAGTAACGGACAAGTACTCTGTATGAGTTCCCTTTTTGATGAATGTGTCTCTTTTAATTATCCGAGACTGATATGAACACCTCGTATGAGTGGACATTAATATGAAGTGATGGCCTGTGAAATTTGATCACTGGTAGAACCGAGTGATGAACACCCCTTACAACAAGATGTCAAGATGAGAAGGGTGGCATGTGAAATATGATCATTGGCATATATGGCGCTCGAGTCGTGTCTATCATGTCTGAGTCTGCATTATAATTGATTTTATTTGATTTGAATAATTGTAATGACTTGTATTTTATTAATTTTTACTTTTGTGAATCTTGATATAGTGTCCACTTGCATAGTTAGTCGGTCAGTCTTGTCCATGAGAATGTGGCAATATTGTTCTTATCTTGGGCCCCGAAACTGCTCAGTCCAACGAAAGAAAAAGATCGTTTGACAATTTACATTAATGCTGAATTTATTATTAAGCTCTTAATTCATTATTAGCGTTGAGATGATAATTAATCCTCCGAGACTCTTGAATCGCTTGTGCATGATACTCCTCGTGTTGTCTTTAGTGGGTGATTTACGCTCATCCCTATATGTGTTGTTACAAGTTATAAGATTGACCAAGGAGAACCCTCTAGGAAGGGAAAGGAGACAAGCTAGAAAAGTTGAGTGAATTGATGGGTTGACTAAGGTGAGACAAGCTAGAAACGATAAGGCAAAGATTGACCAGCGGGGTACGTCGAGAGGAGTTACACAACTATAGTTTTGTATTACATTCTAAATGTTTAGGTTATTTAAGGACTTGAAAGTCTTCTACCGTAGAATATTTATTTTATGAAAGTTTTTGTAAGGACGCCTTTTTGGAGCATCTATTAATGATGTCTTATGTTGTAAATACTCTATATGACTGTACAGTATGTTGATAGGATTGTGGCAAATGGATGTTGATGTCCTAGTTTCTCTGTATTATATACCGAGTTATGATATGATTATGACAGACAACTTAATTCGAGTGATGTCACCAGAGTTGAGGGTTTCGCAAAAGATTAATGAATCATCTGCAAAAAAACAAATGGCTATTAGGTGGGCTTTTCAAGTCCACTTGAATGCCTGGTATCAAACTTGTTTCCTTTGTTTGGCTCAGAGCCGCAGATAGGGCCTCCGAGCAGAGAATAAAAAGATATGGCAAAAGAGTGTCCCTTTGTCTAAGACGACATTGGGGGTTGAATAATGGCAAACATTTCACCATAATTTCATAGCACCCGCCATGCCCATTTCCGTCTTTACTTCAATTCCGTTGGTTTTTGGGCTTCAAAACACATAACATGTAAATATGTAATAAGACTAACACTGAGTTTTTTTTAGATTATTGGCTTGAACTCGACATCGGGGGCCGAATGTCTTAGGCATTCTGTCAAACTAACCTGAATCAAAACCATCGTAGTTCGGCTCGGGTCCTATAAGAGGCGACTTACACTACGGTCTTAGACCTAGGCTGAGAAATAAGAATGACTCTTTTTAAGATTTTTGTAACAGAAAGGCGATCGCGGAAAATGGGAGACCATTTTAGACTAATTAATGAACTAAGATAGAAAGCTACTAAAAGTTTACCTTGGGAATTTGCTTGTCTGGATGTCTCAGGAATGCTCTTCGAAGATCCACGAGGCATGAGACTTAATGACTTTTTATGTAAATATAAAGGGCTTGATTCTCAGAGAGATGATATACCACTTCACAAAGAAATGGTATAAAAGCTCTAGAGAGAAAAAGCTGAGTTGAAACTGAGACCCAAAAATGAAGGCCAGGGGGCATATTTATAGAGCTCTAGAGCGCCAAAAGTGAGAAGCATGGCTATGCCAATCTGCAATCTGGAAATAAGTCAGAATATTTGATAAAAGTCACATATGGGCAAAAGTCAACTATTCCAGTCGGTTTATCGAAAATCGGCCAGTTCATCCCGTAATTTTATAATGAGTTTTCTTGAATTTCGAGGCATTATCTGATCCTAATTTTGGTAATTATATCTAATTTTGTAGATATTATGTGCCAGATCCATCATCTATCTTCCTCAATCATATAAATCATTGATTTAATCCTTTGTATCAAGAATAATTCTCAAAATAATTCTTTAAATTATCTAGACAAAAATAACAATCTAGACATGGACTGGACTGACACAATTGGATTGCACTAAATCTAATTACTGACTTAACCATTGGATTGGACTAGACTGGACAAGAGAACTGGACTAAACAATTGGAATAGACCTTGATAATTATCTAGACAAAAATATTAATCTAGACATGGACTGGACTGACACAATTGGACTGCATTGAATCTAATTACTGACTTAACCATTGGACTGGACTGGACAAGAGAACTGGACTAAACAATTGGAATAGACCTTGATAATTGGATTGGGCTGGATCAAATTAAATTAATTAAGTTATATTACTAGGCCTAAGCTTAATGATAAACTCTAATTAATAATGAAGCCCAATATTTATTTGAGTAATGATAACTATAAAAATGGGGTGTCTACAAGGCCCTTCGATGAGGGAGCTCGTACCAGGGCAAAAATCACCGAAAAACTAGACATTTTTGCAGTAAAACACAAAAAAAGACCACAAGACTCTAAACAGACTCGCAGACCACGACACGGATATGAGGTCGAACCTTTACGAGGCTTCCTATGTATCCCGAGGGAGGAATAAGCCAACGTAGTTCCTTAAGATAGAAATGTTGTTCGAAGCCAGAGCCAACGTAACAACGGTTGGTCATCGAATAATACTACAAGGGAAAACTGATATTGAACCTTGTTTGGAGCCGGAGCCAACAACATGTAGTAACGGTTGCTCGCCAGGCAAAGGGCATACCCTTAGAAGTCAAAGGCAACAACGTCGTTCAAGGATACTAAAAGGTCATGTCCAAGAGCCAGAACCAACAACATGTACATACGGTTGGTCGCTTAGGCATAAGGAAAGGATGAACCTAAGAACTGGAGCTAACAAATTGTAAAAATGATTGGTCGCTTAGGAACATTGGAACACATCCAAGAATTGGAGCCAAGAACATGTACAAGCGGTTGGTTGCTTAGAAACACTAAAATATACCCAAGAGTCAGAGTCAACAACGTGTGAAAAGGTTGGCCGCTTAGATACAAGAAAAAGACAATCCTAAGAGCCAGAGCTAACAACGTGTACAAACGGTTCGTCTCTTAGGAACCCCAACATATGTCCAAGAGTCGGAGCTAAAACCTGTGCAAACGGTTGGTCGCTTGGAAATCTAGAATTTTAGAATACCACTCAAAGCCAGAGCCAACAATACCCCCAAAGACAATTGGTCACTGAGTGCCGAACATATCAACTTTTCTTGATATGAGGAAATATTGCTTCTAGCAACAAAAGCGAGATCTTGCACTAGCCTTACACCGTACAAAAAATCACTGAACTAAGCAACAGATTCGAGATTCGGATCAAAAAATAATTCGAAGCTAGGATAGTGAACATGCACAGGAAATCATGCAAGCACACAAATGTTGGACAAAAATGCCTTTGGTGAGAAGGCTGGTTATCATGCAAAATGCATAGGCAGGCAAAACATGTATACTTAAGAAAGGGCGGTCATGCAAGCTCCCAAGGCACACAAGCACTCAAACATAGATGGCATGAAAAACATGTATTCGACCCAAGGATGCAAATTCTTCTATGAGGGACTACCAAAGATCCCTGAGACATAAAAAAACAAATTCTATGAATATGGATCGGATCAATTGCTCTTGTACATTCAAATCGAAAGTGGGACAAAAGGTCCATCACGTCAAAAGGCTGGTATATAATTAGATCTAATCTCGTGCACAAGTTTTGTATTGAAAATAGACGCTCACAAAATAACGACAAGAAGAAGAAGAGGAAAATTAACTCCCAAGGTGATTGGAATGGCTACAACAAACAAACAAAAAAAAGAAAACAAAGGTCCCTTGTTTTGTTTATGGTAAAGCAGGGCGTTTGACAAAGGAGTGTATAAAAACCCCATTTTTGTAGTTATTATTAATGAACTAATTAGTGGGCTTTATTATTAATTAGAGTGCATTATTGGGTTTAGGCTTATTAATGTGACTTAGTTAATTAATTTAGTTCAGACCAATCATGTCCAGTCCAGTTGTGTGTCAAGTCCCGTTGCATGTCCAATCCAGTAAGTATTTGGTCCAGTCTAGTCTTATTGTATTGGTCCAGTCCAGTGTCTTGATTTTATCATTGAATTAGTTTGTCTAGATAATTTAGAAATAGTCTGTGAATTATTCTTGATGAAAAGAGTAAATCTTTAGTTTATATGGTTAAACATGAATTATCTCGAATGTGGTACATCCCACTAGTGAAATCAGAGATAATTACCGAAATTATGGTAAGATAATGACTCAAAAATTGGGAAAATTAGTTTTTAATCATGGGATGAACTGGCCAATTTTTGGCTAACCGGCCGATTAATTAACTTTTGTCCATGTGCAACATTATCCAATATTCTGACCTATCTCTAGCCTTGCAGATTGGCATTACCAATCTTATCAGATTCTGTGACCTAAGTATTATAAAAGGGGTCTTGGCCTTCAATTCTGGAGGTCTTGAAGCTTAGTTGGAGCTTGCGTACCATTTCTTTGTGAGTGATAAGCTCTCTGGACAATCTTAGCCGTTCATATTTACTCTATAAATTCCATTTAGTCTTTGCATCGTGGATCATTTGGAGAGCGTTCCCAAGTCTTCACGATAGGTTCCTTCAACAGGTATTCTTTACTAGCTTCTAGTATAGAAATCACTTTAAATTGTCTCCCAATCTCGTAGTCATATTTCTATTCAAAAACACAAAAAAAAGAATCTTTTACATTTCTTTGTCTACGTTTAGGCTCGAAATCTAGATTACTTCTAGTAGGACCAGAGTTGAACTACGACGGTTGTGATTCTGCTTAGTCTAACTGGGTGTGCAGGCAATTCGGCCCACGATCTCGAGTTCAAACCAAAAACATAAAAATCAACTTATGGTGAGTTTTATCATATTTTGTATGTTACGTGTTGTTTTAGGTCAATAATTAATGAAAATGAAGTAGAGACTGAAAGGGAGTTGTGGGTGCCTAACATCTTCCCGGTGCATAGCTTAGTCCCCCAATCCATCTCTTGGTTTTTGATAGACTAGTCGTCCTTTTGGACACTTTAGAGTCAAATTCTTCTTTAATTTTTTTCTTATTTTTCCTATTTTTCTTAATACAATAAGATGGAAACTCCTAAAATCCTTTTTGGCGAAGGGATTTTTTCTGAGGTGGTTCACTACAGTGGTGACTCTGCTAGGGACCCTCCTGATGATGAAGTCCTTAGACAGTTGAAGAAAATCCAAGCCAAAATTTCCATATCGGGGCTGCTTAGACCTGGCAATTTTCTGCCCATACCCGCGGGTCTATCTGTACCCAGTCAAAAACCCCGGGTACGGGTACATATACAAGCTACCCGTAAAAATTTGACCCATACCTAAACCGACTAGCAATTTTCGAGTCGGTTTTTGGGTTACCCGTTTTTGAAGTATATATATACAAAAAATTGTGCCCTAAGCCCCTAATCGGTTACCCTTCGTTTTCTCACATTTCTCTTCCTCTCACACCGCCGCAACAGATCTGCTCCCAGCCCATCTCACACGAGACGTAATATCCATCGACGATCAGATAGTGACTCCGTTAGGCATCATTGCGTCCCTGACTCACTCAGCCCCCTCACATTAAGGGCCGTCAGCTCAGCCCTTTCACGCAAGGTCGCCATATCGCAGCCCCAACGGGCCCAAGATTTTGGCCGCCGTAGCAACATCGAGAGTCAAGAGTTGAGAGACACGTACCTGCCATAGCAGCACCTCTTACCTCTTTACTCCGTCAGCCGAGTCAGCCCCCTCACGGCCTCACTCTTTAGTCTTCAACTCTGTTAGCCTCTGATCGAGAAGCTTACAACCGTCAGTCCACCACCGCTTTTCACACCGTACGACACGAAACTCTACTTGGAAGGTTAGTCAATCACTCACTCTCTCTCAAAAATCAAAATTACTGAAATTTTACTTCATGAGTTGATGTCTTGAATTGTTGAATATTTTTGCTGTAAATCAAAATTAATTGGTTGATGTTGTATGTATAATGCATTCTTGACTTGTTCTTGGACTTGGCTGGGCAGTTGAATATTGATGTGGTGCATTTGGATTTGGTAGTATTGTGGTGGATGTTGTATGTATTATTGTTGTATGGGAATTTTTTTTGCATTTGGATGTTATATGTATTGCTGTTGGACTATTGAAATTATGTATTGTGTTGGATTTGGATTTGGGCAGTAAATCAGTCCACAGTTAATTTTTTTGCTGTAAATTATGTATTGTTGACTTGTTGTTCTCGCTTTTTTCTTATTTGTTGTTCAGGCTATTGTAGAATCTATGGAATCTGTAAATAAGAATCCACCGGCTGAGAACGTTGAGATTGTTGATGTTGAAGATGAATCTCCTCAAGTTTTTACCAGCCTTGATGAAGTTGCTAATGACTTTAGTGTTTATGAAAAGTCTACTGGAGGTGAAATTTAGGAAAATTTTGATATTGTGAAGGAGAATAATAAACATAGGGCCGTGTGTAGGTGGTGTAAAGACAAGAGTTTTGCCATGGGGACAACTCCTGATGGGAGTACACATGGGACTTCAAATATGCATAAACATCTTAAGGTTTTGTAGTGTGTACAAGAAAGAATTTATGGACGTAAAACAGATGCAGAAGTCAGAAAATATGGCTATTGCGATGATGAAGTATAACTAACCTTTCTTGGTTATTAAACATGAGGGTCTTAGAGAGGTTCGTAGTTATTTGAATGCAGAAGTCAAGAATTATACTCGTAATAATGCAAACGCCAATTGTTTGAAAATCTCATTGAGTCAGAAAGACATGATTAAGCTTGCTTTGGGTAGAATTAAAGGTAAGCTATGTCTTACGACGGATGTCTGGGGTTCTATTAGATATGAGGGATATCTTTGCTTGACTGCACACTTTGTTGATGAAAATTGGAAATTGCATAGTAGGATTCTAAAATTTTCTCATTCTACTCTACCACATTCTGATAAATCCTTGTGTGACAAAGCATATGATTTTTGAAGGATTGGGGAATTAAGAATTTTTTTTTTAATCACTTTAGATGATGCCACTAGTTGTGATAACATGCAAGAACATTTGAAGAATAGATTGCTAGTCAACAAAGTCTTGCTGAGTAATGGGGATTATTTTCACATACGATGTTCTGACCATATCTTGAACATCGTTGTTCAAGACGGGTTGAAAGTTGCTAATGAGGCATTTACAAGATTAGGGAAAGCATTAAGTATGTGAAAGGATCCGAGGGTAGGATGATAAAGTTTGCCCAATGTTGTGAGCAAATCGGTGTGGCAACTTCGATGGATTTGCGCATGGATGTTCCCACTTGTTGGAACTCTACTTTCTTTATGCTAGAGTGTGGGCTTAAATTTTAGTCAGCATTTGTGAATTATTCCCTCCTTGAATCTAGATACATATATTGTCCTACCAGTGAAGAATGGGATGGGGGCTAAAATTGCAAAGTTTTTGGCCCCATTTGTTGTGATGACCAATCTTGTGTTCGGGACTGAGTACGTAATGTCAAATCTGTATTTAATTAGGTGTGGAGAATTCAGTTACGTATAATGGAAGAGATGGAAAGTGAGAATCTAGCTTTGATAACCATGGCCATAGAAATGTACCATAAGTTTTTAAAGTATTGGGAGTCTTATAGTACTATCTTAGTTATAGCGACAGTGCTTGATCCTTGCTACAGGTTGGGATATGTGGAATATTGCTATGAAATGGTTGATGCAGGTAAAGGGGAAGATAAGGCAAAAGAACTCAAAAAGATGATAGAGAAGCTCTATGAAGTATATGTTGTTCAAAATTCCGTTGTTCCAAAAGTTAAAGCTTTAGTTGGTACAAGTGTCATTTCTATGGAAGAAGATGAGGCCGAAGTAAGTTATTTCCTTCTTATGTTTACGTTTCTTGTTTACTTGTTTATATTTTTGTTTAATACATTTCATTCAAAAAATCTAGGAGTACTTTAAAAGCGATGACTTGAGGCCAAAAAGAAGTCGGATTTGGATCTTTAATTGGAGGAGCCGGCGTATGATCGCGTTGGAGTATTAGAAAGACAATCGGTCGAGGTACACTATTCTTTCGAATATGGCACGTGACATTATGAGCATCCCAATAACCACTGTTGCCTTCGAATCAGCTTTTAGTATTGGAGCAAAAGTTCTTTCAAAAGTTTGGAGTTCACTTACTCCGGATAATGCCCAAGCTTGGGTTTGCGGACGTAATTTGTTGTATGGTTATGCAATTCAAAGTAAGTTATTATTTCAAAGCATTAGAATATGAAGTTTATTTATGTGTTTTGGGATTTCTTTTAATCATATTTTCTTAAATGTAGGCGAAGAGCCGGAGGATAGTGAACTTGTGATACCTTTGCCTATCAATGTGAACAAGGATGGTTCGTTGGATGCAAGAAGCTTAACGGAGATTTGAAGACTTGAAGTTTTAGTTGACGTTGATGGAATTGAAGACTTTAAATTCAATGAATGTATGCATGTGATGATGTAATTGTTGTTTAAAGTTTACTTGTTTTATTTTGGATTGTGGGTGGGGACTGGGGAATAGGGTTAGATGTTTGCAGTTGTTCTTATGGTTCTTAACAATTAACATGCTAGTAAGTAGTAACTAGTAAGTAACTAAGTAGGAGACTGTGAGTTTTATTTGTCATAACTTTTAGTTTTTGGTAAATTGAAAAGTGAAAATTATTTTTACAACTACCAAAGACATGAAATGTGTTGGCAAAAATAAGCAAAGGAAAAAAATATGAGTAAGTACTAAGTAGTAACCAGCAAAAATAGAGTATAAAAATCTGCACTTGTGGGTAATACCCTACCCGCAAGGCTAGGGTACGGATCCAAGAAAAACCTACCCCAAAAACTCAAGTAAAATTTACCCAACCCATTTTTACCCGGACCTGACTGGGTTTTACCTGTACCCGGCGGGTATACCCGTGTGCCAGGTCTAGGGTTGCTATTTACCTCAAACTCTCACCACCAAGCCCTCATCAAACTACTCAGTAAGGCTCAGATACCGATCCAAATCCAGCCCGATGACCTGTCCCAAGTGCTAGGGGCTATAATTATATAAATGTCCTTAACTTTTCCAAATCAGACTTGCCCAAATCAGGGCCGAGCCATGATGACCAGCTCCATATCACCATGTGAGGACTTGACAAGAGGGTTCCATTAATCCTCGTAGACAATGGTTCTGCCTTAAATGTTTGCCCCATGCACACTGTCCAAACCCTCGACATTGACCCTTCAGAGTTCATCCTGTCCAATGAAGCTCTCCAAGCCTACGACAATAACCTAAGAGAAATGATTGGTACAGTTTAGCTCCTAATAACTATGGGTACTGCTAGTTTAGATGTCGAATTTTAAATGTTGGATATACCTACCATATTTAATCTCCTGTTAGGAAGACCTTGGATACACTCTATAGGTGCAATCCCCTTTACGTTGCACTAAAAGGTCAAGTTTGTTTTGGATAAGGCCGTCTTCACCATAACGGGAGATTTGCAGTTACTCAGATCAGATAGGTGGAGAAAAATAAGGATAGTGTTCCGGTGCTGCACAACTTGTTGGATATTTTTTGCGCCGCGAAGTTAGAATGGATAACCTTGTCCGATGTCTTAAGTACAAGAAATTTTTTCACAGTGAAACTTCCTCACCTTCGCCCTTTACAGTAGTACGTTCCTGCTCCCTATATTGAGGAAGTTTTACTACTTCCACGGAAAAGGCTTAAGCCAAAATTCCCAAGGAATTCCAGCTTCCAAGATGTCAAGAACAAAAAGGACCAATTCGGCTTAAGATACTAGCCGACCAAAAAGGTAGAAAAGGAAGCCATCTGGAAACTTCCCCATGCCAAGAAGAGAAGGAAAAGGAGCAGCGTATGAACATGACCAAAGTCCTTACCATGAACCAATGTTTTGTCAAAACAGGAGAGAGTGTGCCCTTTTATGGATTTCAATAGCTAGCTTACAGTGTTGAAACAGGGAAGCAGATCAAAGGATACAAGATATCCCACGAATGTGAGTGGGTTAAGACAAGGAACAGTAAGTCCTAACCGGGCTAGGTACCGAAGAAGTTTATGATTGGATGGATTTAATGGATCTAGAAGTGATGACAACATGCTTCATTGATATGCTTATCTCGTTGCTTATCTGTGAAGTGGACGACAAGATCATAAACCCAGCAAGCCTAATCACTCACACAGGGTTATATGCATAATTGGATGATCGAGTATGGACCGATGACTATGGGAGAGATTACAAAAGAGTAACCTCCTGCCAACGACGCTCTAGAACTAGAAGACTTGGATGCTTACGTTACCCTAGTCAATTCGAATCTGCTCACTTATTATGTTTTTAAGACAATTTGATTGATAATTTGATTGTTAATTTTGGTTATCCCTTGGGTGCTGATATAGATTATGATTAATTAATCAACACGATTAATGATGAGTCACACCTAATGGACTCGGAAGAGAAAAAATATTAAGAAACAAAAAATCGAGAATCTAGTTGTGTCACCGTGACCAAAGAAATAGCCAAAGTCAACATAGGCATGCCCCAAAATGTAAAAGAAATCAAATAGGGGATAGTTTAGGTGAGAAAGAGAGTGAAATGAATCACTGTATTCCGTAGGGTATTTGCTTGGTCCTATAGTGACATGCCTTTTCGGTTAGAATGTCGGGGCCACAAACCCGCAAGCTACTTCCACCCTGTTCCATGATATGATTTTTAAAGAGCTAAAAGTGTATGTGGATGATATGATCATTAAGTCAAGAAAGCGGGAAGATCATTCACGGTGTTATGAAAATACTTTGACAGATTAAGGAAGTACAACACGAGGCTAAGCCCACATAAGTGAGTGTCCAGAGTTACTACCGAGAAGTTGCTAGGTTTTATGGTGAGCAAACAAGGAATAGAGTGGACCCTGCCAAGATCAAAGCTATAATTGAGATGCCCCCACCCAAGACCAAAAAGGAGATCTGAGGGTTCTAGGGAAGATCCAATATATTAGCTGGTTCACATCCAAACTGACCATGATTTGTAAGCATGTGCTCAAACTATTGAAGAAGGGTTCGACCAAAGAATGGGACCCCTTGTGCCAGAAAACCTTCGACAAGATCAAATAATGCCTAAACAGCCCCCTCTCGTCCTAAGCCCTCCGATACTCGGTAGCCCTTTGTTGCTATACCTACCCTAACCAATCCACAACTGGAGCTATGTTGGCCTTGCATTTGGAGAATTCGTTGGTAGAGAGAGCCATTTATTATGTTAGTAAGAAGTTGGCCCAAAGAGAGGTGAATTACTCACCTTTGTAGAAGGCATGTGTATCTTTGGTTCGGTAACGAAGAGATTGAGACATTATGTTTTGGCTTATCCCATTAGACTGTTGGTCAGGATGGATCCTACGACGTATTTATTCGAGAAGCCAGTACTGTCCAACCGTACATCCAAGTGGCTTCTACTACTGTTCGAATTCGATATCACCTACATCAAAAGTCGATCAAGGGGAAGGCCATGTACGACTTATTAGCCCATTGCCCGGCATATGATACTAGCAAATTTGAGGCAAAATTCCCAGATAAAAGTGTGTGTTGTCGAAATAGGCAGTTGTACTTTGATAGAGCACCGAACAACAAAGGATTTGGAGTAAGAACATTGTTATTCTCACCAGATGAAGCCCATTTACCTATAACAATCAAGCTAACTTTCGATAGTACTAACAACACTGCTCAATATGAAGCTTTTATGCAAGAGTAAGACTGGATATGAGAACTGTAAGAGCCTCTTTGAGACAATTGGTTTAGAGATTGCCCTAAACCTAGGAGTTCAAGATATCACAGTATATGGAGACTCAGCACTGATTATATACCAGATCCAGGGTATGTGGAGAATCAAGGATGAACATCTACAAGGATATCATGCCCATTTAGAGAAAATTATAGACTAGTTTGAAAATGTGGAATTCCCTTATCTACCCCATCTCAAGAACAAGTTTGCCAACTCCTTAGCTGCCTTTGTGTTGATGGTTGATATACCTGCATGACAGGAAGTAGAACCATTTGTGATACAAAAAGAAATAGACCAACTTACTACTTCATGATAACACCTATAGAGGAGGACATAGTAACCGAACCTTAGTTTACTAATGTGCAAAATCTTATCTGAGGCAGTAAGTACCTTAAAGGATGTTCAACAAAAGATTGAATAGCTTTGAGAAGGTGGACAGCCCAGTTCACCATGTACGACCAAAGATTGTATAAGAGACATTATAATGGAGAACACCTGTGTGACCAAGAGAGAAAGTGATCAAATCATGGAACATATACACCCAGGAGAGTGTGGACCGCACATGAACGACTGAATGCTAGCGAACAAAA
Source organism: Escallonia herrerae (assembly GCA_033070095.1). Classification (NCBI taxonomy): domain Eukaryota; kingdom Viridiplantae; phylum Streptophyta; class Magnoliopsida; order Escalloniales; family Escalloniaceae; genus Escallonia; species Escallonia herrerae. Next base: position 503,650 of record JAVXUP010000267.1, on the reverse strand, counting down.
TCCTCCGACAGGGATATTACTGGAGTGCAATTGAGTAAGACTGTGTGAGTATGTAAAGAGGTGTTACAAATTCTAAGTGTATGCCAATGTATAACATCTCCCTCCCTGAGAGTTATACAACATTACATCTCCCTACTCATTCTTAGTTTGGGGAATAGATGTGACAGGAAAGATCAGCCCTAAAGCCTCTAATGGACATGAATTCATATTGGTATCCACAGATTGCTTTACAAAGTGGGTGGAAGCTATTTCCTATGCCGCGCTTAATGCCAAAAAAGTGGCCCAGTTGATCCAAATGAATATCATTTGCCGATACGGAGTGTCTCGGGAGCTGATCTCAAATAACGAGTTACATTTTGAAGGAGAAGTCTCGGACCTAGCCGAGGAGTACAATATCATCCAACATTGTCCGTCACCATACCGTCTATAGACCAATGGGGGCAGTAGAGGCTGTAAACAAGAACATCAAGAACATGCTAAGTAAGATGACGGAATCTTGCAGAAGTTGGCCGAATAGGCTCCATTACGTCCTCTGGGGCTATAGGACATCAGTAAGAACATCGACTTGAGCTATTCACTAGTCTAGGGTATAGAGGTCGTACTCCAGTTAGAATTGGAAGTCGATTCTCTGAGGGTACTGTTGGAGAATTAGATAGCCGAGGAAGATTGGGTAAGACACAGCTTGAAGAGTTGGTTCTAGCAGACGAGAAAAGGCTAGAAGTGTTTTATCACATCCAGGGTTACCAGAAATGGATTGCTTGAGCCTTTAACAAACGAGTGAAGGGACACAGTCTGAAAGAAAGAGATTTGGTACTAAAGGAGAACATTGGGTAGATCTGAAAGCCTCGAGGCAAGTTTGAACCCAAATGGTCAGGATATGATCAAGCAAATCATGATCGGAGGTGCAGCCTTTTTAGTAGATTTAGATAGAATAGAGTTGCCATAATTAGTCAATCTAGACCGACTAAAGAAATATTATGCTCGAGAAAAATTGTATCTAAACTACAAAGGACCTAATCCTCTTTAAGAAAACCATTCCAGCACACAATTTGATGTCACACATAGATGAAAATACGTAAACAACACGTAAAATTATCTCAGGTGCGGTCAAATTTTAAATAAGAGTCTTTTATCCCCACTGGCTAAGATATAGACTACGTTTATGAGAAATATAAAAATGCCCGCTAGGAGGAAAACCCAGCAAAGGGTGGCCTAGGCAAAAGTTAGGGCAAAGAAAATAAAAAGAAAAATACAAAAAAATGCACCTCTAGGACGAAAACCCTACAAAAGGCAGCCTAGGCAAAAGTTAGGGTAAAAAGAAAACTCTAGGTCCTATCAGCAACATAGGGAAAATCTATCAGCATATGTTTCTTCTTCTTTGAAGCTGGATTATCTTCCTCATCCAACTTATGATTGACTTCCATGTTTCCATACTCTTTTTGTAAGTCAACCTTTGAGAGATCGGAATAACATTCTCCAACTCTTCCTCCTGGAAAGCCAGTTTCTAATCTACTTTCTCTTTACCCTTATTACCTTTGCAGTCAAAGTGACCCTCAAGATAAGCAGCCATGTCAGCTTCCCGATTTTGAGTAGCTTTGATAAACGGAGGCCTTTTTTATGGTTTTTCCTTAGGCAACAAAGATGGATGTTGTCGGGGCTCATCAATGTGCAAAGACTGTATCGGATTCCTGTCAACATCGAACTTCTCTTCAAACAATTGGGAACTGGGGATGACGATAACTTTGTACTACATGCTGCGAAGATTTACTAGACGCAGGTGCCTCGGGCACCAAACCCATAGCAACACAAGCCTCCTCCGTAGCTCGTTCCAAAGACCTGATTTCACAAGCACTGGGGAAATGGTCTAACTTTTATGGAACTATGGTATAAGGCAGAGACCACCAGCCTTACAAAATAACTCCAAATAAGGAAGGGCTAAGGTCTCTCACCCCCATAAACTCACTATAAACTTTTGCGACACCTGGTTATAACCAAACTGCCTCAGGATTCAGTAAGTGAAGTAAAATGATACGCACCCACTAAAGACAAACACAGTGGTACTTAGCAGCTTTCAAAGTAGGTCCATGAGTTCTCCACCATTTACGATACCAACGGATATCGTGGACTCCCATACACAGAAGAAGCAAGTCCATTCATCTAAGCCGGGACGACCTTCAAAGAGTAAAGGTTGAGAACCAAAAGCACTGGGATGATACCCTTCCTCATCAGGAAAAGCTATCAGACGCATGTGATCCAACAGCCACATATATAGCAGTAATGGGCTACCCCCAAAAGGCACACTTAAAGTCCTCATGCACATCAGTAATGCCATGCAAATTTTCAGCAACAGCCACGGGGATTAGGGTTTTACCTTTCGTGAACACTTGAATTAATATGTCAGCCAGCCTCACGTTATTAACCCCAAGGCCAGAAAAAGTTAGATATCTGACTACCAGACATAATGCCAAAGCAGGCACCCGATCATAGGCATACATCTGATCACGATATTTCGGTTTAGTAATAAAATATTCTATCACTAGAGAGAGCAGAATACCTTCACCCTGGATGAAAGATCTAGCATGCTCTTTTTTGATCTTCAGCAAAGTCTTGAGAGCTTTAGCATAACCATCTTGGATGACCAGAACAACGATTGGCAGATTGACCGGAATATCCACAAAGGCAGAAAATTCTTCATAAGTAGGGCAGAATTCATCTAAACCAAAATTAAAGACATGATCATCTACATCCCAGAACTTGTGTGCTACACGAAGAATGTCTTTATGGAGAACCACACTCCTCAGACTCATGATAGATTTTAGGTTGAATCACCCATCGAGATGGATTAATTCAATCTTATTGAATGAATCAACGAAGGCATGAAATTGGAGCTCGAAGATCATTGGATCGTCTTTGAAAGCCATTGGGAGTTCTTGGAGGAGAATGAGAGTCGAAAGTCGTTATAAAGGGATGATTCCTGAATATATAGTGAGAAAGCCCTAAGTCGTACAAAGTTTGGCGTAATTTTTTTTTTAAAAATAAGATAAATAATTTCTCAGGAAAATCAGATAGTTTTTTAATATACTCGCTGATTTTCCTAGTTGATCTGAATATTTTATGGCTAATCGTTCTATCCATGTGTCCTGTTTTATATGAAAATAAAGTTTTCTTCTGATCAACCGACCAGTTTTACCATAAATATGGAGTTAGGTTCTGACCAATCGGCCGATTTTTCTCAAAAAAATTATTTTGGCCACTGACTAACCGGCCGGTTAGTCAATCTCTGTGAAAAATAGTAGAGTTTGCCTACATTCAGGCCAAACCTTGTACCTGTCAACCACTCAACTCAATGCAAAAATTTGTTTTTTCAGCCAGTGCCATCCTTTTCCCCTTTGTTTTCAGTGCATGTATGTGAGCAAATATTTAGATTACACATAAACATAGGAATTAACAAGTAGTTTCTAAATCAAAAGACTGAAAAACAATCGTTTAGTTACATCAAATATCTGAAATAAGTCTCAGAAGGACTCTAGGCCTACTCTAAGGCCTAAGCTAGGCAATCCTCACAGCTTCCTCTCGATTTTCCTGGGACTGGGCTCCTTCTCGCACTGGACTCCGAAGCTTCCCCAGCCTCCTTACTTGGCTCTTCTTCAGTCTCCTCCTCGACTTCCTCAGTCTCTGATTCTTCCTCGTCACCTTTGTATACTCTTCTTCCTTGACAACTCGGGATGACTTTTTCCTTTGCTGCGGTGGAGGGGCTGAAGCTTTCTCTTGCTCTCGGTGGCAACTTCGTTTCCCTTAGATGAAGCTGGCTCGAGTTTGATCACTTTCTTTGTAAAGGTCCAGCTCGTCGCCCTAGTCTTCACACCCTTTCCTTTCAGAATTATGAGGGTCACCATATGTGTCACAGTAGCAGTAGCAGGGGTCATCGGCTTCACAGAGTTCTGTCAGCCACTTGATCTACCTCCCGAAGGTGGCACCGAGGGAGTGGGAGTAGGCGTCTCTATAGCATCCTCCGAATGTCCATACACCTATAGAAGTAGAGAAGAAAAAGTCATAGTTCCGATAGCCAGACACCATGCTCTTGAGGCTATGAATCATCTGATATGCATCTCTGAGCACTGAATAAGGGACCTCCAAAGAAAGGACACATGAGAAAAATCTAGCAGGAATAGATAATGATAAAAAAAAATCAATTCAAGTCTAAAAGTTAATGTGTGGATTTTGGCCAGCTCCTTCAGTTTGAATACCTCGGAGTCCTTTTCTGACCAGGGAATTAGCTTCTGCTCCTCGATTTTCCCCTTCAAGAAGATCAACACTGTTTAGGAAGGGAATAAAATTCTATCATCCGACTTCGTAACCTTTTTACCTTTCCCCTTCTTGTCCCAGGCCACCCTATCCTTCTACACTTTCTTTAACCCCTTCAAAGTTAGAGGAGGAGCCAAGCCTTCTCTCAAGAATTCCTTGTATGTATGAGGGTCGTTCGGCCACCGTAAAGAGGATACTGTGACCCCCTAATTAAAAGACTAGGCCTCAATCTCTTAACTAGCTCTCTCATATGATACATCTCCTCATGAAGGGTAACTAAAATTCAGACCTCGACGTCCTGGTTGTGCTGGAGAAGCACCATTTATCCCAAGTAGAACTCCTTTTCTAAGGGTCCCACTAGTAATACCTAGTACCTAGTGTGGGCTAGTTACTCAGGACACTCCTCAACCGTCCCTCACCTAGACAGAGAGGCCTGAAATGAAAGAGAGAAATGGTAAGAATTCAATAAGCATGCACATAGGAAATTTAGAACTTAACAAACTAGTTACTAGGCGTAAGGGTCAATCCATTGAAGCTATCCCGATACACCATCTTGGAAACCCCCAACCTTCTTATCCCTAAAATTCCACCGGTACCTCACCGATGAAGTCTTGCCAGTGTGACCCTCCCCTAGTCAAGGAGCACAAGAACTTAGGACCTTGAAGGCCCAAATATGTGAACATACACCACATCTGAGGAAAAATAGCTAGAGCATGCATGAGAATAATTAGAAGTGTGGACATACCTCCTAAATATCAAATTAGCCCATGAAGCTAAAGGACTGCCCCCGGGACACTACACCCGTAGGACCTGAACAAATATGCCAAAGCGGGAGTACGCCAGTCGTACTCCCCAATCTCCTTTATAATATTTAAAGCTTGTAGGCACCACAGCTGTATGGAATCATCTTTATTGCTGCAGAAGGTATCCTCCAGAGCGTAGAGCGAAAATCCCCGGATGAACTAATCAGTCACCAGACCCTCAGCCCCCTCCAATCCATGTTTTCATATTGTGCACGAAGGGTTCCCAACAAGATGGAATCGCCTTTTTGATAGGACAGTTCGTAGCCGAGCAAACGGACCATAAAGTCCTAATCGAGATCATAGGCCCAAGATACGGGCCTCTCTCAAGCCCACACATGATGTTCATTAAGTCAAACGGGTGACTATTGCCTCTTTGAACGAGATGTGAAAAATTCCACCAATGCTCAGCTACACACAAGATATATCTTTTACAATGGGTCGCGATGTGCAATCCATTCACGAAAGGACTGAAACCTGTATCGGCTATCCTAGCCTTCATAGGTCGTGGGATTTTTGTCCACCATTCTTTAACAAGATTAGGGGAGCCAAGTTCATAGGGAGGGGCTGTAAAATAAAAAAAAATGGGGAGGAAACCTTGAGGGACTGTCCGATTCGTGCATGAATTGCTTGAGAAATTATACATGTGGGTCCATCTTTGCATGGACATATGTGTGAAGAAAGGTGAAATAGTGTGTAACAGTAGAAAATTCATGAGAAACTTACCTCCTCAGCGAACAAATGTCTTCTAAGGTACACTCTTCATTCCCGAATTAGCAAGGAATGATCATCTGGCCGATTCTTTGTTTGGAAGCGAAAAATCTTTTTGATTTGTGGGGCTCCCTAATGCCCACTTCTTGTGCTAATGTATTCAGCCATTCTCCAACAACTTGGGAGAAATCAGATAAAGATTGAGTGGATTTATATGCTAAGGGTGTGATTATGGTAAGGTTGCATGTTATAAGAAATTAGAGTTGGATTGGGTTCAAAGTGTTTGAAAAAACCCTAAAATCGCACAAAAAATTAGGTGGCTTAACCGGCCAGTTTTCAACTCTTCAATTTTCAGAATTCCCACGGCTGACTTACCGGCCGATTTTCATGCCAAAATTTCAAAATTTTCTGAAAACCTCCTGACTAATAGGCTGCTTTTTGACCCAAGATTTCAAAATTTCAAAACTTTCCTAGACTCTGATCAACCGGCCGGTTTTCGAATCTAAAAAAAGAAATATATTCCATCCATGTGTGAAATATATGCTTATGTGTGCTTGCATTGCCATTATGTTCCCACATATTTGTATGTTTGCCTATTTTTGCATTTCACATGACATTTAATTCCTTATGCCTTTGGCGTTTATCCAACACTTGTGTACTTGCCTATTTGGCTATGCATGTTCATCATCCTATCCTCGGATTGTTATACAATCCAAAATTTTTAATCTGTTGCTCAGTCCAGTGATTTTTTATTGGTTTAAGGCCTATACAGGATCTTGCGCATGTTGCTAGAAGCAACATTTTCTTCATGTCAATTATATTGACATATTCAGCACTTAACAACCAACTGTATTTATGGCATTGTTGGCTTCGGCTCTTAGACATGAGTCATGTTCTTAAGCGACCAAATGATTGGTGACTCGTTGTTGGTTTGGGCTCTTAACACTGTCTCTTTTTAGTATGCCTAGATGACCAACTTCTTAGTGATGCATTGTTGGCTTCGGCTTCTAGACATACTTTTCTTATCTGCCTAAGCGACCAACCGCTTAGTGACGCATTGTTATCTCTGGCTCTTACGCAGTGAGTTTTCCAGTTTCATATCCAGTCTGCAGTGTGTCTAGATAAGGCGCTGACTTCTAGACATGTTGTTCTCGTGTGTCTAGTGACACGTTGTTGGCTCCAGCTCTTGGACATATGCTGGTATTGCTAAGCGACCAACCACTTAGTGACACGTTGTTGGATCCTATGCTTAGGATCACCTCTTTCATATATCTAAGCGACGAATCACTTCATGACACGTTGTTGGCTCTGGCTCTTAGATATAAGCTCAGTGTGTCTAGAGAACCAACTATTTAGTGATGTGGTGTTTGCTCCGGCTTTTAGACATGCTATTCTCATCTGCCTAAGTGACCAAACACTTAGTGACGCATTGTTGGCTCTTAGGCAGTGCGTTTTTCAATTCCAGATCCTATATCCTTAAACGACTAACCGTTTAGCGACGCGTTATTGGCTCCGACTTCTAAGGATACACCTATTCTTCGACGACCAATCATTGTTACTATTAGCTCTAGCTTCTAAGGATACACTTGTTGTTCGACGAATAATCGTTATTACTATTGGATCTGGGTTCGAACAATAGTTGTGTTTTATTTCAGACCATGTTAGTCTAATTCCTCTTTGGAGGATATATAGAAAGCCCTTTTAAGGTCGGACCTCATATATGTGCCATGGTCCTCGGGTCTATTCTGACTCTTGTGGTCTTTTTCGTATTTTCCTATAGAAATATGTTGTTTTCTGTGAGGTTCCCTCGAGTGCGAGCTTCCTCACCGAGAGGCTCTGTAGACACTCAATTCTTGTAATTTTTATTAATTAAATAATTATTGGACTTTATTATTAATTAGGATTTATTATTAGGTTTAGGCTTAGTAATGTGACTTAGTTAATTAATTTAGTCTAGACCAGTCATGTCCAGTCCAGTTATATGTCCAGTCTAATTACATGTCTAGTCCAGTCCAGTTAGCATTTGGTCCAGTCTAGTGTTATTGTGTCAGTCCAGTCCAATGTCTAGATTTTATTATTGAATTAATTTGTCTAGATAATTTGGAAATAATTTGTATTATCCTTAATGCAAAGAGTAAAACCTTAATTTATATGGTTAAGCATGAATTATCTTGAATTTAGTACATCACACTTGTGAAATCAAAGATAATTACCAAAATTAGGGTCAGATAATGACTCGAAATAAAAAATTATCTTTTAAATTATGGAATGAACCTGCTGGTTTTTTGACTAACCGAACCAGTTAATTGACTTTTGTTCATCTGCGGTTTTATCCAATATTCTGACTTATCTCTAACTCTGCCAATTGGCATCTTATCGGATTCTACAACCTTAAGCACTATAAAAAGGGATCTTGGCCTTCATTTCTGGAGGTCCAGAAGCTTATTCACTTTTAAGATTGCGTACCATTTCTTTGTGAAGTGATATTCTAGCTCTCTAGAGCATTAACCGTTCATATTCATTCTATAAAAGTTCATTTAGTCTTTGCATCGTGGATCATTTGAAGAGTGTTCCCCAGTCTTCACGATAAACTACTTTAAGAGGTAATCTTTACTTGCTTTCTAGTATAAAAATCAGTTTAGATTGTATCCCAATCACGTAGTCACATTTCTATTGAAAAAGCACCAAAAAAGAGTCTTATATTTCTTTGTCTATGTTTAGGCTCAAAATCTAGATTATTTCCCGCAGGACTAGAGTCAAATTACGACGGTTTTGATTCCAATTAATTCGACTGGATACACAAGCAATTTGATCCACGATGTCGAGTTCAAGCCTAAAACATAAAAATTAACTTAGTGAGTTTTATTTTTTTTTCATGTTACGTGTTTTTTTAGGCCAATCAATTAAAATGAAGTAGATACCGAAAGGGCATGGGGGGTGCCTAACACTTTCCCGTTGCTTAACTTGGTCGCCAAACCCATCCCCCGGTTTTCGATAGACTATTCGTCATTTTGGGCACTTTAGAGTCAATATTGGTTTTTTTCTTTCTTTTTTAATTTTTCTTCGAAAAATAAGATGGTGACTCCTAAAATCCTTTTTGACGAAGATATTTTTTTACGAGGCGATTCGCTACAGAGTAACTCCATTGCAAAAGGCAAAATAATTGTCATCACAACAAGAAAGGTAAAAAGAATTCCAAGGCAAACATAATCGAAGGTGACGGTGTGCTTACAATGCTCATCGAGGTCCTCATGGTTAACATGGAATATGGTTTGTGGATCGACTCCAGTGCTGCTTATTGTATGACTCCCCACAAATTTGCTTTCAAGTCATATGAAGCAATAAATAAGACCAAAACTGTTTCATGGAAAATTTCTGAGCTTATGTTGTTGTTAGTGAAGGAACGACGCAGTTTTCACTCACTTCTGGCCAAATGTTGACTCACCAAGATTTGTATCACATACTCGGTCCTAGGAAGAGTCTAGTGTGTGTTAAGAAACTTTATGGTAATAGGTTTAAGATTGTATCCGATACCCCAAAAATAATCATAAGTATGAAAGGATCCTTTGTTGGAAAATGCTATGCTAAGACCACATGAGTTTGCTTTCTATTAGTAAGAATGCTAGTGTTTCTACTTATGTAGTTGATGCTTATGAATCTAATGATGCTCGACATTATAGATTAGGGCATATAGATAGTAATGCATAACATTGTATGGTCTCCCATGATTTAGTTCTTAAAAGAAGTTAGGTTTATCAACTAATTAAACTTGTGAGTATTGTCCACCAGTAAAACAATTCTAAAACCCCTTCTAAAACTTTCACTAAACTTCATCATTTTAGAACTAATCAATATGGATTTGTGTGGCAATAAAGAACATATAACAAGAGGTTGTAACGTCACTTTGTAAAGTTTATTGATCACTTTTCTAAATGTACGTATTATATATTCATCAAGAACAAAGAGATGAAGCCTTTGATAAGTTCAATATTTTCAAACAAAAAGTTATTGAAAGGATTAGATCCAATAGATGTGGTAGATACCAACCTAATAAATCTATATTCTTTTGTGAGCAACATGATATTGTGAGAGAAAGTTCGACTCTTAATTCTCCTCCACAAAATGGAGTTGCCAAAAGAAAGAATCGAACCTTACTAGAAACGGCAAGTTCCATGCTTTCGCATTCAAACCTTTCATCTGAAGCTTTATTTACTACCTGTCACATATATAATAGCATCTTGCATAAGCATAAAGATGTGTTACCATATGAATAAGTATATAGTAGGAAATGCAACAATGAACACTTTAAAGTTTAGGATGGCGATGCTTATTTTCTACATTTTACGCTTAAATACCTAAATTAGGTAGTAAAATTGTGAAATCTATTTTCTTAGGTTATGCGATTGTATAGTAAAACATCTAAATTTGTCAAACTAAAGAGTAATTACAATGTTGAGTCTTCCATGCGATTCAGTTTGAACACTGGAGTAATAAAGAGTCTGATAAGTTAGAACTTGAGCGAGAATTATCTAATGAGTTAGAACTTGATTCTAGTACCTCTAATCATAATTCTATTGTGCCATATTATAATACCCCGAACCCTAAAAATATTTTTAACAAATTAAAATTGTTAGCGACGATATTTTTTTAAATACTTAGCATCGACATACCATTTCGCAATAATAAAAGTTTCGGGTAAAATTTGAGCAACAAATGAAAATGTAAGGGCTTTTTTTTCGAGGATTTTCCAGTTAGGGTTTTATATAGATATAACCTACATATTCTAGGGCAGACGTCAACACTCTTTATCTTCATCTGACACACACACACACACACACACACACACACACACACACATATATATATATATATAGAGGGAAAAAAGGGAGGGGATCGAAGAGATTTTATATATATATATATATATATATGTGTGTGTGTGTGTGTGTGTGTGTGTTTTGGTAAGTGTATAAATGGGTATTGCCCCCTGTATGAGAGGAGCTGTGAATGGGAGGGTACTAGCTGCGCACGTGTGTGTGTGTGTGTGTGTGTGTTAGTGATGTCGTGAGTGTAATGGGGGTCAAGCAGGACACAACCATCACAGCAGTTTTTCCACTATGTGAATTTGTGCATTGCTGTATATTGCGTGTGTAAGGTTTGTGGAAAATTTGTTGCGGTGTAGTGTAACAGTGGAACGGGTGTGTATGTGATATAGTGTGTGAAACCATGAAGGTTTTGTGGGTTTGAGGCTGTGGCAGCCACGGTTGCCAAGAGAAAGAGGGAAGTTTAGGCAGTCATGGGACTGCCGTGCGAGAGAGGGAATGAGCTGAAGTGAGTGTAAATGGGTCGTGTGTGTTTTCGTGTGTAGGTGCATGTGAATATGTGGGTATGAAGGGGAAGGGAGACTGCCAGAGGCAGCTTAGGTGATGGTGGAAGCTCACTGTGTGCATGAGTGTGTGTATGTATGAAAATGTATTGTGTATGTGGTGTGTGAGGGAGTGATGATATATGTGTGTTTGTGCATGTGCATTTTTGTACTCGGCAAAGAGGATCACAGCAGTAGCTGTAACTATGTGTGCATAGGTGTTATTGTGTGAATGAGTGTGAGTTCATATGTATGTATGAGAGAGGGAGAGAAGCTGAAGTTTCAGCCGTAAGTATAAGAGGGTGTTTGTGTGAGTGTGTGTGTGCGAGTTGTGTGAAAACGCATGTGGGTTTGCATAGTGTGTGAGGTGTGAGTACAGGTGTGTGTATATATATGTGTGCAATGTAGAAGATGAGTGTATGTGTTTAGGTGTGTGTATTGTGTTATACATGTGTGTGCGCAGTGCGGTGTGCGTGTTTGTGTGAGTGAATGTGTGTAAGTGCTGCATATGGGTGGGTGTGAGTGCAGGCGTGTTGGGCAATTAAGATAAGCTACTACCATGAAGCAGTAGTTGTGCTAGGTGGGTGGGTGTGTGGGTGTGTTAATGTGAGTAAGGTGTGTGTAAGTAGTGTGTGTGTGTGTGTGTGTGTGTGTGTGTGTGCGCGTGCGCGTGTGCGTGTGTAGAGAGGGAGTGAATGGCCGTGAGCGAGTGTGTTGTGTTCTAGGTAGTGGGCTGAGAAGAAAATGAAATGGGTTTTTATGGGTTGTACTTAGCGTTACGTTCCGCCAATGTATAAGATAGTGCACAGTTATCGTTAGCACGTAAAATTTTACAGTAGAGTATATTAGGTCATATTATAATTCGTGAAAATTTTTATAATCTTCTGAAATTGTATGTATTTTAAATATTTTCTGTAAGTTCAAATTTGTAAAATCTTTTGGAGTCTTTAAAACTCATGAAAAAGTTCTAAAAAATTAGAGTAATGTTTTATTAGTATAAATAAGTCTCAATTTTAGTTTGGTGATTTTTAGAGTTGAATTGTTATCATTTTTTGTATCGCATTGAGTTTACCAAAATGAAAATTTTAAAAATTGTTTCAATGCCTTTTAAATTTTGATTTTAATTTCTATAATTTTAATACATATTTTAAGGTTCTTACAAAAATTATGAGTCTTTATTTCCAACTAGAAGCAATTATGACAATTTACGGCTTTTAGTGTATTTAAAGAAATTATTTTTAATTTAAAAATATTCAAAAAATTATATTTTTAATCCATATGATGTATTAAGCCATAAAGAATTCTTAATGAGAATTTAAAATATTTTTGATTATCTTTTAGCTTTGAGGAGTGTGACGAGGTAGTTAGGTTGGCCGTGTGTGGGACCCGCTTTGAGTTGTGTCATTTTTAGTTGAGGAATAAGTACGCTGTGGGTAGTTATATTAAGTTTATAATATAATATAATAGTGTGGATAGTGTTTTGATAAATGATTTGTCAACCTAGGTTAATTCAGAAGATTTTGATCAAGGGCGTTGTAGCATCGTTTCACTTCGATCGAGGTAAGTGATTTTCATCTGAACCAAACTTTTCATAATTGATTTCATATGTCCTTCTTATTTGTTATCGCTATTCTTTTGGATTCTGTTATTTCGATAAAGTCGCATTGTTTGCCTTAAAAACCTTTCATTGAGCCTTAAAACATTCATTGAAATTCTTACCGATGCTCATTATTTTTTGCCCATCGAGCATTGAATAATAAGTTGTATTATTGAATTGTTGACATGAGATTTTGCATTGGTGTGTTTTGGCTGGAGTTGGTGTGTATTGGAGGATTCGGTGTGTACCGGTGTGGGCTAGTACCTTGATGGACTTGCCGGTATATTGGTGTGCACTAGTACCTTGTTGGATTAGCCGGTGCATATGTAATTATCAGTTTTAGTGAGCATAGCCTTTGTGGCTTTGCTAAGTGATTTTTCTGCACTGCCTATGTAGCTTTGCAATTGCTCATATTTAATAGCATTTGTGATTGTGCATCGTATCTGAAGGTCATATTGATATCTGATCGAACTAGTTATAATCTTCGCAAAAGCTTTGGAAACCATCATTGAATTGTATCTGTGAACTAAACCATCATTGTATTGCATTTGTAAATTATTTTATAATTTCTTGTTTGAGCGACCTTACTGAGCTCTCAAATGCTCGTTCCCGTTTGACTTCCTTTCTGCAGGTGATAACCAGCAATAGATCACATTAGGTGTGGATTAGATCTAAGCCAAGTGAGAGAGGGAGATATTAAGTTTTTAGTATTGCTCAGTAGAACCCCTGCGTGGGTGATTATTATAATTATTATAAAAAAAATTCAGACTTAGATTGATGTATCATTTACAATTATTTACTGAGAGTAAGATTATTAGTTTGATTAAAGGTTTAGCTGCTTTGATGATGACTGTTCATTTGGTTATGAGGTTATCATTGTCTTAGAGTGAGTGATTGAGCGAGTGACTAACGTTCTAAAATTTTGGGATGTTACAGTTGGTATCGGAGCTTTAGATATCACGATTCTGTAGACTCGTACCTAGGCTAGTGAGAGTAGGGTAGGAATGATGGTAGGGTTAGGGAGTCTATGTTTAACTTTGAAAATTGTATCGTCCTTTTGAAATGTTTTTGCATGACTCTGATAGTAGTCTATTTGTTATAGTATGGCCCGTACATGCCGGTACCAGGGGTAGCAGAGGCCAAGGTAGGGGCCGGGGAGGTCGCGCTGGGGGTCATACTGGAGATCAGGAGATCCTAGTAAGAGAAGTACCCAATGTAGAGCAACAGGAGCAAGACCCAGAACCCATGGCTGTAGCTTTGAATATCATGAATTAGATTTCGGCATTCATGGCCCAGAATCTGGTTAATCAACAGTAGGGTATGCAAAACCCTATTCAGCAACAGCCACAGCCTCAAGAAGGAAGTACCCTAAGTGAGTTTAACAAGAAAAATGCTTCAAATTTTAGTGGATCAGTGGATCCTATAGAGGCAAATGGTTGGATAGTTAAGATGGAAAAGATCTTCTGGGCTATCAAATGCAGTGAGAAGCAGAGGGTGGAATTTTTCGTGTACGAGCTGAGGGGTAAGGCCGACCAGTGGTGGAAGATGGTGGATACTGGTATGACTCCTCAACAGAAGGGTGAGATAACTTGGGAATGGTTGTTCAACAACCAGAATTTCTCTGCGAGTTACCATCAGCAGATGTTGAGAGAGTTTGCTAATGTAACTTAGGCGGATCGAGAGATGGTAGATGAGTATGAGATGAGGTTCTTGCGCCTGGCAAGATTTGTGGATAGGATGCTACCAATAGAGGTTGACAGATACCGAAAGATTGAGTGGGGCTCAGGCCTGGTTTGAGAGATGAAGTGATCTTAGCTCAATTATAGAACTATGGAGAGTACGTAGATCTAGCACGTTCATTGGAACAGTTTAGGGTAGATAATAAGAAGAGATTTGAATAACGGCAAGGTGGCCAGAAAAGGGATAGAAAGGAAAGTAGAGCTTCGGAGGCTAACAAGCGTTAGCAGCTCTCTTACTCAGCACAACAAGGTGCTCAGAGTCAGAGGATAGGGCAGGTTAAGGGAATTAGGTCAGAATAGAGTGTCGAATTCAGAAGAGCAAAGAGCGTAAGAGCTAGACCAATTCAGAGTTCAGGGTCAGCATTTTTGGTAGTTCTGTGTCCTATGTGTGGAGGAACCATGGTGGTAAATCATGCTAAGCATCAGGTTCAAAACTGTCCCTCAATGTTGGAGAACCAATTAACTCTCAGCTCTGTACCTACGATCAGTTTAGCAGTGAGTAGTGCACCTCGTTCAGGAGGAGGTCAGAGTCAGCAGGGCCAGACTCCACAGGCCAGACTCAGTAGGGGCAGAGGCCTAAGACATCAGTCATACTGTTTGCTATGTCTGCGCAGGATGATGCAACATCCAATGATGTGGTGCCAGATACATTTCCGGATTATTTCATGTAGGCGTTTATAATTGAGTGATTCTGAGGCATCATATTCTAAGTTATAATCTTAATCTTATACTAAGGTAGAATATACGAAGTTGTGAAATTGTCAGGGCTGCTATTGATGCTATTGATTAATATTTAGAGGTTATGTGGAACATTCGATGACACTTTCGTTTGGGAGTTACTAGTGAAAACATAGTGCTTGGATATTATTAGTATGTGAAATTTCAAGGACGAAATTTTTATAAGGTGGGGAGAGTGTAATACCCAGAACCCTAAAAATACTTTTAACAAATTAAAATATTTTTTTAAATACTTAGCATCGACGTGTATTTTTAGCGATGAATTATTTTTTTCTTAACATCAATATACTTTTAGCAACGATTTGTGAAATGAGATAGTGTAACAACCCGTTAATAATTTCCTAGCACATAAATTATCGCAAAGATTGTATTTTGGACCAGTCCGCAATAATAAAAGTTTCGGGTAAAATTTGAGCGACTAATGAAAGTGTAAGGATTTTTTAATTGATTTTCCATATATATATATATATATATATATATATATATATATATGAGCTGATCCATTCATAATGTTAGCAAAATTAAAAAAATCGTTAACGCGATTTGGCCGTCCACGCGCAATCTGTGGACGGTCCAGATCTTTTTTTTTTTTTTTTTTACGTTTTTTAAGTCCGTCCGCTATATTATGTAGCGGACGATTTTTTGACAAGAATACCCTCCAATTTAAAAAGAGCTCATCCGCTACATAAGGTAGCGGACTAGTTTTCTGACATTTTTTTTCCTCTTTCTATCTCATTTCTCTCCTTAATGCTTTGACTTTCTCTCTCTCTCTCCTCTTTCTCTCAACCGCTATATTATGTAGCGGACTAGTTTTCTTACATCTCTCTCTCTCTCCTTTCATTAATGTTCTGACTCTTTTCTCTCTCTCTCTCTCTCTCTCTCTCTCTCTCTCTCCTCTCTTTTCTTTTTCACTTTTCTCTCTTTTTCACTTTTTTCTCCTTTCTCTCCTTTCTCACTTTTTTCTTCTCTATCGTCCCCCTCTCCCCTCCTTTCCTCTCTCTCTCCCACCACTTTTTTCTGTCTCTTTCTCTCCGCTACGCAGATTAATGACTTCTGGCGAGGCCCTGGTGAGCTCACCAGCGAAAAGGTTGACATCCTTCAGTGTAGTGATCAGTTGGCATCTTTTTTTTGGGTAATAAGTTCTCCCTACGAAGGAGCAACTATTTTCTTCTATGACCGGGTCCTGTGATTCTGAATTCTTGAATCCGAGCAGGTCCTACATCAAAGCCTATGTTTAAGGCTCCTTGTGTGAACTGGACAGTGGTTCGATATTCCAATTTTTTTGGCTTGTGACTTGTGCGTGCTCAGGCTCAATGCTTTACGGACGACTGTGACTTAACGATGGTGTTGGTTTGTTCTAATGATTATCCAGACTCATTCGGACTCGCTAACAAGATTTGTTCTACAGAGGATGATTAAATCCTCAAAGTATAAGAGCAATTCTTAGTTCTATGAAGTTGAGGATTCGGAAGAGAAGGGACCTTAAAAGGCAACGCCTCCTGGAATTTTAATCGTCAGCATTCCCAGCCGGAAGTAGCTCACACTTCTGTAAATTGGTCTATTGGCAAACATTTATGAAAGGGGAGAGAGAGAGAGAGGAAAGGAGGGGAGAGGAGGACAAGAGAGAAGAAAAAAGTGGTGAGAGAAAGAGACAAGTGAGAAAGGAGAGAGAAAGAGAAAAAAGTCTGAACATTAATGAAAGGAGAGAGAGAAAGGGGGGGAATGTCAGAAAACTAGCCCGCTACATAATGTAGTGGATGAGAGAGAAAGAAGAAAAAAAAATGTCAGAAAACTAACTCGCTACCTTATGTAGCGGATGGGCTCTTTTTAACTTGGAGGGTATTTTTGTCAAAAAATCGTCCGCTACATAATATAGCGGACGGAGTTAAAAAAACGTAAAAAAAAAGATCTGAACCGTCCATAGATCGCGTGTGGACGGCCAAATCGCGCTGGCAACTTTTCTAATTTTGCTAGCGTTATCAACGTTCATATATATATATATATATATATATATATATATAATTTACGTATTCTAGGACAGCCGTCAATGCTCTTCTTCTTCATCTGACATTTGATCGATCCAGAGAGAGAGAGAGAAAAGGAAGGGATCGAAGAGATTTTTTCGGTGAAGTTTTTTCGGTAAGCTTGCTTTAAAAATTTATGCTTCATATGTATATATATATATACATATATATATATATGTGTGTGTGTGTGTGTGTGTGTGTGTGTGTATTTTGATAAGTGTATAAATGAGTACTGCCCTGAATGAGAGGAGTTGTGAAGGGGAGGGTACCTGCTTACTCTGTGTGTGTGTGTGTGTGTGTGTTTAGTGATGCCGTGAGTGTAATGGGGGTCAAGCAGGACAACCATCACAACAGTTTTGCACCGTGTGAGTTTGTGCGTGAGTGATGTATATTGAATGTGTAAGGGTTGTGGAAAATTCGTTCATGTGTAGTGTTACAGTGGAACGGGTGCGTATGTGATATGGTGTGTGAAACCATGAAGGCTTTGTCGGTTAATGGCCGTGGCAGCCATGGTTGCCAAGAGAAAGAGGAAGAGGAAAGTTTTGGCAGCCATAGGACTGCCGTGTGAGAGAGGGAGTGACTGAAGTGTGTGTAAATGTGTTGTGTCTGTTTTTGTGTGTAGGTACGTGTGAATATGTGGGTTTGTAGGGGAAGGGACTGCCAGGAGGCAGTTTAGGTGATGGTGGAAGCTCACTGTGTGCATGTGCATGTGTGTGTGTGTGAAGATGTATTGTGTTTGTGGTTTGTGAGGGAGTGATGATATATGTGTGTTTGTGCATGTCCATGTGTGTACTTGACGACAGTAGCTATAATATGTGTGCATAGGAGTTATTGTGTGCGTGAGTATGAGATTATGTGAGTTCATATGTGTGTATGAGATAGGGAGAGAGAGAGAGAGAGAGAGAGAGAGAGAGAGTGCGGGTGTGTGTGAGTTGTGTGAAGACGCACGTGGGTTTGCATAGTGTGTGAGTTGTGTGAAGACGCACGTGGGTTTGCATAGTGTGTGAGGTGTGAGCGCATGTGTGTGTTTATATATGTGTTTAGTGCAGAAGATGAGTGTTATGTGCATAAGTGTATTGTGTTTTACAGGTGTGTGTTTTGTGTATGCGAAGTGCTGTGTGCGTGTGTTTGTGTGTGTGTGTGTGTGTTGGGCGATTAAGAAAAGCTACTGCCATGAGGCAGTAGCTGTGCTAGGGGTAAGTTATGTATACATGTGTAAGTGTAGTGCGTGTCCTGTGAATAGTGTGTAGGGTGTGTGTGTGTGTTAATGTGAGTAAGGTGTGTGTATGTGCATGCACGCGCGCGCGCACGTGTGTGTAGAGAGGGAGTGAATGGCTGTGAGTGAGTGTGTTGTGTTCTGGGTAGTGGACAGAGAAGAAGATGAAATGAGTTTTTGTGAGTTATGCTTAGCGTTACGTTCTGCCTGTGCATTTGATAGTGCACGATTATCGTTAGCACGTAAAATTTTTCAGTAGGGTACGTTAGGCCATATTATAATTCATGAAAATTATTTATAATTTCCTAAAATTGTACGTATTTTTAATATTTTCTGTAAGTTCAAATTTGAAAATATTTGGAGTCTTTAAAACTCATGAAAAAGTTCTAAAAAAATTAGAGTAATGTTTTATTAGTATAAATAAGTCTTAGTTTTAGTTTGGTGCTTTTTAGAGTTGAATTGTTATCATTTTCCGTAGCGCATTGAATTTAGAAAAACAAAAAAAAATTAAAAGCGTTTTAATGCCTTTTAAATTCCGATTTCAATTTCTATAATTTTAGTACATCTCTTAAGGTTCTTATAAAAATTATGAGTAATTATTTCCAACTAGAAGCAATTATGGCAATTTAGGGGCTTTTAGTGTATTTAAAGAAATTATTTTTAATTTAAAAATATTCAAAAATTATATTTTTATTCTATATGATGTATTAAGCCATAAAGAATGCTTAATGAGAAATAAAAATATTTCTGGTTATTTCTGAGCCTCGAGGAGTGTGATGGGTCTTCTAGTTAGGTTGACCGTGTGTGGGACTCGTTTTGAGTTGTGTCATTCCGGGTCGAGGAATGAGTACACTTTGGGTAGTTATATTAGGTTTATTATATAGTAGTGTGGATAGTGATCTGTTAAGTGATTTGTCAACCTAGGATAATTCAGAGGAATTTGATCAAGGGCGTTGTAGCCTCGTTTCACTTAGATCGAGGTAGGGAATTTTCATCCGAACCAAACTCCTCATAATTGATTTGAAATATTCTTCTGATTTGTTATCGCTATTCATTTGGATTCTGTTATTTTGATAAAGTCGCATTGTTTGCCTTAAAAACCTTTCATGGAACCTTAAAAACATTCATTAAAACTCTTGTCAATGCCCATTATTTATTGCCCATCGAGCATTGAATAATATGTTGTATTATCGAATTGTGGTCATTTTGTTTATTGACATGAGATTCTGCATTGGTGTGTTTTGGCGAGGGTTGGTGTATATCGGTGTGGGCTAGTACCTTGATGGACTAGCTGGTGTATTGATATGGGTTAGTACCTTGTTGGACTAGCCAATGCATATGTAATTAGCAATGTTAGTGAGCATCGCCTTTATGGCTTTGCTAAGTGATTTCCCTGGACTGCCTATGTGGCTTTGCAATTGCTCATGTTCAGTAGTATTTGTGATTGTTGCATCGTATTTGAAAGTCATATTGATATCTGATCGAACTAGCTATAATCTTTGTGAAAGCTTTGGAAACTATCATCGAATTGTATCTGTGAACTAAACCATCATTGTATTGCATTTCTAAATTATTTTATAATTTCTTAGTTTGAACGACCTTACTGAGCTCTCAAATGCTCACTCCCATTTGACTTCCTTTCTATAGGTGATAACCAATAATAGATCGATTGGGTGTGGATAAGATCTAAGCCGAGTGAAAGAGGGAGATATTAAGTTTTTAGTATTGCTCAGTAGAATCCCTACGTGGGTGATTATTATTATTATTATAAAAAAATTCAGACTTTGATTGATGTATCACTTACGATTGTTTACTGAGAGTATGATTATTGGTTTGATTAAAGGTTTAGCTGCTCTGATGATGACGGTCCATTTGATTATGAGGTTATCATTATCTTAGAGTGAGTGATCGAGCGAGTGACTAACGTTCCGAAATTCTGGGATGTTACACATATATTCCTGCTCATGTTAATGATGATGATGATGATTATATGCATCATTCTACTGCTGAACATGTTTATGTTTCTAGTATTCTGCGTAGTACTTTTAACGTATATGAACATGATAATGGAGAAAAGCAATATGAAAGAGTTACAGAGGAGTACGAGGCGCAGAATTGAAAAAAACTTGGGTCCAAGAATGTTTACCTTCTTGTTGAGGAAAACCCTAAGTACTTTTAAGAAGCTATGTCTTTTTGGATGCTCATGTGTGAAAAATGGCAATGGATGAGAAGATCAAGTCCGTAAATGATAATCACACTTGGACTATTGTTGATCTCCCTCCTAATATTAAGCTTATTGTTTGCAAACAAGTTCTTAAAAGAAACTCAAAGATGATGGTAGTATTAAAAATACAAAGCATGGTTAGTATCTGAAGTTTGTAGTAAAAAAGAAGGTTTTAATTATTTTCAAAATTTCTCACTAGTAACTAAAGTAGCGTTTAAAATCATCTTTCAGTTTTGGTTTTCTGTTTCCAAAAAAACAAAAACAAAAAGCAGTTTAATTTTTAGTTTTTTAAAAAACAAATGGGTGTTTGATTATCCAGTTTTTATTTTAAGTTTTTTCTTTGGTGGTGGGGCGTGACAGCGGTTGGCAGGGGTAGGTCGTGGCCGACGGTGGCTACGACGATAAAGGGTGGTGGTTGGATGGTCTCAAAATAAAAATCAAAACTGGAAACCCAAAACTCCAAAATGGGAGTTTTCAGAAACAGTCCTGTTTTAGAAACTGGTTTTCAAAATTGAAGGGGAAAAAAGGAGAACTATGTATCAAAAGCGTTTTTTCTCCAATTTATAAAACTAGAGAAAAAACTGAAAAACAAAAACGTTTCAACACAGAGCCTTAAGTTTGCGTTTGAAAACCATTATTGTCTCAGTTGGAAAAATATCGACAGACAACTTTAATTTTTTTCCCTTCAGTTTTATAAAACTAGTTTTTAAAATGAGGCTAGTTTTGAAAACTCCATTTCAGTTTTGTTTTGTTTCCTTAGATCCACCTTTCAACTTATGTTGAAGGATTTTTTTTCTCTTCTTCCCTTCAATTTTCATCACCAACAACTATCACCCAAGAACACCAAACCACCAATATTACCAATCACCATACCCATTGACCACCCCCACCACTGCCAAAAATGACCAACACCATGTACACCAAACTACAAATATGCCAACCACAACAGCCACTAAATGTCGATTAGCCACCCCCACTGATCAACACACCCAAACACCAAACTTGCCAACACTGACACCCTAACCACAATACCCACTGATAACCATAACTGTGATATCTGGAAAATGCTAATTAATTAATCTAACCGTGAAATTACATTAATTAAGGGGCTATTTTTATTAAGTAGCATTACGTGGGTGATAATTAAGTGTTAAGGGTAGTGTGGCCTTAGGGGTTAAAATGTAATCTTAGCAAGTTAGGGAGCAAAAAAGTAAATATGAAAAATATGGTGGACGGGATGCATATATTAAGTAGCATGATTTTGGTGATAATTAAGTGTTAGGGGGTTAAATGAGGGGTTAGTTTGCTTTAGGGCCAAAGTGTAATTTTTTCAAAGTAGAGGGGCTAAAATGTAATTTTGAAAACTTTGAGGGCTAAAGGATAATTTTGAAAAGTTTGCACTATGGTGTCAAATTTGAGAGAAAGTGGTCATAAGGTGGCCACCTCCAGCTAGAGTCTTGGATGACTAATGAAGTCTAAATATAAATTAAGGGAATGGATGAAATAGAAATAAAAGAAAAGGAAAAGAAATAATGAAAGATGAAGAACACCACAGTAACGGAGAAAGAAACATGGAGCTCGTGGAGGGAAAGAAAGGAAAAAGGAAGAGGAAAAGGAAGGAAAAAGGAAGAAGAAAAACGGGAAGGGAAGAAGAAAAGATTCGGGAAAAAACCCTAAGGGTAATGCCTTGTTCCCTTTAACAAATTTTAATGTGTAATTGTGAACGATATGTAGTAATGAGTATGTTCTTTATATATATATATATATATATATATATATATATATATATATATATATATATATATATATATATATATATATATATATATATATATATATATATATATATATATGGCAGTTTTCCCATGAAATTTTAAAAATAGTTAAGATCAGGATTAACCAAAGTGCAAAAAAAGAGACCCTAGTTATTTTTAGGAGACCTGTACTCTGGAAAAATTGTGAATTTTTTCGAGCTCGGGAAAGGGGTTAACCGACGCGGGAATTTTGGAATTTTACAGTAAAATTTAAAATAACAAACTAACGTGGTTTCACGCAAAAATTTTATGAGGACCCTAGGATGATGAGAAGTTCTATTTTTCAAAAGTTTGGGTCATTTCGAAGTCGTTAGCTATTTTTGGCCGAACAGACTTTTAAGAGCTTAGTCTGGACATTGGTTCGGGAGTTTCAGGCAAAAAAATTTTAAAATGCTTTTTAGCTCAAAAATGACTTCGGTAAGCTTAAAATAGTGTTTTAAAGTGATTTTGAGATTTTCCGGTATGGGAAACTCCCAGAGGGCATTTTAGCAATTTGCCGCCCAGAGAGGGGTATTTTGGTATTTTTTCTAAAATTTTTTTCGAAGGACTTGTTAGTCCAGAAAGGGTTGTAAAGCAGATTTGGGGTATTGGGGTAGTAGTGAACCCTCATGGGGCATTTTGGTAATTTGCTGCCCAGAGCGTGTATTTTGGTAAGACATCTGAAGAGTTGTTTTAAACTAGTTTTGAGATGTTTGTTGAGGCGATGGCCGCGAGGGGTGTTTTGGTAAATTTTTCCTTTAAATTTTTTGAGGGACTATTTGGTCTATAAGTGAATGTAGTACATCTGGAAAGTGATTTTAAAAGCGATTTTGGAGCGTTGATGGGGTAACGGCCATCGGGGGATATTTTGGTAATTTATCACGTTGGCACTAAATTTTTGGGAACGCGCGTTATTAAGCGTCCAGAATGGTGGGAAGTGAGGAATTGTGTTATTACGTCGAAAATGAGATAGTTGTTATTGTTAACGTGTCGATGAGGCTAGGTTAAGGATCCGGTTATCAGATCGGATTAACTAACTATTGTATGACGCTATGAACAGTTAAATGGGAAGGGGTAAAATAAATAGTGCGTATATGTTGAATGATGTCTCACGAGCAGAATAGTATTTGACTAGGTGATGTGGCTCGTGGTGATCAAAGGTTGCGAGCTGCTTCGGGTATAAACCAATCAGGTAAGGACAATACGGTTATGTTATGTTAATTGTTTCGGTCAGCATGACATATTGATGACGTTTATGTTAAACTCTTGTTGTTATGATTGGACACTAGTAGTCATTGTGACCGGTATTCGTTTATTAAATTATGCTGTTGAGGATCTAAGGTAGAATAAATTCCCTTAGTCCGTCCCGTTGATAAAATTTAGTGAGGATAATGTGTGTCCTAGTATGCTATGAGTTGATTCGATTAGCATACCTGATGTTTGGGGTGATATTCTGTAGGGGTTGTCCGAGTTTGCCTAGTTATTGATGATTAAACATCTCCCGAGTTTGCCTTGTTATTGATGATGATGATGTTGAGATTGTTGCGTTGTTGTTGTGAAATGTCTGCACTTATTGGTAATCTACATTTCTCTTATGTGAGAACGTCGTTGAGGGCTTGTGGCATACTTCTCCCCAGTCTGCCCTGTTGATGATGTTATGTTGTAAGTTTTTGTTAGATTTGAACACCGGTGGATCTTAGGATCCGATATTCCTTGTTGAGTTGTGTTGTTGAGGACATAAGTTGGAGTAATTTTTCCTCAGTCGGCCCCCATTGATAAGGCCTTGTTATTTCAGTTGTAACGCGATTAGGGACAAACACTTTTGTGGTTTCCCTTCTTGTGGACAGCGTCTCTTTTGATTGTTTAAGATTAAGATGAACATCCGGTATAATGAGACATCAAAATGAGGAGGATGACTTGTGAAATATGATCACTGGCAAAAGGGACCGCGAGTCGAGTTTGTCGTGTCTAGTTGAATCTAGTCTGTCGTGTCTGAGTTGCATTGCATTGATTTTCTTTTGATGTTAATGATTTTAATGACTTGTATTTCCTTGATGTTTATTTCTTTAGATTCCTATTTTAGTGTTCACTTGCATAGTCAGTCTGTCGTGTCCATGAGGAGGTGGCAGCAATGCTGTTCTATTAGGCCTTGAAGCCACTCAGTCTAACGAAAGAAAAATTATCATTTGATAAGTTATGTTGATGCTAGAATTTATTGTACTCCCTCCGTCCCTTAAAATTTGATCATATTTCCTTTTTGGTCGTCCCACAAAAATTGATCACTTCCAAATTAAGAAAAATTCTGTAGGTATTTTTACATATTTACCCCTTTTATACTTGTTTTTATTCTATCTCTCTTTATTCATTTAACTCTCTCCCAACTCATTTTCTCTTTCCTAGCCCACCACTTTATACTTTTTTTATTCTATTTCTCTCTCTACATTTAATACTTTACCAACCAATTTTATCTCTCCTAGCCCACTCTCTTTGCCCCTCTCTCTAAAGGGGTAAAATGAAAAAATACACAATATATAACCTAAACTATTAATATGCGTGCAAAATAAAAGTGATTGAATATTAAGGGACGAAGGGCGTACAGTCTTGATTCATTGCTATCGTTGAGATGATTATCATTCCTCTGAGTCTCTAGAATTATTTATACACAATACTCCGCGTGTTGTCTTTACTGGCGATTTGCGCTCATTCCTTATGTTGTCTTGTGCAGGCCATAAAGTTGATCAAAGAGAACCCTCTAGAAAGAAAAAAAAAACAAATTAGAAAAGTTGAGCAAGGGGATTAGTTGAGTGAGTTAAGACAAGCTAGAAATTGTGAGATAAAGATTTAGCTATGAGATAAGTTGATAAGAGTCACACGACTACAATGGTATATTAGGTTGTAAACATTTATGTTGTTTAGAGACCTGAAAGTCTTCCGCTGCAGTACAGTGTATGATTATAAGAAATTTTTTTTGCTAGGACGCATTTTAAAGCATTTATTAATGATGTATGAGTATGAGGAGGTAGTTGCTCTGTATTCAGCACAAGGTTTTGAATGTGATTATGATCGACAACTCATCCCGGTGATGTCACTAGGGTTGACGGTGTCGCAATAACCACCACTAACAACACCAGCGAACACTAAACCCTCTATCATTGGTCACCACCACGGCACCACCACTCCTCTAGAATATAGTAACTAGAGTATTAAGCTACTTAAAGCATACTATAGACTATGGTTTGCATTACAATTGTTTAAGTCCAATTTTCGAATACCATAATAATGCTAAATGGGCACATGATAGACTTAAAATTAAGTATACGATGGTTTGCTATTTACTATAGGTGGTTCTATAGCTTCATGGTCCTTCCAGAAGCAAACTTGTGTTGCATTACTTTATATGAAATCTAGACTATTGCTTTGTCTCTTGCAAGTAAATATTTACTTTGGATGAAGAGGTTTTTGTAATGTATTTCATTTATAGAGATGACTAAAAGACCAATCATATATATATGAAAGCCAAAGCCGAGAGAAAGTTGCCACATCACTGCTTATGTGGACACTCTCCCAGCTTGCCACGTGGACTTTTCTTTTATAACCTTTTTAGTTCTAACATTAAATGTCTTCTCTGTCTCTAGGGACAATCTACAATTTAGCAACCTAAATTTTAGCAATTATTATCTTCATACCTGAAATATCTAATCTTATTGAGGAAAAGATTTAAACCTAAGTAATTATCTTCTTAGGTGATTTTTTTAATGTGCTTTTATATGTTTACTTATGTATCCCTTTTCTTTTTTAGAATTTTGTTATGGCAATCTAACTTCAAAATGGATTGAAAAAATTTTAAACTCAATGATCCTATTTAAAATTCCAAAATTATCTCTCAGAATAAAATACTAAGTTGACATTTTCCTCCCCTAATTTGAGAAGATCACCTTTTATAAATTATGAATTTGTAAAATAGATTTTCAAAACTTTTAAACCTACTAATCCTTATGAAACTTAAAGTTTGACAATTATTTCTATGGTGAATCTCTCTTTCTCTCCCTATCACTTATCTCTTTTATTGCTTTGTTTCTTTTTTTATTTCATCTAGCCTTTGTACTTTGTTCTTTTGGAATATCAATGCTCATTTTGTGACTCAAATGACCCTTTGCACGTTTCTATTCCTCTGTTGTGCTGATACTTTTTCTTGATAAATTTAATTGCGAATTTCATAACTCTTCAATTGAATTATCATTTTTTTCATTGTTAGATTTTGTTAAATTACTGTATATAATAGGATGAGAGATCTTTGACCATTGTTTTATCACTTACAGTTAGTTTTTCCGTTAAGTTTTAGTTTTAAATGTTTATTCTAAGTGATCATTATATGGATTCTATAACCTTTTGTTCCATTCTTTTTTCAAAAACCGTACTTTTTATTATTTTATTTACGTAACTTATTGATTATAGTTGCTCCCGTGTGCAACGCACGGGATCAAAACTAGTTATATTATGATAAGCTAGCCACGATATACAACACGAAGAGTTCTCAAATAACAACAAACATACTAAGAATAAGAGTATCACAAATGAAAACAAATGAAAACAAACATACTGCTATGACCATGGGCTGTGTGTTTGTAGAGAGAAGTGAAAGAATTTGTTGGTTAGAGAAATTTTCTTGGTTTTTACCCCTAAACCGTTGAATCCAAGAGTGCTCGCTAAATTTTCATCTGTGATGTAGTGCATCTGAAAAAGAGTGGGTTTTTGAGTCCTTGTCTTACTTTTTAGGGTTTATTGAATTATTTATTAATGAAAAACATGAAAATTTAGCGAGCACTCTTGGATTCAATGGAATTATTTATTAATGAAAAACATGAAAATCATAGATTGAGACTGCATACGAAATAAAGTCATTGAGTCTATCAAAGTTATCATTTGATTAATTTGTACGGTGAGAAGATGGTAGACACCTCATTGTAAGTTAAAATAGTCTGCACTTGTTTTTAAGTGGTTTTATTATGAACACAAATAAACAATAACAAACCGTAAGTCTAAACACTTTTTGGTTTGAACTCAAAAATCGAGGTCGAGTGGCCTACTTACCTGATCAGGTAAATCAGGATCAAAACCTCCTAGTTTTGACCTTAGTGCAGGTGACATAAATCGTGGTCTCGGATTTTAAAAACCCAATTCTAGTCAACTTTTCTACTTGAGTGTTGGAAAACTATTGTTTATTCTATCACCAACCAAAATTTGATTGCGGGGAGGGGATTATGTTCTAATTTACTCTATGCAAAACAAAAGATGAAGGTATAAAGATATAGTTTAATCCGGATTGCCTGGCGTTAACTCCAGATTATCCATGATGCAACGCAAGACCGATGCATACAAAGTGCATGGGAGCCTCTCTCTCTTGCTGGATTATCTTTTACAGAAAACTAACAGCCTCTAGGGGAATTTCTCTCTCTAATTGACTTTATCTTTTCGGGTCTTCCTAGGGCCATTTATATAGAGGTCTGGGGTGTTGAAATGTTGCAAAAGAAGACCAATGGGCATTCCTTATTGCCACAAAGAAGAAGATGAGATGAGACTAATAAGACCAAAATAAACTTACCGGTCGGTATATTTTAAGCATTTAAGGTGAACCGACTAATTGAAAGGAGAAACGAGCAATACTTTTTTCTCCTTCATTTACTATTAAAGCCTTTTCTAGAAGGAATAGACTAATGAAATGCATGTGATTAAGGTAAATTAAGGATGGAAATCCAAATTAAAGTAAATCCAACTACTAAAATTCCTATCTTATCCAAACTTTGACCTGAATGAGGCCTAAATTGATTGGAATCGCTAACGGACCTAACTATTGCAATGTACCAACTGGACTGGACTAAAATAACTAAGTATGACCAACAATAATTAAATAGTTAAATAAAGCGTACAAAAATGTGGTGTCTACAAAGGCACTACATTTAATCCCCAAGAACTTGTGCGTGATACGAATGTGCTTCCCTGTGTCTCACATTCGAATTTATGGTTCAGACCTTTGCGGCCTCAAGGTGTGTATCAAGCATTTACTTATGTTCTTTTGTTCGTCTTTTATATACGTGCTTTGTGTTTCCTTATTCGAAATAAGTGGGGCATTTTGTATACATAGTCACAAAATGTACATTAATGAACTCCTAGTAATGTATCTTAATGTCATAAATTGTATATTTAATCCCTTAAGTTTTCAACATATTGTATTTTTACCCCATGTGCTTTTTAGGAGGGAAATGAATATCTCACTTTCCGCCATTTATTTTTCTAACACTTGTTTTGGCAGGAGAATTCACTTTTTGCTTGCAAACCTATATTGATTTCTTGGCTGATTTTGTAATGTCCGACCCACTTCCACGACCCCACCACATGACATTGGTTCATTTAAAAGGTCTAGTCAATGAGTGCTTAAGAATTCATTGACAATATCTTATAAGACCATATTCTTTCTCTTCCACTTTCGATGGTCGACAAGATTCAACTTAATCTTATGTCACCATACAGCCAAGGATCTCCCCTAGTAAGCAGTGCATGTAGTGCATGTGGGGTCTCCATCTATCCTAGTAAACATGTGGAATCTCACATTGATTCTTGCCTTTCGCTGTCTAAAATAAGTAATCATTATCTCACTTTATTTTGAATTCCTTTGGAGCTCTCCCTCAACAAGGGCACCATGGTGGAACATGGGTAATTTTTTTTTGTTTTTCTATATGTAACCTTAGAAAAAAAGAAGGAAGAAGAAGAAGTAGAAAGAAAAAGGAGAAATAATTCAAAGAAAATTTTAAAGTGGGTCAATAGGATCAGCTCCGATTCAAGGGAAATAGTGGAACCAGTGTCATGTTGTGAGTGCTTCAACTGAATGTGATTACATGATCGACAACAAAGGGGATTGGTGGCACCATTCTAGTGCAAGTCGTGGCCTGTGACCACATAAACGACGCCAGTGCTTTGGGTCAGTGGCACACTGGCACCAACCAACGATTTTTAGTTTCTTCTATTTCAAATCGTACTTTATCTTCGGGGATGTTTCAAGACTTTTAACTTTCACGTTTTGAGAAGTTATGATTTTCCATTAAGGATGCGTAAACATCAATTCATTACCTATGTCATTTTCAACTTATTAAAATTCTTTGTAAAGGTGCAATCTTAAATTTTTTTAATAATAATTGGACATAACATCCGAAGATAAACGAGTCTGCATCATGCTCGAGAAAATTACTACTGTCTTTTGAGAAAGTTATTGTTTTGAATTTTCAAAGTCCAGTCAGTCCACGCACACAAAGACCATAATTCACCATAACATTTGGTTGGTTCTAGAAATCTATACAGTCGGCAGTTCCACTCCACCACTTCCATCATCTGATCACTACTGGTCGTGAGCTGTGGTGGACACCCACACCCTGAAGAGACACTGAGCAAAACATGGCGCTGGTTCCGAACCCAGTTAACGATGGGCCCGTGTTCGCCGAAGTCGACATGGGTGGCGACTCTTCCTCGCCCACGGTCCGAGCCACCGTGGTCCAAGCCGCCACCGTCTTCTACGACACCCCTGCTACTCTAGGTTCACTTCATTTCCATTGTCCTCCACCATCTTTTTCTATGTGAAAATTGTTTGTTGTTTGCAATCAACCATCTTATGCACATGGAAGCTCTGTTTGGTTGGTGGGTATTTCATAGGCAACTGTGAAGGGTATGAACGCGCTTAAAAGTAACTTTAATTGTGGATAGTGGAGATGAGGTTGATTTTCTTGCATTCAATTTGCATGCTGTGAATTTTATTTATAGAGAATCCACTCTAGGTTTACTTCACTTCCTTCTCATCCCCCTAAATTTTGACCCAGTGTTCTCTCTGAAAGTTGTCACGTTAATTTGTTTATTATTTGATCATCTATCTTGTCTGCATGCATCCTCTCCTTGGTTGGTGGCTATTTGGAATGTTGAAACGATTCAACAATTATTGCGCTACCACGTAACACGTAATGGGTTCGGAAACATACCGTATGAAGTCTCCGAATATTCCGACGTAGGATCCTTGTTGTTATGTACTTTCAACACGCTTGATCTTTTTCGCAGGTACGAAAACGGCTACTAGAGTCGAGTTCTTCGTCCACGAACCAAATCCTAGAGCTTGGTGATTGCTCTAGAGAGAGTGCTATCGAGAGAGGTTATTACTATTCCTTATATGACTTATTGGGATATCTCTAGCCTTTATATAGAGATACAATTAGAGACTGACTTTACCTCCAACTCTTAGAAGATAAAGATTGTATTTATCTCAAACACTTAAGAGATAAATATTCTCTAAATAACTGTATTTATCCAAACTAACAAATACACATTATCTGTTAGTGGGCGGATAATGGGTCCATTGACCCAATTTATTAACAGCTCCCACTCGCCCACACATAGGGCAAATAAATCGTACAGTCCCTCTTTATCTCTCGTCCACTCATCTCCTCATACAGGAAATGGAACGTGCGACCTACGAGAAAGGATGTCCAGTTGAGGAGTATTGTATTAAGTTATCACCAAACTAACACAATACATCACTTTCAAAAAAATCTCGTATGTACCCCAGATAGTTCAACTACACCAGATTAAACACTCTCAAATCCCTCATAATGAGCAGTGTTAAACCTCTCATATGTTATGTATTCATGACTCATATCGAAACAAAAAATCGACAAAGTCGCCTGGGCTATGAATCACACAACATGATGTAATATTGAACTTTCTTCCCAAAGCCCTCATGTCATTCCAATTAGACCCAACCGCTTTCCTAGACATGCCCCGCGAGACCGCATCATCCATGATCCAAGGGTACATGCTAAAGTAGCGACATTGAGTATCCTCTTCATGACATAGTCTAAGGTGAGAAGGGTATTACATAGGATCAAAAATAATTCGATCCAAGTGGCTCACACAGTGACGAAGCAGGGATTCATTCATCACTCCCACTGTCGGTCTGCATTTAGCACATGCAGTATGATTTGCATGCTATGGCGTAACCCGCAAGGGCGTGTCACATAAATGTATAATAAAATACGCCATACGAATCTGGGTCTAGTCGCTATGCAAGCGCCTAACCTGAGTTTTTCAGCCCAGTCACTCTCATAGTGCCTGCCTGAAATCTCACATTCGGCTGTAAGCAGGCTACATAGAGTTGTGGAGATACTCTATGATCGACCTATCTTTTTAGGTCTCATCTTAGCTCCAACTAAGGCGACATGTTTGCATTACAAACTGTATCATCTTATTCGCCCACTTGGCGCTTAAGACAATTATGTCTCATCTTGCTCGCTATCTTAGCGCCAAGGTGAATTACCCGTGTGAGTGGGTCAATTCGAGCCTGGTGACACTCTCAATAAGGATGTATATGTAATCACAAAGATTATCCATTCATTCCATAATAAACTCAAATCAAGGAGCGAAAATTTAATGTAATAAATAATGTCAAGTACATAAGATGCCATAAACATATCAAAACCTACGTAGTCCCATACTCCTAATGTGAGAAAGGAAAACATCTCTAGCAATAGGCTTGGTCAAAGGATCAACCACCATTCTGCCAGTAGGTATATGCTTCATGGTCACCTCTCCTTGCGCAACTAAAGTTCTAATGAAGTGATAACGAAGGCCTATGTGTTTGGCCTTCCCACGATATTTGGAGTCCTTTACAAAATCTAGGGCAGCTGTATTGTCATAATGAACAGTGACAGACTCGTCTAGAGCCTGTAAGAATGACCTCAACCAAACAGTTTCCTGGACTGCTGCTGAACAAGCAACATACTCCGACTCTTTCGTGGATAGGGCAATGCAAGACTTTTCTTGCTGTACCAAGAGATAGCTCCACCTGAAGTGGATATGCGCTCATCTCTATCAGTGCCCCAATCAGCATCGATGTATCCTCTCAATCTCAAGTCTCCACCATGATAGCACAGGACGAGATCAGCGGTTCCACATAAGTATCGAAGAATCCTCTTCACCGCATTCCAATGAGCGGGTCCAGGATTACTCTGATAACGACTCACCATTCCAACGGCATAGCAGATGTCTGGACGCGTACACAGCATAGCGTACATCAGACTTCCTACTGCAGCCGCATAAGGCACTTTGGACATCCGATTCTTTTCCTCATCATTCTTTGGGCATTGGTCTGTTGTTAAAGTACACGCCTTGTCCATTGGAGTGTCTATGGGTTTTGAGTTATGCATACGGAATCGTTTAATGACTTTCTTGATGTATGTCTCTTGACACAAACTGAGAAGTCTCTTTGGACGATCACGTACAATTTTAACCCCGAGCACATAATTAGCTTCTCCCATGTCCTTCATCTCAAAAGTTGAGGACAGCCACTGCTTAGTGGCGACAATGGAACTCATGTCATTCCTAGCTAAAAGAATGTCATCCACATACAAAGAAAGGATCAGAATATTTTTTTTGGATCGTTTTACGTAAACTCAATGGTCTTGTTCAATCATTTCAAAACCTATAGAGGTAATGGCATGATGAAACCTAAAGTACCACTGCTTAGACGATTGTTTGAGACCATATATAGAACGTTTGAGTCGGCCAACTTTGCGCTCATGTCCCTTTATTTCAAAACCCTCAGGTTGAGCCATATAAATCTCTTCGTTTAGTTCTCTATTAAGAAACGCAGTCTTAACAGCCATATGAAAAAGTTCTAAATCCTGCTGGTCGACAATAGTTAGGATCAGGCGAATTGAAGCAAATCTCACCTCTGGGGAGAATGTGTCTTCATAGTCCACACCCCGCAGTTGAGTATAGCCTTTCGCCACAAGACGTGCCTTATACTTGTCAATTGGCCCGTCTGTCTTGCACTTGACTTTTAAAACTCACTTGTTTCTGACAGTCTTGCGCCCTGGTGGAAGGCTAACCAACTCCCAGATCTGATTCTTCTCCATTGAGCTCAACTCATCTTTCATTGCAGCCATCCACTCATTACTAGCAGGTGAAGATAAGGCTTCTTCCACAGAAGTGGGCTCATCTTCATCAGTTGGATTACACATAAGAATTTCACCGTCAATCTCAAAACGACGATGTGGAACTCTTCCTCGTGTACCTCTACGCAGTTGAGAATCTTGTTGACCTGATGGTCCTGATGGTGTGCTCCCACTGTCTAGGATGTTCCCACTAGGTTGAAGATCACTTATACTATCTTCAGCGACAATTCATCAGTTGGAGTGCACATAAGAATTTCACTGTCAATCTCAAAACGACGACGTGAAACTCTTCCTCGTGCACCTCTATGCAGTTGAGAATCTTGTTGACCTGATGGTCCTAATGGTGTGCTCCCACTGTTTAGGATGCTCCCACTAGGTTGAAGATCACTTATACTATCTTCAGCGACAACATGATGATGAACTAATCCCCCACCTTCGCTTGGAGATGGTAAAGTGGCTTCAACCTCCTCTAACTCATAGAGGTCAAGATTCTTACTCGCGTCTCCAATGCTAGGAAAATCATTCTATAAGAAATCGACATCACGAGACTCTATTTCAGTCTTTTCGCCATTTGGATGTTCACTATACATCACATAGCTTTTAGAGTTTTCAGAATACCTCAAGAAGATACTCTTTTTAACTCTAGGCCCTAGTTTCCCATACTTATGAGAAGTACTGTGAACATAACCTGCTGAGCCCCATGGGCGCAAGTTATACAAATTTGGCTTTTGGCCATTCCAAAGCTCATATGGGGTGGATTTGACTCATTGTGAAGGCACTCGATTAAGTATATAGGCTGCAATCAAAAGAGCATCCTCAAAAAGATATTGGAAGGTTTGCTTGCGCCATCATAGACCTAACCATGTCTAACAATGTTCTATTCCTTCTTTCCGCAACACCATTTTGTTGTGGAGTATTAGGAATAGTAAGTTGCCTGCGTATCCCTTTTTCCTCACAAAACTTCTTGAAGTGATTTGACATATTCGCGTCCTCGGTCAGTGCGAAGAGTTTTTAAATTCTTCTCTCTCTGATTCTCAACCTCAGCTACAAAGCGTTTGAAACAGTCCAAAGCTTCATAGCGGTGAGATATCAGATACACATAACCATATCGCGTATAATCATCTATCAGTGTAAGGAAATAAGAGGCGCCATGGCGTGCCTTTACACTCATAGGTCCACATATTTCAGAGTGAATTAGCTCAAGTGGTTGAGTTGCTCTCACAGCCTTTCCAAAAGGCTTCCTGCATGCTTTACCGGCCAAACAAACCTCACATGTTTGTAGATTGACTCTTGCGAGTGGGCCCAAAAGGCCTTCTCTAGCCAAACGAGTCATTCTATCTTGGCCTATGTGACCCAGTCTTGCATGCCAGGTGGTAGAATCATTCACAATATTATCATTCACCACATAAGAATAAGAGGACTGAGAATCAATTAAATCCAATTGAAAAAGACTATCCATGCGAAAACCATGTCCGAACAAAACATTATCCAAAAAGATGTCCAACTTATTACCCTAAAAAATAAAGGAAAAACAACTGTCTAATAAAGCAGTAACTGAAAGTAGATTAAGCCGAACAGTGGGTGCAAATCACACATCCTCAAGAATCAATGTGCGCCCAGTGCGCAACTTGAGCTGGTAAGAACCAACCCCTAGCACCTCTTCAGAGCTATTGTTTCCTATGAAGATATGTTTGCTACCCACTGAAATCCGATGATAATCTACGAACCCCTCTCGATCACGTGCTACATGTTTTGTTGCACCTGTATCCACAAACCACACTGGTTGGGAATGAGCAACCATCACATGTGAGGAAACATATAACTGAGAGAGAGATTCTGAAAGTACCTTCTTCGGCTCAGTGCAATCACGAGCGAAGTGTCCTTTCTGTTGACAGTTGAAGCATTTAACTTTAGACAGATCTTTTTTCCCACCACGTTTTCCTCTCTTGCGTTTCTTCATTTTTCTTTTGGCGCAGAAGTGCTAGCCTCGCCTTTCTTACCTTTCTTACTTTGTCTTCCGCGCTTGCCATTTGCATTGCGCGATCCCTCTTGGGTGACATAAGCAAGGGTCTTGTCACCATCTCGAGTCTCGTCCTCAAGGATGACATGCTGTGAAACATCAGAAAAGTTCTTGATGTTTTCACTGTGGGTCAATATATGTTTCATATTGGCCCATGAGGCAGGAAGGGACCTTATGACAGCTCTGACTTGCTGCTCATCTATGAGCGCATGGCCAGCATCCCTTAGCTTACCAATCATATTGGACATCATCCTTAGATGTTCACTCATGGTATGTTTAGGGTCTTTTGTGTACTCCTCAAACTTAATTACAAGGCTACAAAGCCGCGTAGTTGAGGTTCCACCAAAAGAGAACTTGAGCTGCTCCCATAAAGCTTTGCAAGTTGAAAGTTCATCATACTGCCCGATTAGATCATTTTGCAAGCTGCTCAACAAGGTATAGCGCGCACTACGATCTTTCTGATTCCATTTCTGGTAGGCAGTGTGGTCTCTTAGGGGTTGCGCCTCAGTTGGCGCGTCCATCTCCTTGGTCAAGTGCTCCTCGAGCTCTTGTTCGTTCAACATGAATTTTATCTTTTTGTGCCAAACGTCATAATTATTTCCGTTAAGTTTCTCACCCTTAACGAGATCAGCTATGACATTCTTGGTGGCCATTATATTCACTACATTAGATTGCGCAAGGAAAAAACATTAATTATACATCCTTCTATTTGTTTCAAAAAATTCAAATGAAAAACATAATCCTTTCTCACATCATGAAATCGAAAATTTGCTAAGCTCGTAATCATCTCCCATGTATGTGAGTTGGGAAAAATATTTTTCAAGTAATTTTTCGCAATAAATTTCATCATTATATAAGCCACAATATAATAAACCATCCACATGATAATTTAGAACAGTATAAAATTATATCACGCAATTAAGTGTGCAAGGACTTCATTGAGCCCTATTGGCATTCTAATAACTTATGCTAAGAAAATTCTGACTTGAATAATGTGCGTGCGAAATTACATCCCCGTACAAGGCTTTCTGGAAATATACAGGGAAATAGTAGAATACAACATCTTTGAGAGAGAAACAAGAGTAAACACATAAACATAAGTTTTTTTAGAATGCTAATCTAGTATCCATCCATTTAACCTAAAACCAGCATGCTCAAATAACAAGTTAAAGGGTAATTTAAATGGATGAATATGCCACATTCTCCTTCCAAGAAAAACGGGCGTAAATGCCTTGAAATTGGGTTTAAAGAGGTGTGGGCTTACCAAAAGCCCAACAAATATATTTCAACAAAAAACATATTTAAACCATAACACTAATCAAGGCAAATAAATAAAACATAATTCATCTATGTTATACAACTCTCCATAATATTTATTTCTGCTTACAAAGTGCAAAAATTAATATTTGCGCATTATTCGTATTTTTGGGAACACATAAGTACCACAAAAAATATTTCTAAATGGCCTAAAAATGAGAGATAAATTCTTAAAATTGGCAAACAGTAAATTTATCCCTAATATACCCTCTGTAATTAAAGAAAAAATTATGTGTGTATAAAACAAAATTTTAAAGCTAATTTCAATAGAAAAATTAAAAATTAAACAGAATACACACAAAGGGTATAAAGGTAAGTTTTAACACTAAAGAAAAATTACAGAAGCCAAGAAAAGACTTCACGCGCCGGCGATGGGGTCAGAACCTGCCAGAAACATCCTCACGCGCCCCCATGCGCAGCCGTGCGCGTGGGGCAGCCTCTGGCTCTCTCTGGCAAGCGCGTGGTAAGCACGCGCGCGTGTGGCTCGTAGACTCGGCCGCGCGTGGGACAGCAGCCTTGGCTGGCGCGTGAAGGCGCCTGCCGGCGCGGCTTGATGAGTGTGCAGCGCCTCTTGGCGCGTGGAGCGCGTGAAGAGACTGTTCATCTTCTTCTTTAAAAACCCTAATTCTCCAGCCGCTGCCATGCCACGATGCCAAATTCCGAAGGCCATATCTCTCTCGTTTTTAAGCCAAATAATGCGTGCCATATATCGTTGGAAAGATTATGCAACATAGATTAAATATGTACCAACCGATCATGATAAAAACTGTATATCATGCTCTGAATTTGAGTCCCAAAACTCGAAAAAATCACAGTTTTCTTGAAAAATAAAATCGTGATTTCTCACAAATCATGCATCTAAAAATCACAAAATTTTACGGAGTTCATCCTCAACCATAGGAGAACAAAACTATATAATTATTTTTCAGAAAAACATGCTCAAAAAATTTCGAATTTTAATAATAGGTCTCATTCATGTATCCGGAAAAAATCGCAACATGCATTTAATCTAGCATGTTAAAGGCGAATCAACAAGTAATCATGTTCTGATATCAATGTTGAAATGATTCAACAATTATTGCGCTACCACGTAACACGTAGTGGGTTCGGAAATATACCGTATGAAGTCTCCGAATATTCCGACGTAGGATCCTTGTTATTACGAGCCTCCAACACGCTTGATCTTTTTCGCAGGTACGAAAACGACTACTAGAGTCGAGTTCTTCGTCCACGAACCAAATCCTAGAGCTTGGTGATTGCTCTAGAGAGAGTGCTATCGAGAGAGGGTTATTACTATTCCTTATATGACTTATTGGGATATCTCTGGCCTTTATATAGAGATACAATTAGAGACTGACTTTACCTCCAACTCTTAGAAGATAAAGATTGTATTTATCTCCAACACTTAAGAGATAAATATTCTCTAAATAACTGTATTTATCTAAACTAACAAATACACATTATCTGTTAGTGGGCAGATAATGGGTCCATTGACCCAATTTATTAACATGGAAGGACATAAAAGGGTTTGAGTTGCTGCTTAAAGGATGACTATAGTATGGGGACAATGCCAATGAAGGTTAATTTCTTGGACTTAAATTGCACGACATGGCAAATATTTATTAGAGAAGCCACTCTAGGTCTACTTCATTTCCTTCAGCATTTCCTCAAAATTTTCTCATTTTTTTTTCAAAATTTTTAAGTTAATTATCATGTCAATATTTATAGTCTTATAACTATATACAGAGTTCATGCAAACTGTGTTTGCTTGATGGCAATTGGTTGAGAATCTGAATTGGAGCGAGAAATGCAATTGCTAGAGGCGTAGCACAATTGAAGATGGAGGTTGACTTTCTTGCTATTTTGTTTTTGGACAATGTTACAATGCCAACGAGAACAAGGAACCACAAAAGGGGGAGGACTGCTACAAGCGGGTAGGATACGAGTCACTCGACCAGGATAGCTAGCATAACCAAACATGTATGGGGTCCAAAGAATGGTTGATGTTCTTGCTAGAGGAGTAGTTACAAGTAAGTTTTCTTTGGTCTAGAATCCATTTTGGAGCCCTCGGGCTTGGAGTGTCAAGCAAAGTGAGGCCTGGTGAAGTTATAGATTATGCAGGAATTTGAAATGATGCCTGTGTTTGTGCTGTCAGTTTGCTACGCACAATTGCTTGTGGTGCTTTGATTTTTCTATGACGTGTTTGTTTGATGCTGATTGCTAACTGTAACATGTTGGATCAGGCACGAAACATGAAGAATGGGATTAATCATTTTCCTTCTTGATTTGTTAACATAAAGATACTGCTGAAGGACATAAGTTCATGTGCCTGGTGGGGATTACGCTTCAAACCTCAATGACAAATTCTTTGTTAGTAAAGAAAGTAAACTCTTTTTGGGTGCTAAGCGTCCAATTTTTTTTCTTTAACCTTAGCATATATTATTCTGATCCCGTTTTATTTTGCTTCGTTCGTAACATTAAAGTTGGAGGGTAAACTTATCATTTTTCAATTTAGGAGGCTCTTAATTTCAAATGTTCTAACTAAGTTGTAGGGATTTTCCTATTGTGAAAATCTGTGAAAAATTAGATTGATGACAATATGTTTGATTGTGCATTCAGATAAGGCTGAGAGGTTGTTGGCTGAAGCAGCCTCATATGGTTCCCTGCTGGTTGTGTTTCCAGAAGCATTTGTTGGTGGATACCCGCGTGGGTCAAACTTTGGTGTGACAATTGGTAACCGTACAGCCAAAGGAAAAGAGGAGTTCCGGAAGTATCATGCTGCAGCCATTGATGTACCTGGTAAGACCCTGTTTAGGTCTTGTATTCATTCAAAATGGAGATGGAAAATGAACTAATAATAGGACGATTCAGCTATTGAATATATACTCATACAAAGACGTTCACGCTGACATGAACAAATTATACTTACAATCTGTATTATTTGTATTGTAGCCAGTGGCGGATCTAGGGTTGATATTAAGGTGGTCAAATGTTATATAGTGCAAAAGTTTCAGAAATCAAGGTGGCCAATGTCTCTTTAAACACTACATTAAAGAAAGTAAAATAACTGACTAAAAATATGTTTCCTCAAAAGGAAAGTGGTCGATTGACCACCTTGAGGAAAGGGTGGCTTCCCCCCTGATTGTGTCTAACAGACATAGTTTTCATGGTTTCCTTGGTGTGGAAGCAAAGTAGATGTTGTTGAGCAAAAGTTAATTTTTTTTCCTGAATTGGAATTCAAAATACGTTTTGAAATCTAAATTATGTGAACTACAGTTTTCACATTAGTGTTCAAGTGCAATTCAAGAATGTCGTGTATTGATGTCTTCTTCAGCCATTTATGCCCGATAGGTTACTTGTTGAGCTATTAGAATGGGCTCCCGGAAGACGTGTTTATCTTCCGAAAGCCATCCTGCAGAAGCTACGGAGACCAGCTTCTTTAACTCACTATAAATGAATATAAATCAAGATAGGAAAACGGATCTCCGAAGCTATTTTAAAGTTTTTTCTGCAGACCGATTTCTTGTGATAACTGTTTCTAGTTGCAGCTAATGCTGTTTCTTTCAATTTCTATTGTATATTACCCCTGCAGGTCCTGAAGTTGTCCGCTTGGCAGCCATGGCTGGAAAGTACAAGGTACATCTTGTGATGGGGGTGATAGAGAGAGATGGATATACTCTCTACTGTACGGTTCTGTTTTTTGACTCTCAAGGCCATTACCTTGGAAAGCACCGGAAAATCATGCCTACGGCATTAGAGCGCATAATCTGGGGCTTCGGAGACGGATCAACAATTCCAGTTTTTGAGACTCAAATCGGGAAAATAGGAGCTGCCATATGTTGGGAAAATAGAATGCCACTTCTGAGGACAGCAATGTATGCTAAAGGTCAGCTACATGATTAAAAGATCTAGGATCTTATAGCTTGCTATCTGCCTTTATCAGTTATTCTAAGTTGGGGAAACTCCACTCCTTTTTAAATTAGCTGATCTCTTCTTTACTGCTTCTTTTCTATCTTTCCATTTGGATAAACTTTTTGTTATTTTCCGAAAATTTGATATTGGAAGGAAAAGATTCAAGTGTCCCAAATCAGATGGTTACTTGTGGAGGCAGCTTGCTGGTACATGGTTCATTTCTTAACGGATTGGTGTACAAATGCATATTACCAGTATAATAGCTATGGGCCTTGGCCGCTGGGTGCAATTTAGAAAATTCTGCACATTCTCGAATGCTCTTTTGTCAAATTTTGTCTACAAATTTAGACTTCTGTTTCAACATGTGTAACAAGTAGATATGTCACATTCAATTCAATTGGCTTGATTAGGATGCCAAACTCAAGGGGGCTTGCTTATGAATGCCCGAATTTTTCTTCGCTACTTGTCATACTTTGGTTTGAACTTTGCTACTTTGAGTTGCATCTCCAATCATCTATCGGACGGTAAGACATTAGCTCACTAGGGTTAGGAATTAGGACACATTGAACTAAAGATACAAAACTAAAGGAATCTTTTTCCTATTTCGTTATGTTGTATCTATTATATATCTGTTTCTTGCATAGACGCAGGCTACCATTACATAAGGCCATGATGTCACTCTAAGAACTAATATACGTAATTACCTTTACTAGAAAACTGAATGGCTTGATAAATCTATTGAGTTTTGGAAGCCTAAAGCAAGGACCAGATGCCAAAGACAAGGAAGAGTAACTTTTGGTAGGGGAAGTGTCCTTCAGTGCAGGTTGATTTGTTCTAGTACGTTCTCTGGTCTCTGGTGTTATTAATTAAGTAGTCCTGGTCCTTGTAGTGATATGATCTGGTTCCACTCTTATGGCTTGTTCAATGGCATGGTTGGCTCCTGCTTGTGGTATGCATAGACACCCAAGTGATTGGAAGTCTGAATCTATGAGATCTAGTTGAAAGAGGTGGGTATCTTAAACACAGGGTACATGGTCTTGACCATGCGTGGTGTGTTAAGTGCGTGCTTGTGTGTTTTACTGTGTTTTTCTGTTGTTTGATATGACTTTCATCGTCAAAACCTTGATTTGGGAAATGTGGATCTTTGTTCATAGGCATTGAAATATACTGTGCTCCTACGGCGGATGCCAGGGATTTGTGGCAAGCATCAATGACCCACATTGCTCTTGAGGGTGGATGTTTTGTCTTGTCAGCCAACCAGTTCTGCCGAA
Organism: Escallonia herrerae; assembly: GCA_033070095.1. Classification (NCBI taxonomy): domain Eukaryota; kingdom Viridiplantae; phylum Streptophyta; class Magnoliopsida; order Escalloniales; family Escalloniaceae; genus Escallonia; species Escallonia herrerae. The sequence goes on along the minus strand of JAVXUP010000267.1, from coordinate 461,633 downwards.
GGAAAGATTACCCTGCCCCTCCCGATTATGTGTTTTCTGGCACGGAAGAAGATCTTGCACCAGATTCTGTTGTTTGTGCTGGTGGCAGTGTGATCATTTCGCCGTCAGGGACTGTTCTCGCAGGACCCAATTATGAAGGGGAGGCACTCATCTCAGCTGATCTAGGTATGTTACCATGCATAGGTTCCTAAAACTTTCCAAATCATTACCTGCCCGAGTTTTCTTTGTAAATCGGCAATCTCAAGCAAGGGCCCTGATTTTTCTGTTGGGGCTTGATAACTATGAGCACTTCTGAAAGGGAAGGTTCCTCCCTGCCTTATTATTCTGCCCTCATGCCAAGAGAACCTTCTATTTTAGCTTGAACATATAACAATGCAGTACCACCATGAAAGAACTCGAGCAACAGAAGTGATGCAAATGAGGTTGCTGTATATGTCTCGCCTTTGACACATTTCAGGCTATCAAAAACGTATGAATTATAATGTACGCACCAGTTACAGGATAATGGATATCTATCTAACTTGAAGTAAAAGGTTGGGTTATGGAATAACAGGTAAGGTACGGGCGTGGAATACGGATCCTGACATGTTAACAGACATGTTGAGTAACTTATCCTAGGAGAAAGTTAAACATGTCAAACTGGTTAAAGACACTGTTAAGGTTGAACGTTCTTTGATTACATGGTCGCTTCAGCATGAATGAGTCGTCCATGCCAACCACGTAGTCATTCTTTGCCTCTGATGTACAAACCTGAGTCCATGCAACATGTCAGGGTATTAACACTGGCTAATCCAGCATTACATGGTAAAAAGGAACAAATAGATAGATAAGGAAAAAGCAAGGTAAATGGTGAACTAGGATTAAAAACTAAGGAAAATGCAAAGAAAATGAGGTAGATAAAAGTTTGCTTGTCTAGTCTTTTGCTTCCTAACAACTTCCAATCGCATTCTGCCAGTTTTATGCGTAAATAACTTCACTGCTTGATCTCAGTAGCCATCTCATGGCTTCCTTTTCTGTCCCGTATCCCTTCCCCTTGTCATCTCAACTTCATATTCTAGTACCTGCCCGCTCATGGCGTGATAAGCCAACTGATTAACCTGGCTGAATAAACATGGTGGAATTTGCAACCCTCCTTATGGTAAACTCATAACTTTTGTTGATGCCGTGTTCCATTATTCCCCGGCCAGATTAGAAGATTTTTGCTAGTTTGCTTAATCTTGATTCATTCTTGGTTCGCACGTACTCCCTTGGCTACATGCTCTTTCCTGTGTTAGCAAGGAACTATAACGTCTTGTACTTGGTACAATTGGAGGTTGAACATGAACGCTCGCATCTTATGCTATTTTTCTGTTTCAATCTCTCGTCTGTCTCTTTCTTTACCATGGTCCATGTGCTAGAATCCATAAGAGAGTTCGTTTTAAGCTGGCTCTGAAGTTGGGCATGCTTCTATTCTGGGGTGTTCCCAACGTCGAGGGGGGTTATAGCTTGTAAATTTGCTAGGAACTTCAGGCAGTTAGCTTTCGCTTTGGAGCTACTAAATCCAAATGCAGGTTGGGGATCTTTATATTTCGGATGGTCCTGATGGATATTGCTTTTTGGACAATCCTAAAATCCTTGAAGACTCCGTCTCTGTTGTCTTCTAATGGCATTCAGACATCTTCCTCGGTTGAACATTCAGCATTCGGTCTCCAAATTTTTGTGATATTCTAATTATTGAAGAGTGCTAATTATTAAGAATGCGCCTCTAATGTTAATGGTTAAATGCTGCATAGATCTTGGAGAAATTGCACGGGCAAAGTTCGACTTTGACGTGGTTGGGCATTATTCAAGGCCTGAAGTACTTAGTCTGACGGTGATGGACCAGCCAACAAGCCCGGTTACATTCACATCAGCATCTGCAAACGCGGAAGTTTCTAAGAGGTAGTAACTTCTCGTCAACCAACAAATTGAGATTCTGATGGGAAATGATTGGCCTATTCATATCTGTTCTTGCATGGTTGATGTTTTCTGTCTGGCCGTATAATATCATCTTGTAGGATTGCACTGTAACTTGCTTCTGGCTACTGAGATTGATCTGGGTATGTACATCTGCTCTAGTTGTTGTTAATACGCAACATTAAACTGCTTCTTTCATTTCTAATTGAAATATGAAAGTGTATGCTTGCTTCTAACTTTGATCGTTACAAAATATTTCTTCACTCTTGTGGATTTTGCTACATTTTGGTTATCGAAGCTCTTCCTTCTCTTTCTTTGGTTCTGTTCTAGTTCACAGAAGACAATGATTAGGCAAAAGCACTCTTTCTCATAAACCAACCAACAGGCTACCAAAAGAAAGGAGAAAAAAGGGAAGGAAAAAAAAAAAGGAGAAAGCTCAATATTCACTGTTGACGGGGTAAGTATCAGCCAAGGTCACATTATCTGATTAAAGAATTTGTGTAGAGAATTTTGGAAAAGTAGCATTTTCCAATGCCTGAACTTTTGGAAATGTTACTTTCACTCTCCGTAATGATGCATCTCAGGACGATTGCGAACCTTTTAGTGACCAATGCGAAGGCGAAATAACATACAAATCGAAGGAAATAGCTTCACCCTATTTCACCCCTGGCATGCTTAGGGTTGGAATACTATTTCAAGTTTTCCGGTGCTTAAAACGTGTTATGGTATCACTAGGTTATGAAAACTTGGCGTGCTTTGCATTCACAGTAAAACTAAGCACCGTGTGCGCGCAAATTGACCTGTAATGTCACCTTCTCAATCAAACATACACAAATAAAACATAAAATAGAAGCAAAGCATTTGTAAAACATTTGGTTCAAATTAGCATGCTTTCCATGGATAGGCTGCCCCCTCTAAATCCCCAGGAACTCGTTCAAGCACAAGATGAGGATTAGCCTTAGGAGCATGAATCGGTGGGCATGGACACATGCATGGAGATGGGGAGGTGACACATTCCATTAAATATGTCACCAGAGGTTTCATCTCCACCAACATCACTTGGTGCATCTCTATGTCCTCTCCATAATTCGTGAAGGAATTCATTGAATTAAGGCATCGGACGATCAACTGGGGCGGTCATGGCATGTGGTGGGTCCCAGGCTTCTCATGCAGGTTTCTGATTCCAAAACACAGCTCTATATGGATGCATGCGGAACAAATGAGAGAGACATATCGAACCGTTAGTGGGTCCCAACCTCGTGGCCTATCCCGCAATGGACCTGCAAGTTTACTTGTTGGATTGTTTTTGCCATATATTTATGTTATGCACTTGGCAGCAACTGATGGGTCCGCAATAATCGCCCTCTTGGCCCCTCCTGTGTGTACCTCTTTTTCTGTGGGATTATTTGCATGCACCTCCTCAATTGTTTCCATATATTCATTTTCATGACTGTGTTGGCACAGTTCTGTTTTTTTAGGGCACTAATACGTCTTCTTACTAAATGATCCACCGTACATGCATATACAAAGAAACCGAGTAGCCGTCCCTATAACTTGTGGGGGGGGGGGGGGGTAACTAAGCATCTATTGATTCTAACGACTGTTTGATGGTGCGTTGACTTTTTACGTAGTTCCACCAACATTCCAGCTAATTTTAGAGTACCCTAGCGAGTCATCAAAATGAAAGAGCATAAAAACACGACAAATAGAGGAATTTGTGCCCAAGCAACTTCTAAGTTGGAGAAGATGATTGCAATTCGAGACGTGATTCTCAAAGAAGGGTCACGCTACGGTGCATCCTAGTTATTTTGGAATGTTGTGCACCATACGTTTCTCGCAATTTATAATACTACATGAACCGAACGTACTACCAATTGTTCTAAAATTACCACTCGATGATTTTCAAAATGTAGTTCATTTACGAAACGAATAATATTTTGCAAACTATGGATAGTTTTACTGGACCCACCAATGATACTGATCTTTGCTTCATTAGCTAGTAATTGTTTGGTCATCCAACTAACGAATTTTGGTCATGTGCATTGCATTCCAAATGACTAAGAGTGCGCAACATTTTTTTTCCTCCAAATAAAATAAATAAATAAACTACTCATAACAGTAAAACATTCATCAAACGAGAAACTTCTCGTGCAGCTAGGTTCGTGCCCCTGAGCACCCGGCAGGGCTTAGAATTCATATACAAGGAACAAATGTGGCTAAAAGTGGCTATTGTGAAGAGTAGAAGGTGCCATTGAAGAAACTTAAAAGTCACGGAGGTTGGTATGAAGAAAAGGATCATTTATGACTACCAGTTTCAGGCTCCAAACCCGAAAGAGGGAGAAGTTCAGAAGCAAGTAAGTATAAATGCGCAGAACTTAGTCAAGCTGCTGCTTCTGATCTTTCCATTTTACACATGCACGTCTCTCATTGGTCACGAACTTGCTCACGTGTGAGCCACGTCGTCCTCCCTCCCCCTTTTATCTCTCCTACTTTCCCTTTTCCATGTAAAGCAACAGCCAACAGATTCACTCTGTAGAACTCCTTCCCTCTCCTTTTCTTCCTAACTTCAAGATCAATCTTTGACAGCTCTCTCTCTCTCTCTCTCTCCCCCACACACTCACAAGCACATTCACGTCACAAATAAATACCCTAACCCTCTATCTGTTCAAAATTTCTTTCCCTCAAGTAGAGTTTTTGAAACAAAGCCACTTTAAGCTCTGAAATCTGAGCAATATCACTTCAATCTTCAACAAGATTTCGAGGGACTAAAAGAGGGTACGTCCAAGGCTTGCTCGTTTAACTTGTTCTTTTCTTCTTTTTGACTGACTAAAGCATTACGAAAATCTAGTACTCTGTTTTCAAGACTCCGTAGAAGATCTAGAAAGCAGTCAAAACCATGATTGCGACCATGAATCTCTGAGGTTTACTCAATCTCAACCCAGATTTAGGAAATCTTAAAGGGGTATTACAGTTTGTCCCACATATATACACAAGTCTAGGAGGATGCCACGGCAAAAGATGAACGTGGAGGGGAGAAATGGAGGGAAATGCAAAATCAGAAAGAGGGGTTGTTCTTCATCATCATCTTCTTCAATGGTCAAGAATTACCGGTTGAAACGGGCGATTTTGGCGGGGAAGAGGGGAGGATCGAGCACACCTGTGCCTACATGGAAAATGGGCACAAGATCACCTTCAATGGAAAATGATCAATCAGTTAAGTACTTTCTAAAAAAGGGTGGTGGAAAAGGAAAAGAAATTTCAATGTCAGCTAGAAAACTAGGGGCTACTTTGTGGGAGATGAATGAGTTTCCTTCGCCTCGAGTGAGAGAGAATTTGGTGGAGGATGAAAGCAGTGAAGTAGAGATGGGAAGTAAAGGGGGAGTTGTGAAGTCATCCAAATCGGGCTTGGTAGAATCGCCTTTGCCCGATCCATCTCATAGCCTTGTGTTAGAGGTGGGCTGGTGCAATTTTCTTTAAGGGTCGTTATTGCATTGAATTGGGTTTTGAGGGTAATTACTATTTTTTTTTTATTTGGATATTTTTTGTTGACCAATTGCTTTTACTTTGCAGAGAATGGATCGAGACCGTAGAAGAAAATCAGTGAGTTGTCAAAAACTTCTGCTCACTGATAACAACTCTGGAGGATTGGAATCTCCTCGCAATGACAACTTAGTACAGGTAGCTTATAGCCTTACTATTCTGCTATGCATTAGATTTTCTCACAAATAAACTCAAATATACACTGAAGTTCCACAATAGGAAGACAGAAACTACAAAAGTTTGCAGTATTAGCTTGTCTATGGGTGCATGTAGAACATTTGCCGCCGAAATATAATCATATTTCATTCTAGAATCAGAGAACATGATTTTGGATTGGGTAGAATGGAAGAAAAAGATCGGTGTAGCTGACCCAGACTAGCTTTGAATAACGGCTTAGATGATTGTGATGCTGGCTAGAGAATATTGATTTTCACAATATCGATCAGTAGCACCCCCGACCTTGTTCCATAGGATGCGATGGAAAACAGATCTACTTCTACCACGAGTAACTAATGAACGAACAAATCGTAGAAATTACAGTACAGTTAAGAGCTAAGTTAGTTGCACAAAGCATGGGTGGGAGAGAAAGTGAATGTGAGGTTCTGGGGTGGGGAGCATCTTGTATGGTATAGTAGGTTTTAAGGTTCGAGTTGGAGCTGGTGTTAAGGTTCAGTGCGAGGTTCGGAATGGAAGCAGGAGCATCACCATTAGTGCAGAAACCTGCAGCCAAGGACCTAACACATTCTCTAAGATCCATCTATTTCGTTTTAGAAAATGGACAAGTCCTTTTTTAACTTCAAAAAATGCAGAACACAATTCTTTTGTTACACATATATTATATGCTGTTGCCAGCAGACCTAACATGTCATATGGTTGCCTCTAATCAATATTTAGTGACATCATTATTTGATATTAAGCTTAGTTGCACAAAGCGGGGCAGGGGCGGGAGCGGGAACGGGGGCAAGGGAGTGTAAGCACCAAGAAGAATCTTAGGTTGGGAGCGGCTTGAATAAATAAATGCGTAAAGAGTATTATCATTTGTTTAGTATAGTTTACATAGCCAGCAACAACAGACAAGGAGGTTTTAAGGACTTGAAGAAAGAGAGAAATAAGGAATTGAGTTGGAACGAGATCCCATGGAGCTCCTAACTTGAGATCGCAAAAGCGAGTTTCCGAGAGAGAAACGTCACCATATTAGGAGTTTCCTGCAACTAAGATATTAAGTACTTGTTTTACATAAGAATTAGTCTTCGTAGGCTCAAAGGCACTCACTCATCCAGGATACACTCTCTTTCACCTAATATTGCTGATCTAAGCTTGACCATACAGGTTGAATTTCAAACTTGTGGCCAGACTCCGAGCAGACATGTAGTTGGAGTTAAGACCTGGTTGAAGGATATCAGTAAAGGCCTTACTACATCTAAAGAGCTTCTTAAAGTTTTGAATCGCGTATGGGTTCCAGAAGAGCACCATTCAACAAGCAAATCCCTTGTCTCGGCGCTAAAAATTGAGCTTGACCAGGCCCGTATCCTGGTTGAAATGTTAATCCAAGAAGAAAGGTCTAACTGCGACGAGATAGTACATGACCTTTTGAAGCAATTTGCAGAAGAAAGGGCAGCTTGGAAACAAAAAGAGCAAGATAGGATTCACAATGCCATTACATCCATAGCAAAAGACCTTGTTGTAGAGAAGAAGCTGAGGAGGCAAACTGAGAGATTAAACAAGAGGCTTGGAAAAGAATTGGAAAATACAAAGGCATCCATGTCGAAAGCCGTCAAAGAGCTCGAGAGCGAGAAGAGGGCGAGAGAGATATTGGAGCAAGTCTGTGACGAGCTGGCCAGAGGGATTGGAGAAGACAGAGTGGCGGTTGAAGAACTCAAGAAAGAATCAGCAAAAGTTCGAGAAGAGGTGGAGAAAGAGAGGGAGATGCTTCAGATAGCTGATGTGTTGCGTGAAGAAAGGGTCCAGATGAAGCTTTCAGAAGCAAAGTATCAGTTTGAGGAAAAAAATGCTGCAGTAGACAAGCTTAAAAGTGAACTTGAGGCTTACTTGACATCCAAAAGATGTGAAGGAAAAAGGGATCATTGCTCTCCCAACTATGACAAGATCAAGGAGCTCGAGGACTACTTGAGAAAAACACTCATGCGGTCAAGTCAAAATGGAGAGAGCAAGAAGGACGAAAGGGAAGCAGGAGAGAGAGGAGAAGATGATTCAGCTGATAGTGATCTTCATTCCATCGAACTAAACATGGATAACAATAGGAAGAGCTGTGAGTGGAGCTATATTGATTCAAATAGGACTTCAGTAGATGATATTATCACGGGGAAGAAGCCTACTGACGAAAATGGTGAAGAACACATTTTTCTAGAAAGAAAAGTCTCAGATAGCATCGAATGGGAATTCAGCAATAAACATCAAGAAGATTCAGATGAATTTGTAAGGGAAAGATTTTCGAAGATTGTTTCACAAGCTCGGAAAAAGGATTATGAAGATGAGATCGAAAGGTACAAACTGATTAAAGATCTTAGAGACCACATAGTGTCTGGTTCGGGACTGGCAGTGATGCAGGGAGCAGCTTGAAGGCATGGCTTAGGGGAGATCAGCTGAAAGGATGCACAGAGGTGCTGCACTTTTGATACAAGTCACTTGCCAAGCTCTGCAATGCAACTCCATCATCAGAATTTTGCTACTGGTATTGGTAAAATATGAAAGTTAGTTGTACAAAAGCTCCTATTTTTGTTAGGTTCTTGGATGAAAGAGGCTTTACCTTTTACTCAAGAATGCATACATCACATTGTTGCAAGAACCGAGTTTTGCACTGTACATTACTCACCCTTTCTCTCTCTTTATCCTTCTGTGTGAGGCCTGATGTCTAGTCCAGTTATACAATCACCAGAGAGTATTGTACACAACTTTGCCGGCGGTACTTTAATATACTGTGTTCCCTTCTAGACTTCATGTACATTGTAGTCTTTGAGCTTGAAAAAGAACAGAGATTAAGAAAATGAACATGGAAAAAATAGTGGAATTTACATAGGCCAACAACAAAATATGTGTTTATCCTATGGTGGATGCAAGTGCTTATATCTCAGCCTGATTAGTCGAGAGAAATTGTTGTAATAACAGCGAGATGTTCGTAGGAGAAAATGTACATTTACTAGGTCAATGATGCGGACGGATAAATTCTAAATGATTCCGGACCAGCTGGGACGTGAGGACGGACTAATTTGTGGTCATTGTCGAGTTGGAGTTTTGGGTTCATTTGCACTATGGAAAGTTATCAAACGTGCTTGGACCAGGGGACATTGCAAACTTATTGTCGAGTCTAACACAATGGAAGCACTCGAAGAAGCTATCTCGCAGAATTTTTCTGTGGATCTTGATTGAAACGTAATTACTCATAGTCGCTACATGCTATCATGATATTGTCTGTGTAGTCTAACTAGCCAAAGTTGGCAGAGCTAATGAAAATGGTTTTCATGATTCCTTGCAACCGCCCCTCCTGATCTATTGCTTGATCTGGAGTTGGATGCCACGGCGTCCAACGGCCAAAAGCTGTTACTGTAGTCCCTTTTATCTCATGTACTAAAAAGGAAAGTAGAAAATGAACATTATCCTTGCGGACTAGGGCCTGGACTTTGTTATCTTGGGTGTCAAACCGTCTGCTTTCATACGATCTTGAGGCATCGTGTCATATCTTGACAGCCATATCCTAACTAGCTTGGATAGCTTAAACAAAAAACTAGAAGTTAAAAACTAAAATTTAGCTCCACCCTGAGCTCAGACTGACACCACATAGATTATACACTTGGAATAATGATTGACATGCCTTGGATAATTGAGACTCACATGCTTTCGGGCAATTGCCAGCTGAAGTGTCTCGGTGGTTTGATAGGTTTCAATAGTCTACTTTCCTGGTCACCCATCAGCTGCATAAAAGAATCCCCAATAAACTTGCTTCTCAAAAGGACACGTCTCTCCAGATAGGAAGAGGCTTGGACGGAGGCTTGTCCTGGATATTGTTTTGGGTAGACATCTTCACATTTGTGGCCCCTGGATCTGATTCCCTTCCATTGAAAAAGTGGTCTGGTGCCATTTAACAGCAACTCAGCAAGCATCAGCTACAGTGTGTCAACTAATTTGTTGTGGTTTCTTAATTTGAACAGATGACCTTTAGCCATGTTTTAGGTAAGTTTGTAGTGGTTCCTGATGCCAATGACAATACAATGTTGCTGCTAAATTTCTTCCAATTCGGTAGCTCAATAGTCAAATGGTTATGGAGCTAGTATCTCTAGCATGATTTGGTAACAAAATGATTCCATTATTACATAAAGCTGTTGGTAATATAACGGATTTATAAACCAAAGTATAAGCTCAAAGGATCCTGAAAATGTAAAATCAACTTCATAGTTTCCACCCCAGTAGATAGAATTCGTAAGATTCTGGGATTTGAATCGTGTGCGATCCTCAAAAGAACTTTAGCCATGCTCAAATCTTTAAAGCCAAAAAAGATTCGTACCTGTGATGATTTAGTCCATGGCAGTATAACTGCCTACACCACGGTGGTCCACACATCAGAACCGGTACGTGCGTCTGCTATACAAACAAATTCGACGCTATATGCCAATCAAATCGCTACTGTCCAAGTTTTTCAACAAACTGTAGAGCAGCTGTAAGCCTCCCTCAATCCCTCACAACGAGCACACCATCCGCCCTGCCAACCTCGTCGCCAGTCTATTGAGCGACAACTAGTTTACCTCCAGCAATGGGCAAACGCCTCATACGACCATCGTCACCATAGGTGCCTAGCCTTCAGCCTTGACAAATCATTGTGGGACGAGATCGCAGCCCCACACACATCCCTATCTCTGACGACGAAGAGTGACAAAATCCTAGAGACCCTGGTGATCCAGTATAACACTTGACTTGTTTCACCTATTGCATAAACTTACATCTAGACCCCCACCAGATTTTCAAAGCCTTCCCTATCACATTAAAAGGCTCCCTGCATGTTTGGTTCCATCAGCATTTGGTGAAATCCATCTATTGTTGGACACAACTCGCCGATTTCATTCAGAGGCAATTTCCTTGATGAGGCCGTAACAAAAAAATTTGGCTCCGTTTTGACTTCTATAGGTTCCCAACATGACTCCTCTGCTTACTTTTGGTATATCTAGATGGCCGTGGTTGTTGCTGTTGGCTTCAGCTTCAAGGTGGGCTTTTCTTTTTGTGTCTAAGAGGCCAACCATAGTTACTCTTGGCTCTGGCTCTTAGTCATAAGTTTTTGATAAGTTTAGAGGACCAACCGTTGTTACTGTTCGCTCCGGATTCTAGACGTGCTTCTCTTCTTTGTCTAAGCAACCAACTATTTTTATCGTTAACTCGGGTTCAAGATGTGTTTCTCTCCTTGTGGCTTAATGACCAACTGTTGTTTATGATGGCTCTAGCTCTTAGTCTTACGTTTTTAGTATTCCTAAATGACTACCCATTGCTCCTGCTAGCTCTGGCTTCTACAAGGGCACTCTTTGTCTAGCAACCAACCGTTGTTACTCTAGGCTCCAGCTCCAGGTAAAGCTTAATCCCTTTTTAGTATATCTAGGCGGCCAACCAACGTACTGTTGTCTCTGGCTTTTGGGAGTGCGGCTTTCTCCGTAGACCTACCTTTGTTAATGTTGGCTCTGGCTCTGGCTCTAGATAAAGTTTATTCCCTTTCTAGTATTCCTAGACTACCAACATTGTTACTATTGGCTCCAACTTCAAGGAGTGTGCCGATGTCTGGCGACTAACCGGTGTTACTACTGCCTCTGCCTCCAAATGAAGTAAATTTCAGTTTACGCTCTCTATATGAGAATCATTCTTGCTGTTATCTCTGGCTTTTAAGGGTGGGCTCTTTATTTGAGGATCAACCATTGTTGCTGTCGGCTCTAATTTCAAATCAATTTCAATCCTATCTTCCATTTTTCTTTTGATGTTACTTGACGAGTTGATGTCTGACTATCAACCGCTTGTACGAGTTGTTGACTCTGATTTTAAGTGATGTCTCTAGGTATTTGGCAACAGCTTAGTACCTATTATCCAATTCCCGTTGGTCTGATTCCTTCCTAAAGGACACATCGGAAGCCTTGCAAAGGTCTGACACCCTTTTTGGTGAATCCTCGGCATTAGTTACATGTCATGTGGTCTTTTTTTGTCTTTTTGTGTTGTACTCGATGATGTTCGCTCGCTCTCGAGAGCTCCCTGGCCAAAGGGCTCCGTAGAAGCCCTCCATGCTTATACACTTAATTTTAATTAATTGTAGTTATAGATTCCATTTAATACTTATAGGCGTTGTTTAATTAATTTAGTTTAGTCTTGTTGGCTAAGTTAAGTTAGTTTGTGCTTTACTAGCTAGGTTAGTGTGTAGATAGGATAGAGGGTCTGTTAGTCAAATTCATATTCTAATTGGGGTTTCTGTCACAATTTTATCTTAATAAAGAGTGCTAAATTAAAAAGAGTTAAATACAAGGTTAACCACTGAATTATAATACAAATTCAACTTTGATCAATGTATTTCAATTGTATCAAAGTGACTATTGAATTCTTAAATTGATCTCAATTAGGTAACCCTATTAATTTTGGCCCATTAACTACCCATGAGCGAGGCACATGAGGCTTAACTTAGGGACAAATTTGCCAACTGAAAAAAAAGGATTCTCTTTTACATTTTTTTTTTCTAATTTTTGGTTTGGCTTTTCTTCAATTGACCCAAACACTTGTTTCTTCTTTAGTTAACCTTATTGATTTTATTTTTTCTTCAATTAAACCCAACAAGAATTTCTCTTTCTTCAATTACCCTAAAATAGAATTTAATTTTCTTCAATCTTCTCCCCGATCGCCTACCTACCCACCTCCCTTCACCGCCCACCGCCCACCACCACTACCACGACCAAGCCTCACTGCCCCACCCAACTCGCCACCAACAACCACCACGAGGACCAAGCCGTCGCCTTTGTCCAAGCCTCACATACGCCACACTTAGACCTCACCACCTAGTATCTGATCTCTTAATTTATACGAACTACTACTCAGTCCTACCTCATTGATGTCCGATGCCGATCATCATCCAAAGCACCCTGCAGTCGGTCGATGTCACTGCCATCGGGTCCCCCCACCACGTCCTGATCAAACACCCAAAAAGATGCTCCTCCGTCATCCTCCTCATGATGATGTTGATCTACCAAAAAACGTGTCATTTTAATTGCGGAGATGCCAAAGGAGGAAGAAGGATATCTATCGAACTATGCTGGTAGAGGGGACTCTGCAACTACTACAGTGGTGGCGCTAAGTGCTATAGCATTGGTGGTGATGGGGTATTGCAGCGGCGGCAGGGTTGGGGTATTATAGTGGCAGTAGGGTTGGGATACTGTGATAGCGATGGTGGTGGGGTTGTATTTTAGTGGTGCGAGTGTTGGGGTATTGTAACGACTATGGTGGTGAGGCTGTAGGGTGAAGGTGTGGTGGTGGTGGTGGTGATAGTTAGTGAGGCTTGGGTGAGGTGGTGGGGCGGCAACTTGGCTGTGGTGGTGATGGGAAAAAGTGGAAGAAAGAAGAAAAGGAGGAAGACAATAGGAAGAAGAAAAAATAAGAGTGAGAAAAAGAACAGAGAGTGACAAAATTACCCTGAATTAAGCCGGTTGACGAACTTGGGATTGATAAAAGGTAAACGAATGAATTCATTGGATTAATTTATGAGTCCAATTGTCATTTTGACACAAATTAAAGTATAGTGGCCAAAGTTGAATTTGCGTTATAGTTCAATGGTCAACCGCGTATTTGACTCAATTAAAAAATCCATATTTTCTTCTTAGAAATTGTGTCCGAAAGAAAATTAAGAAGGGAAAGAGCACCGGTTGATTTTCGTCTAAACTAGCTGGTTCTCCTTAATGGTTTTAATTTATTGGCCGGTAAAGGTATTTCCTTTTCCACTCTTATCTCTTTGGCAACAAGGAATACTAGTTGTTCTCCTTCTGCTATTCTTCTGTTCCCTAGTCTTCTATATAAGGAGACCCAGACTGCCCCAAAAGAGACAGCCAGACTGAAAGGAAGCTCCCCTGTTAGCTTTTCTCTATGAGGTAATCTAGAGGGATGGAGGGGGGGGGGGGGAGAGTGTGTGTAGAAATTATTTCTCCCTTTTACTTGTGTATGCATCGTTCTTGCATAGCATCACATCGTTGATAATCCAAAGTCGACAATCAGATAGTCCAAATCAAGAAGTACAACTATCGACCTTTGTCTTTTATTTTTGTAGATTAGAATAGATCATATTAACTCCCTTTTCCACAATAGAATTCTGGTTTGTAAAGAGTAAAAACAGTTTTCTAACACTCAAGTAGAAAAAGTTAATTAGAATCCAGGATTCCTAAACCACAGACCAAGATTTAGGTTACCTACCCTAGGGCCAGAAGTACGAGTTTATGATTCCAATTTGTTCGATATAATAGGTTGACCAGTTGATCCCCATTGTTGAGTTTAAATCGTAACTAGGTTTAGCTTGGGATTTGTTCATATTCTTCTGTGTTCAGATAAAATTTTATTAAAAAGCATATTTAAACAAGTAAAGACTTACCTAGGACTGAGATGCCTAATTGAATAATTAGGATCGAATCAGGATTTTCTTGTTTCAATATTGTACTTAACCATAGAGATAAGATGGCGAGTCAAAAAATAGTCTTTTTGATGCACGTCATCACAAACAGAGGGTTCATACGAAGTGGTCAAACTTGGGTGACTAGGTGCACCGTGCATATTACTTGGAAGCTATGGATGGCTTCCCAGTTGCACAAACTTGTCGTGCAACCAACTTGTGTCGTTACTGTCCTTAAAGGCTTAGCCACTTTGTGCCTTTTATTTTAGCCGTTGCTTGGCATTTTTTCATTAGTCTTTAAGATTTGCACATTCTACACACAATAAAACATAGCATTTCTCAAAAGTATAACATAAAAGATTATGGAATGGAGGGATTTTAGGTGAAACATAACAAGCCTAAGAATTGGCTCTATCCCCTCAGTTATGGCCTCGTTATGCCTGTTTCCAAATGCCCATAGAGCAGCAAGAACAACATACACAATAGCCGACGCAACATGCCACAGCAGGAACGACTCCAACACTAGACCGTGTATCTGCCTACTTAGCTTGCAAGAAAGCTAACTCTAGACCAAGCGAGTCCTCGAGAGGATGCTAGAGCCTGTCTAGAGGAAGCTGAGCATCATCATTGGATAAACTACCTTCAGCACATTTATGAAATAGCCAAACCTTTCTACCTAAGATAAACAACACTCTTTCGTTTTCTAGTCCATAAATCCAGGCAGGTTCTTGTAGAGCCGAATAACGTTGTGCACTATGCTCCTTCGCTTTTGGGTCTGAACCCTAGGATTCTCAATTTCTACCTCTTGGATAGCAACGTTCCCAGCATACTCTTGGGCCTTATTTTCTGTAACACCCCAACTTAGGGTTATCTTAACCCAGCTGGAGTATTACGACACATCAAATTATTCTGATAGTACAACTCAATCTAACTCATTTAGCAATTAAACCTTATGGTACAACATTAGAGAGTTTATTGCTCTCGGTCAGATCTTGGAGTTGACATATTGTTCTATTTCAAATACAACTTAATTCACAAATGTACAAAGGTCCCGTCCCCCATCTTCTCACTATGCCTTATACCTTTTCTTTGCTCTTTGAGGGATTGGCTCTTTCATATAAAATTTTATGGGTAAAAACTCGTCAGTCCAACGGCTCAATAAGATAATCAAAGATAGGTAATGTATCTTTCAACTTAAGAATATTGATAACGAATGCTATTGAAATTCAATCACATTAAGCAATTCTTCATGTGCACATATGCATATCGAATGTTAACACTTAGTTAAGCATTACAAGAGATTGCCCTTCTTTAATTCAGACCCTTAGATAGTCCACTCTTATGTCACCAAGCTCGAGATGTAATTTCACAACCTTTGCCTAGGCCAAATGCAAAGTAACTGAAAATAAGGGAACACCATACCGCCTCGGGTAGCAGCGGAGTTACGATTGTTCTTGTAATATCATGAACTTCAAGAGCAGGTTAAAATAAACATCTGTGCCCCAAAAAGTAAACGGGCATTTAATTTGAGCAATGCTCAGGTATTAGTAGAGTATGAGAGCTTAAAATAAGTTTGGAGCGAAAATGTAATTTTGAAAACTTTTGGGGATCATTTGGTAACTTTGAAAAAACTTTGGGGGCATAAATATAATTAATGTTTTTAGTGGTGAAAATAATAAAATGAGTGACAGTACATATTTTAGTGATGTCTAGTTAAATTGATAGAGATTAGAATTGATTTGGGGCTTAAATGTAATTACACAAATTTTGGGGGCCAAATTACAAATTTTGAAAGTTGGACATTATGTGTCATATTTTGGGAAGATGGATTATAAGGTAATGCCACCTCCTACTTGAGTTCTTGATGACTAATAAAATTTAATACTAAAGTAATGGATTGGATTAACTTGAAACCAAAAGGGAGGGGGGCAGAAAGTTTATGGAGGAAAATGAGAATTCAAGAAAGATGAAGAACGAAGAATAGAGAAAAAGAGGGGAAACTGAGAGAAGGGAACAAGGAAAAATTCGTTAAAGAGAAGAGTAATTTGGGCAGAAAATCAGAGAGAAAGGGAAAAGAGTGAAGAAAAATCTTGAAGGGTAACCCTCAATCCTTCAGTGGGTGTGTTTCTGTGTGCGTAGTGTATGTGTATACAGTGTGTGTCGCTGGTTGTATATGGGTTTGGTTATGTGAAATTATGGGTATAACTTGTGATTATGTGGTGATATTGTGTATTTAAACAAGAATAAGAGTGATTAAGAGTGTTTGTCTGGGCTGCTAAGGGGGTGTGTGTGTGTGTGTGTTGGGTGTTTATAATGTGTGTTCTTGAGAGTGTGTGTTATAGGGGTGTGAGTGTGTAAGTGGTTATGTGTGTAATGTGTTTAATTGTATGTTAGTGTGTGTGTGTGTGTATTTAGGTATAAATTCACTTGTGTAGGGGTTTTGGGGGTGTTTGGAAGAGTGGCTGTGTGTGAAAAAAGAGTATGCAGGTGTGTGTGGCCTCGGCTAAGGTTGAAAGAGGTCTGCTTGTCTTTGGATAAAATAGTAGGTGTGTAATCGTGAATAACAAGTGTTATTGTCGCTAATGGTAGAAATTAATTATGCAGTTTCAATCCAAATTTTTATAAGTAGTTAGAGTCAAAATTAGTCAAAGTCCGAAACAGTAACCCCCATTATTTTTATGAGGCGTATACTATGGAATTTTTCAGTGCTCACGGAAGATACTAAATTAGGGTATTAGTTAACAAGAATAATCAAATTATTTAGCATACCAACGAAGTTATTTTAATCTGAAAATCTTATTTTACTGATATATATATATATATATATATATATATATATATATATATATATATATCATTACCTAAAATTTTGTGCCATTCCATAGTCAATAGCTATTTTTAGCCGAACCGACTTCTTAGCGTTCTGTTCGGACACCAGTTTAGAATTTTCGGGCGATATTTTTTAAAAATAGTTTTCATTCCAAAAATGACTGAAGATGCTAAAAATAACGTTTTAAGATATTTTTGGGATTTTTTTGGTGCCGAAAATCCCAGGGGTATTTTGGTAATTTGTCAACCCGAGGGGATATTTGGGTAATTTTGCTTATAAAAGATTTTTTTGAAGTGAATTCACATACAGTAGTTTGTTTGAGTGACTTAACTTGCATGAAGGCAATTTTTGTGATTCAAGTCTGAGAGAGGGTATTTTAGTAATTTGTTACCTCAAGGGAGTATTTTGGTAATTTGACCTAAGGAGGGTATTTTCGGGTAAATTTACACGCGGTAAGGTTATTTGAGTGATTTTACTTATGGGAACTTTGTTTTGGTAATTTAAAGGTGCGATGGGTGTTTTTGGTAATTTTACCCCCTTGGGGCATTTTGGTAATTTTACATACTCGGTGAGGGGGTTCATTTTGGGAGTATGCATGAGTCCGTATTGAGTTTATAATATTGTAATGTAGACTGTATTATAATTAGTTAATTGTTCAGTTTAGGGTAAAGCTAAAGACTTCCGATTAGGATAATTTATTAACTATGGATCCAGGTAAGGGTTTCTATTTGAACCCTAGGTAAGGACCTTCATCCGAACCCTTATTTTGATAACTCGTACTCATAAGTACTACTTTGATTTACTTATGATGAATGTTGAACACCGAATTATATATTGATATCAGCATGTTATTGCTTAGAAAATCCTAATATTGTACCTAAATCGATTATTTGGAAATCTTATCAATGCTCGATTGTTATTGCATGTTGGGCATATTCCATAATTTTTTGCATTCTTTCTTCTGAACTGTTGTGCCAAAATTCGATAACGGTTCATAATCGTTCTTGTTGTTTGTTTGTGGTTATTTTGAAATTCAGAGTGATGACTTATATCAGTATGTTTATTGTTATTGAAACCCAAATTGATTTCGGTGATTTGAGTTCATGTTAATGCTCATTGATATTGTTAATTTTGTGTTGACCTAGAAAAGCATACTATGGGGAGGCATTGTAAGGCTGATTTGTTATTGCTTCCTATAGGGAAGCAAGCTAGTTCATTGATCGATGAAGGTGGCTAGTCATTATCGTACATCACACATTTGTACAACTGCGCATAGCATGAAAGGCATTGCAACTGTTCAGGATTAACGTCTTGAATTTTATCATACGGTATCGTATAATGATTGTTTTGGAAACATGTTCAAATGAAGTTATGGTTACCGGACTGGGTGGATTAAGTTAAAACTCTTCCCCAAACTGTGATTAAACCGTTTGTGTTTATATGAAACCCTTCCCCTATTTCCTTTGAAGTATCTGTGTTCGTTTTGAAATCCTTCGGAAAACCATTGTTGTATTTTTGGAATGATGGTTTTCGAACTGATCTTTTATTGATCGTTTTAGAATCCGTCGTGATTGTTATTGTTTATTTTGGTATCTCTTTATGATGAATTTTGATCATTTTGGAAATCATCGAGCTATTTAGATCATTTGAAATTTTTGTGGAAATCATCATCGGTTGGAAACTTTTGAATCGTTTTGTAATTCCTTTGATTGTCATTATAAGACCTTACTGAGCTCTTAAGAGCTCACCCTTCATTCAATTCCCTTCTATAGGTAATGCTTAGCCGTAGAATGCTCGGGGATGGGTTTCAAGGCTGTATGAGATTTCGGCGAGCCCACCACTGCTGTGAAGTAAGACCCCTGTGTGGGTCAGTACTGTTAGCTACTTTAAAAGGAACCTAAATAGAGTTTTAGAAGATTTGAGTTGTAAGACTAGCTTAAGTTAAAGTTCCTTTTGGACTGTACATATTTTGAAGTATTTGAGTTGATGTCTAGCTAGAACTCTGAAGTATGTGTCAGTGGATAGGATTTGACAGGATTGATATGATGTGGTACGTTAAAGTTCAGGGAGTTCAGGGCGACAAAGCTCTAGATTTCAGGGATGTTACAGTTGGTATCAGATCAGTTTGATCTTGTGGTTATAAGAGTATATGTATTTGAATTCGTAGACAGGTAACCACAAAGTATAGGAAACACGATTTTGTAAAATCGTATCTGGTAACGAGAGTGGGTAAGATGATGGTAGAGTTAAGAGTCTGTTTTTAATTTGTAATTATACTTCTCTCTAGATATGTGTTAGTATAACACTGATAAATGTTCATTATGTCAGTATGGCTCATACGCATAACACTGGCAGTGGAGGTAGTATGGAGGGCCTAGAGGTCCCCGATAGATGAGATTCTAACAGGTTTATATACGATGAGCATGGATTCTTTTCCCCGGCATTGAAAAGAGTTGACCGGACAATCTTTAGATTGGGCAATGTACTGTATGGAGGTTTTATGATTGTAGCGATTTACCTCTAAGTAGAACCCAGAATCAATGGTTGCAGTTCTGAACATTAGAAACTCGATTCTGATCTGGTGACACGTAGAATCTGGCTAACCAGTAGCCCAGAGTACTGAATCCGTTCGAACCACAACCTCGAGATGAGAGTACCTTAGGTAAATTTAACAGATATAATGTGACTAGTTTGGGGGGGGGGGGGGTTCATTGGACCCTATGGAGGCAGGGAACTAGATTAATGAAGTTAGCGTTTGAAATCACTTTCAGTTTTGATTTTCTGTTTCCAAAAAAAAATAAAAATCAGTTTAGTTTTTTTTTATATAAAAACAAATGGGTGTTTGATTGCCCAATTTTTATTTTGAGTTTTTTTCTTTAGTTTAAGATGGTGGTGGTGGGGCATGGCAGTGGCCGGCGGGTGGTTGGCCGAAGGTGGCCTGCCAGCGGTGGTCCCCTATAGTCGCCCTCGGCGGTGGGCGATGGCTGTGGTGGTCTCAAAGTAAAAACTAAAACTGAAAACCCAAAACTCGTAAATGAAAGTTTTAAAAAACAACCATATTTTAGAAACTGGTTTTCAATACTAAAGAGAGAAAAAAACGAAAATTGTGTGCCAAATGCGTTTATTTTTTTTAGTCTACAAAATTGAAGAAAACACTAAAAACGAAAATGTTTTCAAACGGAGGCGAAATAGAGAAATTTTTTTGAGTTATTTACTGTAGTGGGAAACAAAAGGTGGATTTTTCTATCTATAAATTGAGAGGTGAGGCCGATCAGTGGTGGAAAGTGATAGCGAAGAGTCTGACTCATCAGCAATTAATTGATATTACTTGGAAACAGTTTAGGGAATTATTTTTGACCGGTATTTTTTATATAATTTTTATGAACAAATGTTAAGGAAATTGTCCAATGTGACGTAAGCAGATCAAGAATCGGTAGAAGAATTTGAAATGAGAATTTCGCCGTCTCGCTAGATTTGTAATAAGAATGTTACTGACTAAGGCAGAAGATGCTGGAAGTTTGAGTGGAAGCTTAGGCCTGGATTGAGAGATGTGGTGATCTCAGCTCAATTGACGAGTTATATGGAATGCCTTTACTTGGCGTATGTTTTGGGGCATTCTAAGTCTGACAATAAAGGAAGGCATGAGCAAACACAGGTTGGATACAGAGATAGCGATAGGCAACAATTTTCTTAGAACGGATTTGTAAGAGCTGATAGTTGCCAGCAAAAAGTTTTTACAGTTGACACTATACGGTGTCCAAGGTTAAAGGTTATGATGGAATCAGTGATTTAGGCCCACTTCGGCATAGTGACATAAAGATCTGGACAGAGTTTTAAAACTGGATCGGGGCACGATATGGAATTTAGGGTAGCATAGGGTGTAGGTGCTTGATCGGTTCAAAGTACTAGACTTAGACCATCATCGAATTATGGAGGTGACTTACACAGTGTACTAGTTAGGGTGGCGTAGATTTTCCAGTCACCCCATGTATCATGTGCAGGTGGTATTATGGTGGTAGGCCATGCTACAGAGTTATCGGAGGATATTTGAAGTGTGGCAGTGTGGAGCATTAGGTTCGACACTGTCCATTTATTAGAAATAATCAGTTAACTTTCCGTTCCACACCTAGAGCTAGTGGATGAACTAGTAGTGTTCATCGACAGGCAAGAGCACAAGGTAAGTAGGGGAAGAGGTCCAGAACATTAGCTAGATTTTATTCTGTGCTGTTCAAGATGCTGCCACGTCTGATGACATGGTGTCAGGTAAACCATAGGCTAACCCATTAGATGCTCATATATTGTTTGATTTTGGAGCGTCGTATCCTTTGTGTCATTTACTTTTGTATAGGGATTGAAGGTGAAAACATGTCCTTAGGAACTCATCTTGTGATAAGTACTCCGTTGGGAGAGTCTTTGACTGTTTTGTAATTTTCTGTGATTGTACTGTCTATGTTTGGGATAGAGATCCTTCTATGGACCTCATTCCATTTGTTGTTCAGGATTTTGATATCATGCTAGGTATGAATTGGTGTTTTGCTAATCACATATCCGTGTATTGTCGGGGGAAACCCTAATAATTTCTTAAGGTTTGAGGTGTAGTTAAGTTAGTGATTTGATTTATGAGTCAGAATGGTGCTGTTAAGGAATGACTGGTGTTAAATTTGAAATTTTGGTTTGAGAGTACGATAAGAAATTTGGAATTCTACTCTGTCATTTAGTTCATTCCTTTGTATATTAAACTCAATTGCGACTTAAATGAATGCTAATCTTCTTTGAGACGTCAGAGAAGATATCATTCTTATTGAGTCATATTAATTTTTCTTGATATTTATCTGCTTTTGTCGAATCTATTTGGAGTTGACGGGATAGTATCTGATACACTAGCCATGAAGAAGCTACGATCCTATCAAGGACCAATAATTTTACTAATTGTAATTTCTTCTAGTCATTAGGTTGGCATTGCTTCGTCATACTCATAACATTGTTTCTATATTCACCATTTTTGGAATGTCATAAATTGTATCGTAAATCTCGAGAGCTAGTAGATATGGTTTTGTTAAAGATTTTCTCATTTTGATTGCCTGATTGTGATTAGTGTTATCATTTGGTCCCTTAATGTTTGATTCAGATCATTATTTTTTGTGAATAATGTCAGATGCTTTGTTGCATAACCATCACTGTTTCTCTGTGGTTGGTGTTTGTTTAATATGTGTTGATATGCTCCAAAATGGTAACATGCCATAGTTGCTGCTTGTAGCTAATCTGATTATCAAAATTTTGTTGTGCTCTCTTCTCAAATGATTTTGGAAACTGACAATATGTTATGCACGTGTATCTTTAACTAATTTAGGAACGCATAGTTTCACCTACCCTAATATGAGATTAGGTAGATTCCTAAGCCTCAGATAATCAATGAGGGTAAATAGACTCTGAGAACGTAGATTGGGTTTAGAAAAGCTATTCAATGATTTGGTTTAAGATTGAGATCTTGGCTGAAAACATGATGATAGACCGTATGTTACTTGCTTTTGGGAATCAAAAGATTTTAAACATTTAACTGAAACAGATGATCAAGGATAAGACTATATATTTTGATAAATAATGAGATTGCGACCATAAGTAATGTGAAAACTTAGAGCCTCAAACTTGAGTGAACATGAGTACATAGGTATCTAGAATCATATTTTGCGTTATGTCAAGGGAACACATCTCTATGTGACAAATTCGGTAACAGCTTAGACTCGTTGAGGTAAGACACCAAACTGTGCAGCGAAACTATAGTGGTTACAGGTCTCTATTGTTCTGTGAAGTGTATGTAGAATTATAGATACTCAATACATTGCTATGTTAAGACAACACGTCCCTCGGTGACCAACTAGGCAATAGTTTGGACTCGTTGTTTGAGATGTTTGAGTGCATAATGAAAGCTTAGTGGCTACATGTTTTGCTGTCTGTTATGAGGTGTAAGCGCTTATAGGAATTGGTTATCCTATCCGTGTTAGTTTTAAAAGAGTGCAACCCACATGTGACCATCATTTAGTATTTTAATACAACTTAAGCTTGAAGTTTAGCTTACTATCATTAAGCAAACTGTGCAAATGCTATAGTCTCTGGTAGAGTATTAGTATAATTTGGGGCATAAATATAATTTCAAAAACATTTGGGGGTTATTTTGTAATTTTGAAAAACTTTTAGAGGCATAAATGAAATTAATATCTTTGGTGAAAACAATTAAATGAGTGACTACATATTTTAGTGATGTCTAGTTAAATTAATAGAGATTGATATGGAGCTTAAATGTAATTACACAAATTTTGGGGGCCAAATTTTAAAATTTGAAAGTTGAACATTATGTGTCATATTTTGGGAAAATGGGTTATAAGATAATGCCACCTCCTACTTGAATTCTTGATGACTAATAAAATTTAATACTAAAGTAATGGATTGGATTAACTTGAAACTGAGGGGGGGGGGGGGGGAGGAGTTTGGGGGAAAAAATGAGAATTCGGGAAAGATGAAAATGAAGAATAGAGAAAACAAGGGAAAACAGAGAGAGGGAACCAGGGAAAAATTCGGGCGAAGAAAATCAGAGGGAAAGGGGAGATAGCAAAGAAAAATCATGAAATGTAAACCCTCAATCCTTCAGAGGTTGAAATTCATGTGTGTTGGTGTGTTTATGTGTGCATAGTGCATGTTTATACAGTATGTGTCACTGGATGTATATGGGTTTGATTATGTGAAATTATGGGTTTAACTTGTGATAATGTGGTGATATTGTGTATTTAGAAGAGAATGAGAGTGATTAGGAGTGTTTACGTGGGCTGCGCCTCGGGGGAGGGGGGGTTTGGTGTTTACAGTGTGTGTTCTTGAGGGTATGTGTTACGGGTGTGTGAGTGTGTAAGTGATTGTGTGTCTAATGTGTTTAATTGTGTGTATTTAGGTATAAATTCACATGTGCAGGGGTTTTGAGGGTGTTTGGAAGAGTGGCCGTGTGTGAAAAAGGAGTGAGCAGCTATGTGTGCGCCTCGGCTAAGGTTGAAGGAGGGGGGTGGGGTGGGTATGTTTAGGTGAAATAGTAGGTGTATGATCGTGAATAGTAAGTCTTATTGTCGCTAAAGGTACAAATTAATTAGGCACTTTCAATCCAAATTTTTATAAGTAGTTAGGTCAAAATTAGATAAAGTCCAAAATAATGACCTTTTTTTTATTGTTACGAGATGTACGCTATAGAAATTTTCAAGATTTTTCAGTATCCTCGAAGGATGCTAAATTATGGTATCGGTTAACAAGAATTATTTAGCATGCTAAACCAAGTTATTTTTAATCTAAAAATAAAAAAATCTTATTTAGCTGATTTATTCATTATCTAAAATTTTGCACTATTCCAAAGTCAATAGCTATTTTTAGCCGAACCGGCTTCTGAGCACTCGGTCCAGATATCGTTTCGAAATTTTCGGGGACATCCTTACCTAGGGTTCAAATAGAAACCCTTATCTGGATCCGCATGTAAATTATTCTAACCGGAAGTCTTTATCTTTATCCTAAACGGAACAATCAACTGATTAGAATATTGTCTACACTAAACTGTTATAAACTCAATACGAACTCACGCATACTCCCAAAATGAACCCTCCTCACTGTGTATGTAAAATTACCAAAATGCCCTTATTGTGTAAAATTACCAAAATACCTCTTCGGGTAACAAATTACCAAAATACCCCCTCCCACACTTGAATCACAAAAAAAAAAACCTTTTCGCAAGTAAAATCACTCAAACAAACTTACTGTATGTGAATTTACCTCAAAATACCTTATATAAGTAAAAGTACCAAAAAAACCCCTCTCGGGGTAGCCAATTACCAAAATACCCTTGGGGGTGTTTTGGCACCAAAAAATTCCAAGCCGCTCAGTCTAACGAAAGAAAAATTATCGTTTGACAATTATGCTGATGTCAAAAATTTATTGACTACTCTTGATTCATTGCTATCGTTGAGATAATTATTATTCCTCCGAGTCTCTTGAATCATTTGTACATGATACTCCTCGTGTTGTCTTTATTGGGCGATTGTGCTCATTCCTTATGTTGTATTGTCCAGGCTATAAGGTTGATCAAGGAGAACCTTCTAAAAGGGAAAAAGAAACAACTAGAAAAGTTGAGCAAGGCGATCAGTTGTGTGAGGTAAGACCAGCTAGGAATAGTAGGATAAAGATTGAATTACGAGATAGGTTGTTAAGAGTCCTACGACTACAGTTGTATATTAGGTTTTAAACATTCATGTTCCTTAAAGACCTGCAAGTCTTCCGCTGTATTATGATGTATGATTGTAAGAAAAAAATTTGTAAGGACGCATTTTGGAGCGTCTATGAATTATATGAGTATGAGGACGGAGTTGCTCTGTATTCAGCACAGGGTTTTACATGCGATTACGATCAATAACTCAGCCTGGTGATGTCACCAGAGTTGAGGGTGTCGCAATATCAAACATGTCAAGTCCTTTCCACTGACACATACTTCAGAGTTCTAGCTAGACATAACCTCAAAGACTTCAAAATGTGTACTTTCGAAAGGAACTTTAGCTTAAGCTAGTCTTAGTACTCAAAACTTCTAAAACTCAATTTAGGTTCCTTGCAAAGCAGCTAATAGTACTGACCCACACAGGGGTCCTACTTCACAGCAGTGGTGTGCTCATCGGAATCTCCCACAGACTCTAAACTCATTCATGAGTATTCTACGGCTAAGCATTACCCGCAGAAGGGAATCAAACGAAGGGTGAGCTTTTTAAGAGCTCAGTGAGGTTGTACAAGGACAATCGACAGAATTACAAATAAAATCAAAAGAATCCAACTAACAATCATTTTCAAAAAAAATTCAAATCAAAATAGCTCGATGATTTTCAAAACAATCAAGATTCATCATAAATAGATACCAAAATAAACAATAACAATCATGACGGTTTCTAAAACGATTAACAAAAGATCATTTCTAAAGCAATCATTCAAAAAATACAATGATAGTTTTCCAAAGAATTTCAAAACGAACACAGATACTTCAAGGGAAATAAGGGAAAGGATTCATACAAACACAAACAGTTTGATTATGGTATGGGGAAGAGTTTCAACTCAACCCCCTCAGTCGGATTACCAGAACTTCATTTGAAAATTGTTTCCAACACAGTCATTGTCTGATACAGTATGATCATATTCAAGACGTTGATTATGGGGAGTTACAATGCCATTCAGGCAATGCGCAGTTGTACACATGCATGATGTACGATAATAACTAGATCTCTTCATGGATCAAGGAACTAGCATTCTTCCCCGTAGGAAGCAGTAACGAACCAGCCTTATAATGTCTCTCCAGAGTACGGTTTTGTAGGTCAACACAAAATCAACAATATGAATGAGCATTAACATGAACTCAAATCACCGAAATCAATTTGGGTTTCAATAACAATAAACATACTGATATAAGTCTTCACTTAGAATTCCAGAAAAACCACAAACAAACAGCAAAAACGATTATGAACGATTATCGAATTTAGGCACAACAGTTCAGAAGAAAGAATGCAACCAATTTTGGAATATGCCCAGCATGCAATAACAGGCGAGCATCGATAAGATTTCTAGATAATCGATTTAGGTTCAATATTGGGATTTTCTGAGCAATAACAACTCCTCATGGACAAGACTGATCGACAGACAGATTGACTATGCAAGTGAACACTAAAATAGAAAATTGAAAGATAAACATTAACGAAATGCAAGTCATTAAAATCATTAACATCAAAAAAGAAAATCAAATGCAATGCAACTCAGACACGACAGACCAGACTCAACCAGACATGCCAAATTCGACTCGCGGGCCCTACATCCTCTTTGCCAGTGATCATGTTTCACAGGCCATCCTCATCATATTGATGTCCCATCTTATGGAATGTTCATCTCAGTCTCAAGTAAATAGAAGAGACACTGTCAACAAGCAGGGAACTCATATAGAGTACTTTCCCTAACCACCTTACAACCAAGCACACGACTTCATCAACTGGGCGGACTAAGGGAAAATGATTCCACCTTATGTCCTCAGCAACACAGCTCAACAAAGAATACCGGATCAGAAGATCAACTGGTGTTCAGACCTTACAACAAGAGTTCAACGTGACATCATCAACATGACAGACTTGGGAGAAGATTACTGCAAGCCCTCAACAACGTTCGTACATAAGAGAAATTTCGGTTATCAATAAGTGCCGACATTTCACAACAACAACGCAACGACCTCTACAGCATAATCATCAATGGTAGGGCTGACTCGAGAGAAGTTTGTCGCGAGTCCTCAATGGTGTTCTCAAAGAGAAGAGATATCGGCTATCAATAACTGCCGACATCTCACAACAACCACATGATAAACCATACGGAACATCATCATCCACTTCAGGTATGCTAATTGAATCGAATCATAGCATACTAGGACACCCATCGTCCTCACTAAATTCTATCAACAGGGCAGACTAAGGAAATTTATTCTACCCTAAGTCCTCAACAGCACAAGTCAAATATGTGTATACCGGTCACAATGACTACCGGTGACCAGTCATAACAACAAGAATTCAACAACATAAACATCATCAGCATAGTAGGCTAATCGAAATAATGAATTAGCATAATAGAAACGCATTGTCCTTACCTCATTGGCTTATAGCCAAAGCAACTCGCAACTTCTGATCGCAACAAGCTGCATCACCTAGTCAAATAATACTCTGCTCATTAGACATCATTCAACATATATGTACTCCTTATTCTACCCCTTCCCATTTAACCGTTCATAACGTCTTGCGATAGCTCTTTAATACAATCCGATAACCGGATCCCTAACCCAGCCTTATCGACGCCTCCACAATAACCACTCCCATTATTTAATCGTATTAACACCATTCCTCACTTTACTCCAGACGCATAATATTGCGCGTTTCTAAAAATTTAGCACCAACCTGACAAATTACCAAAATACTCCCTGATGGCCGCTACATCACCATCACCCCAAACCCGCTGTAAAACTACATTTAAATGTACTGTATCATTTATAGACCAAATATTCCCTTAAAAAATTTTAAAGGAAAAATTACCAAAATACCTCCTGGCGGCCATCGCCCTAACAAACATCCCAAAATTACCTTAAAATAACTTTTTAGGTGTCCTACATCCCTTTCCGAACTTACAAGTCCTTTAAAAAGTTTTATAAAAAAAAAAACCAAAATACCCCCTCCAGGCGTCAAATTACTGAAATGCCCCCGGGGTTCATTATCACCAGAATGCCCCGAATCGGCTTCAAAATAACCTTTTAGGTGTTTTACAACTCTTTCTGGACTAAAAGGTCTTTTGAAAAACTTTATCGGGAAAATTACCAAGATACCTGTCTCCGGGTGTCAAATTATCAAAAGATCCCTTGAGGGTTCCCGGCATAAAAAAAATCTCAAAACCACTTTAAAACACTATTTTACACATCGTGAAATCATTTTTGGGCTAAAAAGTATTTTAGAAAATTTTTGCCAGAAAATTTCAAACCGGTGTCTGGACCGAATGCTTAAAAGCTCGTTCGGCCAAAACTAGCTAATGACTTCAGAATGAGCCAAAATCTCAGAAAATGAATCTTCTCAGTATCCCAGAGTCCTCATATAGGTTTCGGGCAAAACCGCGTTCGTGTGATATTTTAAATTTCATCATAAAGTTTCAAACTTCCCGCATCCGTTCACCCCCTTCCTGATCTCAGAAAAATCTGAAATATTTCTACAATACATGTCTTTTAAAAATAACTAGGATCATTTTTTTGTACTTTGGCTAAATCAAACCCTAACTATTTTTAAAAATTCGAATTAGAAACTGTTTAACTAATTTCCACTTTTAGTGACAAAAACAGTCACTATTCACATTAAACACACACTCTAGTTCACCTTGGACACACACACACACTCATCTTCTTCCTCCTTCGGCCGTCCCACACTTGGGCACACTTTTCTCCTTCAATTGCCCACGAATTTCTCACTTCTTCTCACTTTTAATCACTCAATCGCATTGCAATTTACATTTTAATGTCTAAATCCATTCAATTTACATAAACACACCACATGAATCCATACCCATTTGCAATTACGAAGAACACACACTAACACACCCTCAACCACACCCCGAACACATACCTCCCATGAAACCTTAATTATCTTCTCTTTATTCTCCATTTTAAGCTTTCATCTACATTAACCATAACAAAATTCATCACAATTCTTCCCCATCCCCAATTGCAAATGTATATCCGAAGCCCATATGTATATATATACATACGATATTCATTCAACTAATATTTCAATTTAATTCTCACAATATTTTCGCAATTTAGGGTTCACAATCATACCCAAATGGATTTGAGGTTCTTTCTTTCTCCCTTTCCTATCTTCTTTCTTCCTTTCTTCTCTTTTTCCTCCCTTTTTCTTCCTCTTTCAGCCGTGTTCACTGTGCGTGTTCTTGTTCTACAGCTGGTGTTCTTCAGTTTCTCAAAATTGCATTTTTCACCCCAACATTTTCCTTTCATATTTACTCCATTAAATCTTATCCCCAAATAAATTATAATTCCCAATCTTTGAGTCAGCTCCATGCAACCAGGAGGTGGCCATCGTGCATGACCTATTTTCCCCAGGTTGTGCCACATTTTGCCAAGTTTCAAAATTTGCACTTTGGCCCCTCAAGTTTCTAAAATTACATTTTGACCCCTTAACTTTGAAAATTTACAATTTGACCCCAAAATCACCCTAACCCCTCCTGTAGCCCCCTAATACCTCATTGTCATCAAAATGATGCTACTTAATAAGGATATGCATCCCGTTCACCAAAATTTCCAAAATTATATTTTTGCCCCTTAACTTTCCAAAATTAAATTGTTAACCCCCAAGGCAACACTAACCCCTTATTTAGCTCCCTAACACTTAATCATCATCAACATATTGCTACTTAATAAAAATAATACCCCATAATTAATCAAACTCACGGTTAGATTAATTTTCGGTATTTTTAGGGTATCACACCCTTCCCCCCTTAAATAGATTTCGTCCTCGAAATATGGACAAACCTCATTCTTCAACTAGATGTGGACATCATTACCGCAATAGCGCCTCGGGTTTCAAGGTAGCTTCCTCTCTATCAATCACCTCTATTGGTGCCTCCTAGTACGAGATATTATTTCGAACTTCAACCTATTCCGACTCTATCCCATGCATAGGATTGGGATCACACTTCCTCAACATTGATACGTAATACACGTTATGGAATCAACTCGATCCCTATTTAGATTAAGCGTGTATGCTATCTTCTCGATCCTAGATAGGATTTTAAACAGTCCGATGAACCTCGGACTTAACATTCTCCACTTCCTGAGTCGCATGATTCCTTTCCACGATGACACTTATAAAATGTACTATGTCATCTACTTCAAACTCCAACATCCTACACCTTTTATCAGCATAGCTTTCTGTTAATTCTGCGCAGCAAGATTTTTTTTCTTTCTTGGATATTGGTCACCTTGTTTTTTGTTTCTTTGCACAGTCTCGTGCGAAACAGGCTTCATTTCTCCACTAGATCCCAACAAATTAACATGCAACATTTTCGGTTAAGGTTATCTGTCCACCCCAATGCTTTACACAAATAAATAATGAAGACCTTTAATGCTCTTACAATATTTATATCGTACGTCCTGGTTGGCCACCCGTTTGAGGAAATAGGCCATCCTCGTGGTCAACTTCATTTTCTTTCTTATTGAGAACGTTTCCAAACTTTAAAGATGAACCATACGTCTCTGACGGAGACAATAGTTACTGGAACTCCATAACAACTAACCACTTGCTTAACATAAGTTTGGACAAGTCATTCAGAAAATGTTCTTCCCGGATAAAAATAAATCGGGACGTCTTAGTCAACCTACCCACTACAACCCAGATGAAGGTATATCTCTTAGTTGTTCGTGGCAACCTTAACACTAAAATTTATCACAATGTGTTCTCACTTCCACTCAGGAGCAAAGAATGGTTGCCACTATCGGCGATCTTATGATCCACTTCTACCTGTTAGGAGGTCAAATATCGGGATACAAACTTTCATATATCCCTCTTCATGTAAAGCCACCAAAATTCTTTGGACCGTAACTTAGGGTACATTTTCGTCTTCCCTAAGTAAATTGGTATCCCAAACTATAAATACTCTTCATAATTTCTTCTCTCAATTCATCACTAGGTGGAAACACATATCCATCCTTCACATTCATAATTACCATCCTCATCCTCATCACCATCAAAATTTCTTTTTCTTTCCTTTCGAATCTCCGCTAGAGCTCAACATCATTTCTCTTGGCCTTAAGCTTCCTTAATTAGATTAGAAAGCATTGGTCGCATTTTTTTTTGTGAAACAGACTGTTGCTTCCTTTTCTCCTTACTTGAATCTAGACCTCGAGTTTGTTCACATTCTTATTAACTTGGCGTAACAACCATCGCAGTCACTTTGCCTCCGACTGACCTTAGGAAGCTATTCATCTCAAACGCCAATTTTTTTGTCATTCCCCATTTGTCACTTTTTTCAACTTTTTCCCGATCTCTTAACCTGCTTTCGCATCGACCCCATATATCCAAATTCCCCAATCAAAATTCACATTTCTCAAATTTGACAAACAAGTTAACTTTCTTAAAAATTGTCAAACTTGCCATTGCTCAAGTTCCTCTTTGTCTTTAGTATCATTCATAAGGGCACCAATAAGGCGACGACACAATGATCAAGTACTCTCAAAAGACTCGATTCCTCAAATTTATAACTGCCACATGGGCCTTAATGAATCCACCTGACACTAACAAAAATTATAATGCTCGTCTCTATTTGTAAACACAATCTTGACAACTTCTCCTCATTCCTTAACCGGTGATGACCAGCTCTAAGGTCAACCACAGAAAGAAAATACTTAGCATCCTGCAATTGATCAACATATCCTCTAGTTCAGGAAATGAGTAATTATTCTTGACTGTCACCTTATTCAGCTTCTGATTGCCAATTCATAGTCTCATAAACCCTTATTTTCTTTTTCTTTTTTTTTACTTCAATGATCATCGCCCTCCTTTAGAGCAACTCAGTTCAATATACACTGGTTGTTGACATTTAAAACAGCCCCTTTTGATTCATCTTAGACATTAGCTCGAAGCATACTCATATATGTACGGTACTCTGCAACTGCCTCAACATAGTCCGTACTCTCATGCCCCAATCCGCACCACTTACATTTTCTATCCTCCTCTTTATCCTGAACTTTGTTCGGACTATTTATCATGTACTTACTTCTTACAATTCTTTTCACTTTTCCAGTTTTGATCCTGGATTCTACCTCTTTCTATCATCGCTCTTTTCTTTCTTCCATGACCTATTTATTCTCTGCCTTCACCACTTAGTTTTTCTACTATGAAATTAGAACCTCACTACATGTTCCTTTTTAAGGATTATTTTCAAACTCTCCTCATTTTGTTCCACTTTTCACATTTTTCAGTCATCGCCTGATGAGGGCAATTAGGCCAACTCACTAAATTCCCTAACATCTTTTTTTGTCTTTCTATCCTTTCATTTAGCACGCTAAACGTGTCTCCAACTTACTCTACAATTTAAGCAAAAATATTTATCATCAACATGTTAACTGTACTTATTTCGGGCAACGCAGGCTAAATAAGTTACTATCCTCAACTTGTTTTTGCCCGTTCTCAACAACTTGAAACTCCTCTTGTACATATGACTAGCGAAAACCATCTTTTTGACATTTCCCCACATCTTGTTACTTCAACTATCTTCTCCATCTTTTTTCAAATTCACGTAGTTGTCTACGCTAAACCATTTCCCTCCCGTGGGATTTCACAGGGAGGGCATCTTGAAAGTTTTGAGATCTACATTCTTTACTTCCTTTTTTTTGGGGGGGGGGGGGGGGCTGTCATAATAGCAGCCACCAGTTGTACCGTTGAAACTCCCACAATCCTTTTATAGAAGTCTCACTAGCTCTTTCTTAAGGTCTTCTTGACCTAATAATACTCCCTGCTTATTTCTTCCACTTATGTCCTTAACATTCACCATAATCACTTCTATTGAGGGTCCCTCTCTTGTCTTTCTGAGGAAGGAGTAGCACGATAATTAAAAATTGTGCACCACAATATTAACCTTCACGCTCAAACAGCTAATGGTTTTTCATCATTAAACGACATTTTTTTTCGATAGTATGTAAATGATACTAATTCCCCATCACCCTTCTCTTTCTCAATAACAACTTTAGGTCCGACTTCAAAAGTGGACTCCACCCCTACCTGTACACCCCATCAACCTCGGAGAAGCCATAACGCTCCTTTAACAATTTCAGGCTTCAATGACTCTCACTTAGAATCCCTTGTTACACATCCCCATATAAAGTCCTATGGGGCGAGCAGTCATAAACAATCTGCCCTACCTTTTGGGACCATCTGCATACTAGCATCCACCTTCTCCATTAATATTTAATTCGATACTTACTTATCCTTTCATTCAACTTTCATTCTCTCAATCGTTTAGTTAATATCGCTTGTTTGGGACTCGAATGAACTTGTCGATGAGTCCCATTTTCCTCATCACTTGGAAGTACTTTTTCCTCCAAAATCTCATTAAAATTCTACTCATTCTCAGCCTCAACTCCTCATGTTTCCATTCATGGTTTACACAATAAAAGTGCCCGACCTCAACCATATCTCTCTACCAGGTCCTTTTATTTCAATTTCTACCGGACCTCTATTAGGTTCTTTTTAATCCTAATCTCATCTCGTCTACATTCTCATCAGGATCCTTTTTCGAGATCCGACACCGCAACCTTATCATCATCAAACCACTCTTCTAAAACTAGATCAACCAACTCTATCTTCTATTCCTAGCATCAATAGCTGGAATGCTGAGGTCATAATATATATGCCGTAGCCAACCTCAACCCACATATCTTAACCATCCTCCTAGTTCAGTTAAATAATCAAGATTCTTCTTCTACTTCTCTCATTGACAACTTAGGCCTTCCACCAGACACTTCAAAAGTCTACAGAATCATTTGCCTAAGCTCTGATACCAACTTGTGATACCCTCAAATCTGGTAACATCACTGGGCTGAGTTATTGATCGTAATCGCATGTAAAACCCTGTGCTGAATACAGAGCAACTACGTCCTCATACTCATATATAATTCATAGACGCTCCAAAATGCGTCCTTACAAATTTTTTTCTTACAATCATACATCATACTACAGCGGAAGACTTGCAGGTCTTTAAGCAACATGAATGTTTACAACCTAATATACGACTGTAGTCGTAGGACTCTTAACAACCTATCTCGCAATTCAATCTTTATCCTACCATTTATAGCTAGTCTTACCTCACACAACTGATCCCCTTGCTCAACTTTTCTAGTTGTTTCTTTTCCCTTTTAGAAGGTTCTCCTTGATCAACCTTATAGCCTGGACAATACAACATAAGGAATGAGCACAAATCGCCCAATAAAGATAACACGAGGAGTATCATGTACAAATGATTCAAGAGACTGGGAGGAATAATAATCATCTCAATGATAGCAATGAATCAAGAGTAGTCAATAAATTTTTGACATTAGCATAATTGTCAAACGATAATTTTTCTTTCGTTAGACTGAGTGGCTTTAAGGCCCAACAGAATAGCATTACTGCCAACTCCTCACGGACAAGACTGACTGACAGACAGACTGACTATGCAAGTGAACACTAAAATAGGAAATTAAAAGATAAACATTAACGAAATGCAAGTCATTAAAATCATTAACATCAAAAAAGAAAATCAAATGCAATGCAACTCAGACACGACAGACCAGACTCAACCAGACATGCCAAATTCGACTCTCGCGCCCTACATCTTCTTTGCCAGTTTCATGTTTCACAGGCCATCCTCATCATATTGATGTCCCATCTTATGGAATGTTCATCTCAGTCTCAAGTAAATAGAAGAGACACTGTCAACAAGCAGGGAACTCATATAGAGTACCTTCCCTAACCACCTTACAACCAAGCACACGACTTCATCAATTGGGCGGACTAAGGGAAAATGATTCCACCTTATGTCTTCACCAACACAGCTCAACAAAGAATACCGGATCAGAAGATCAACCGGTGTTGTGACCTTACAACAAGAGTTCAACGTGACATCATCAACATGATGGACTTGGGAGAAGATTACTGCAAGCCCTCAATAAGGTTCTTACATAAGAGAAATGTCAGTTATCAATAAGTGCCGACATTTCACAACAACAACGCAACGACCTCTACAGCATAATCATCAATGATAGGGCGGACTCGAGAGAAGTTTGTAGCGAGTCCTCAATGGTGTTCTCAAAGAGAAGAGATATCGGCTATCAATAACTGCCGACATCTCACAACAACCACATGATAAACCCTACGCAACATCATAATCCACTTCAGGTATGCTAATTGAATCGAATCATAGCATACTAGGACACCCATCGTCCTCACTAAATTCTATCAACAGGGCGGACTAAGGAAATTTATTCTACCCTAAGTCCTCAACAGCACAAGTCAAATATGCGTATACCGGTCACAATGACTACCAGTGACCAATCATAACAACAAGAATTTAACAACATAAACATCATTAACATAGTATGCTAATCGAAACAATGAATTAGAATAATAGAAACGCATTGTCCTTACCTCATTGGCTTATAGCCGAAGCAACTCGCAACTTCTGATTGCAACAAGCTGCATCACCTAGTCAAATAATACTCTACTCGTTGGACATCATTCAACATATACGTACTCCTTATTCTACCCCTTCCCATTGAACCGTTCTTAATGTCTTGCGATAGCTCTTTAATGCGATCCGATAACTGGATCCCTAACCCATCCTTATCGACGCCTCCACAATAACCAATCCCATTTAGCACCAACCTGGCAAATTACCAAAATACCCCCTGATGGCCGCTACATCACCAACACCCCAAAACCGCTTTAAAACTACTTTTTAAATGTACTGCATCATTTATAGATCAAATATTCCCTTAAAAAATTTTAAAGGAAAAATTACCAAAACACCCCCTGGCGGCCATCGCCCTAACAAACATCCCAAAACTATCTTAAAACAACTTTTGAGGTGTCCTACATCCCTTTTCGGACTTACAAGTCCTTTGAAAAATTTTATAAAAAATTACCAAAATACCCCCCTCTGGGCGTCAAATTTCTGAAATGCCCCGGGGTTCATTATCACCACAATGCCTTGAATCGGCTTCAAAATAACCTTTTAGGTGTTTTACAACACTTTCTGGACTAAAAAGTCTTTTGAAAAACTTTATCGAAAAATTACCAAAATGCCCCATAAGGGTTCCCGGCATAAAAAAAAATCTCAAAACCATTTTAAAACGCTATTTTACGTATCGTGAAATTATTTTTGGGCTAAAAAGTATTTTAGAAAATTTTCGCCAGAAAATTTTGAATCGGTGTCCAGACCGAACGCTTAAAAGCTCATTCGGCCAAAAATAGCTAACGACTTCAGAATAAGCCGAAATCTTGGAAAATAATTTTTCTCAGTATCCTAGAGTCCTCATAAAATTTTCGGGCAAAACCGCGTTCGTTTGATATTTTAAATTTCACCATAAAGTTTCAAACTTCCCGCATCTGTTCACCTTATTTCCAATTTTGGAAAAATCTGAAATGTTTCCACAATACATGTCTTCTAAAAATAACTAGGGTCTTTTTTTGTACTTTGGCTAAATCGGACCCTAACTATTTTTAAAAATTCGGATTAGAAACTGTTTAACTAATTTTCACTCTTAGTGATAAAAACAGTCACTATTCACATTAAACACACACACTAGTTCACCTGGGACACACACACTCATCTTCTTCCTCCTTCAGCTGTCCCACACCTGGGCACACTTTTCTCAATCAATTGCCCACAAATTTCTCACTTTTAATCACTCAATCGCATTGCAATTTATATTTTAATGCCCTAAATTCATTCAATTTACATAAACACACCACATGAATCCATACCCATTTGCAATATCGAAGAACACACACTAACACACACCTCCCATGAAACCTTAATTATCTTATCTTCATTCTCCATTTTAAGCTTTCATCTACATTAACCATAACAAAATTCATCACAATTCTTCCCCATCCCCAATTGCAAATGTATATCCGAAACCCATATGTATATATATACATACGATATTCATTTAACTAATATTTCAATTTAATTCTCACAATATTTTCGCAATTTAGGGTTCACAATCATACCCAAATGAATTTGAGGTTCTTTCTTTCTCCCTTTCCTATCTTCTTTCTTCCTTTCTTATCTTTTTCCTCCCTTTTTCTTCCTCTTTCAGCCGTGTTCACTGTACGTGTTCTTTTTCTATAGCTGGTGTTCTTCAGTTTCTCACAATTGCATTTTTCACCCCAGCATTTTCCTTTCATATTTACTCCATTAAATCTTATCCCCAAATAAATTATAATTCCCAATCTTTGAGTCAGCTTCATGCAACCAGGAGGTGGCCATCATGCATGGCCTGTTTTTCCCCAGGTTGTGCCACATTTTGCCAAGTTTTAAAATTTGCACTTTGGCCCCTTAAGTTTCTAAAATTGCATTTTGACCCCTTGACTTTGAAAATTTACAATTTGACCCCAAAATCACCCTAAC
Source organism: Escallonia herrerae (assembly GCA_033070095.1). Classification (NCBI taxonomy): domain Eukaryota; kingdom Viridiplantae; phylum Streptophyta; class Magnoliopsida; order Escalloniales; family Escalloniaceae; genus Escallonia; species Escallonia herrerae. The sequence continues at coordinate 423,951 of JAVXUP010000267.1, read as the reverse complement.
CCCTCTGTAGCCCCTTAACACCTCATTGTTATCAAAATGATGCTACTCAATAAAGATATGCATCCCGTTCACCAAATTTTCCAAAATTATATTTTTGCCCCTTAACTTTCCAAAATTACATTGTTAACCCCCAAGGCCACACTAACCCCTTATTTAGCTCCCTAACACTTAATCATCATCAACATCTTGCTACTTAATAAAAAGAACACTCCTTAATTAATCAAACTCATGGTTAGATTAATTTTCGGTAGTTTTGGGGTATCATAGATACAAAGTGGTAGGTTTATGTTCGGGGAGTTCGGGGCAATGGAGCTCCAAATTTCGGGGCTGTTATAGTTCGGCTGAAATGGTGCACCACTAATAAAAAAAATCAAATCAATCCCCCAATCATATGAAAGTGGTAACATAATAATTATCAACTATTTATCAACCATCCCTTACAATGAAAGGATATAACATGCTTATGTGTGAGCAAACAAATCATTTCATACATGTAGTTGTTGTTATCTTCATGTACTTGCACCATAAAACTTAACTATCAGATATCTAGTCACTTTCTTCATGTAACATCATCTTCATAACATCTTGAACATGTAATATTATTACTTATATTCAGCAAATGAGTTTCAATTATATAACTTAACAAACATGTTCAAAACCATGTTCTTAGCATGTGTAGTTTTACATAATTCCATAATTCACATGTATCATAACCTAGTTTGGTTCTTCCATAATCTCCAACATGTTAAACATGTTTAGGTTCACTTATTAACAAGTTATGACAAGTATTCAAAAGTTTGTCAAAGAATTCATACTAAAGAATTACGCTAACATAACAAATATCCATGTTCATAACGATCTTACCTTAAAGAAGAGATGAAAGAACCAATTTTTTCGAATTGAAACACCTTTAAAAGATTCTAGAGAAGATCAAAACACTGTTTGAAGCTCCTATAAAATTTTCAAATCAATTGCTTAAGGTTGCCCATTAAGAATAAACCTTAATTCTAGATTTTTGAAGGTTTTTAGTTGATTTTTCTTGCAATTTCCTATCAAACATGTGGTAAAAGGATTTAAGCATTTATTTAGATTTTTATATATCAAATTGGAAGCAAGTAGGACATGTCAAGTGAAGGTGGAGAGGTGGAGAAGTCATCAACATTCAAGCATGACAAGGCTCGAAGCATAAAGTGTTGCGATAGTATGTTGAAAAGGCACAAGAACGAAGATGATAGGTAACACGAGGTGTCAAGTTAAGGTAATAATTAACATTGACTCCTCATTAACCATGATGTGGCAGAAGGTAGCACAATTTTGTGTAGGCATCACAAATAATTCACAGGAAGTCTGGTCAACCGGTTACTTTCTGCCGGAGTTTTTGCCATTTTTTTGTTTTAAACTCTTTTAAAAGCATTTTTGGTCGTTCTAAGTGAATATTTAAAGTTTCTAAATATCAAATTCAGTTGCATTAGTGTTCATACATACTCTTTTCCATTTCTAGTACTGCATTCACATTCTTAGATAATTTACTCCATTCAAGGTGTTTGACATATAAACATGCATTAAATACATTATCATACATTGTTTTTTCAACATAAAGTGATCCATCTAATCTTACTTAAATATGTAATCAAAGCATGTGAAATATTGGGTTTTCACACCTTCCACTCCTTAAAAGAATTGTCCCTAAATTTATATCTTCAAATTACCAAATAGGCACAAATAATATTTTCGCATGTCCTCCTTGTTTTTCCACGTGATTTCTTCCACTTCATGATTTTGCCACAAAAATTCAACTAGAGGAATGCTCTTGTTCCTCAAAACTTTCACATCAAAAGTCAAAATCTACACTGGCAACTCTTCATATGACAAATCCAATTGGATTGATATCGGTTCAAGGTTTATCAAATGAGATGGGTTAGGGTTATGCTTCATCACCATAGAAACATAAGACACATCATGTGCTCTTTAAAAAATGTAGGTAAGGAAATTCAGTATGCCAAATTTCCAACATGTTTCAATATTTCATAAGGGCCAATGCATCTCGGCACAACTTGCCTTTCTTTCCAAATCAATTTATTAAATGGTGACACTTTTAGAAATACAAAATCTTCTGCTGAAAATTCTAACTCTCTTCGTCTGCTATCAGCATAACTTTTTTGTTGGCTTTGAACAGTTAAAATCTTTGCCGAATTTGCTGAATCTTTTCAATGGTATCTTAAACTATTTCTAGACCAAGAAAACTTCTTTCCCCAATTCGCTCCAACAAATAGGTGAGTGTCACTTTCGTCCATATAGAACTTCACATGGTGCCACACTGATACTAGTATGATAATTGTTATTATAAGCAAATTAAATCAATGCTTGATGCTCATCCCGACTTCTTTTGAAATCTATCGTATATACATAAAGCATATCCTTTAATGTCTGAATAGTTCTCTCAAATTTTCATCAGTATAAGGATGAAATGGTATGCTAAATTTCAAATTTGTACTTAGCGTACTTTGCAAACTTTTCCAAAAATGAGATGTATATCTTGGATCTCTATCAGTTACAATACAAACCGGTATTCTATGCAACCGACCTATTTCTTGTACATAAATCGGGCTAATTTATCCAATGACCATATCTTAAGTATAGGTAGGAAATGAGCAGATTTTGTTAATCTATCCACAATCACCCATATCGAATCATCCCATCATGGGTCCTTGGCAATCTTGTAACAAAATCTATTGGTATATGGTCCAATGCTCCATTCGGTACCCGTAATGGTTTTATCCAATTTGCCGGTCTTTGGTGTTCAGCTTTCACTTGCTAACATACGATACATCTTGAAACAAAGTGTTATTCTACCATTATTTACATTTCAAATCCTGTTACATCTTGGTTCCACCCGTGTGCATTGTATACAACTTTTACTCGTGGGCCTTTTCTAATATTTGTCCTTTCAACTCTTCATTATAGGCAAAATTATCTATCTTTATATCGTAAAACATCATTAATATCTATAGAAAATTCAGTTTTAAAGGTTTCATCTTTATCCTTCATTTGTTTATGCACTTCAAAATTTCTTTCTTACTCCTCTTGGATTCTCTATAGTAACACTGGTTTTACTTGTAAATTTACAAGAATAATTCTTGAATTAGTAACATATAGCTTCTATAAACAAGCTTGCTCAATCAACTTCTACTTTTTAACCATTAAGCTAGCAACTTGTGCTTTCCTACTCACTGCATCTGTAACAACATTGACTTTACCTTGGTGATACTGAATCGTGCAATGATAACAATTGAATGCTTCTATTCACCTTCTTTATCTCATATTCAAGTCCTGCTGAGAAAATAGGTATTTCAAATACTTATCATTAGTAAAAATCTCAAATTCAGCTCCATACAAATAATGTCTCCACTTATGCAATGCGAACATAGTCGCTGCTAACTCAAGATCATATGTTGGATTATTCTAGTTATAGGGTTTTAGCTTTCTCAAAGCATAAGCCACAACTTTGTCAGCTTGCATCAATACATAGCCTAATCCTTCATTTGAAGCATCTCTGTACACTATAAAATTCTTATGTCAACTAGGCAAAAAAATAAAATTGGAACTGTAGTTAATGTCGTTTTTAACCTTTGAAAACTTGCCTCACGCTTATCAATCCATTGATATGCCATTTCTTTCTGGGTCAATGTAGGCAATGGTGTAGCTATCCTTAAAAAATCTTGTACAAACTAGTGATAATACCCTGCCAATCCAAAGAAACTTTTAATTTATGCAACATTCTTTGGCGCCTATCAATTCAAAAGAGCTTCTATTTTAGACGGGTTAACAGTTAGACCAGCCTCAGACACCACATCAGCTAAGAAGACCACTTGATTTAACTAAAATTCACATTTATTGAGATTAGCATACAATTCCTTATCCCGTAATACTTGCAGTACAATCATCAAATGACGCTCATGCTCCTCTGTACTTTTGAATAGACCAAAGTTTCATTAATAAACAACTTCGAACTGATCGAAAAACTCCTTGAAAAATTGATGCAATAAGTCCATGAATTCTATAGGAGCATTCATCAGTCCAAACGACATGAGAACAAATTCATAATTTCCATGCCTTGTACAGAAATCCGTCTTTGGGATTGTCCTCTCTTATTCTCAACTGTTGGTATCCAGATCTTAAGTCCAACTTAGGAAATACTACTGCCCTTTGCAGCTGATCAAACAAATCACCTATATGCAGTAGTGGATACTTATTTTTTGTTGTTACTATATTCAATTGCCAGTAATCCATACACAACCTCAGTATACCATTTTTCATTTTAACAAATAAAATTGGGGCTTCCCATCGTGATATACTAGGTCGAATAAACCCTTTACCCAGTAATTCTTACAATTGGAAATTTAGTTCCCTTAATTCAGCCGGCGCCGTGATGTATAATGCTTTTGAGATTAGAGTTGTTTGTGGCAACAGTTCTATCACAAATCCCATTTTTTGCTCAACTGGTGATATTGATATGTTCTCAAGGAGTACATCCACAAATTCTTTTATTACATGTACATCTTCTAGTTTAACCTTTTCTTTCTGCTTATCCACAGTATGAGCTAAATGCCCCAAACAACCTCTATATAATATTCATATCTCCATCCTTTCTATCTTGGAACTTACATAATTCTCCACTTAATGTAGTAAAAGTCACAACTTTATGAAAATAATCTAGTGATGCCCGATTAGAGGACAACCAATCCATCCCTAACAATACATCAAATCTTCTCATAGGCCAAATAATCAAGTTAGCATATACTGTATGCTCACCCACAATCATTGCAGAAGATTTATATATGAAACTAACTAATGTACTTTACACCTACGATAGTAACTCGAGTTCTTGAGATAATATGTGCACCATATATGATGAAATGAACGAATGGGTAAAACCAAGATCAAATAGTACTCTAGCAACACATTGAAAAATAGTCGTTGTACCTTCAGTAACACTGCTAGTAGCCCAAACCTCCTGGGATTCCGATGCATAAGCTTGGCCTTGCACTTTTGGCTTCTTAGCATTCCTTTGCTGATTTCACTTACCTTGATTATCTCAGGGAACAATTTGATTTCCAGAATAAGGGCAATCTCTCCCAATATGTCTAGGCTAAGCACACCTAACGCACAAACTCATATTTAGGTGACATTCATTCTTTGAATGTTTAGTCCGATTGTAATATGTACATCACTTTCCACTTCTTGCCTGCTTTGATGGCTGTGTATTTGACATCTCAGTCTGATTTCTCCTTTTATTATTGTCACTTAAGAATGATGCTGCAAAACTAACTTGACTACCAGTATAACCATTCATTTAATTACTTTGACCTCTTTCCTGAGTATTTCCATATAAATTACGATTTCTTCCTTGTAATGCCCTTTGAAAAATTTTCTGCCAATACCCCTTCCACTAGGGTTTACATTCCCACTGTTAAGGTTTCTCTGTCAACCTTTTGATCATACTCTAGATATTTTTGTGTCCACGTTCTTTTGCTATTCCAAATCATTCTCAATAGCCAATGCCCTATCAACAACTGCTATATATGTTCGTAACTGTAAAGGGATCAACTTATCCCGAAAATCCGGATACAAAACCTTTAACGAACTTTCTTACTTTTCTTTTTCTGTATACACGAAATGCAGAAAAAATCTGGCTAAATCAGAAAGCTGCAATTCACAAACTAATACCAACAAATTTCGTTGTTCAAACTTTATAAAATTTGTTTCTCTCTTCTCTTGGGTTACTGCTGTAACATAATTATTAATGAACTCATCTTTAAAGTTTTCCTAAGTTGACAGGATTCCTTCCCGCTCCCATTTCATTAATGATAATTTTCACCATCTTTCAGCACTACCATCTAGCATAAAGCTAGTATACACTAATCTCTAAAAATTTAGAATCCCAGTGGTCTCAAGAATTTTCTCCACTCTAGCCAACATTCCTTGCCTATCGTTGGATCAGACTTTTCGACAAATGAGCTCTTCATTAGTTTAACAAACTTATCAATGGTAAGACCCATTTCACCCAACACCTGAGCAGTATTAAACATCTCTTGAGGTTGCCCAACGTTTTGAGCAATCCTCACATTACGTTCATCAACTACTTCTTGCGTGTTTGTATATACGGGTGGATCTCGATCTACCCATTTGTCTCGTTTCAGTTACAGCTTGCCGGAGTATCTGACAAGTCTCCAGTAATCCACTATTAGTCACATGACTGTTATTTCTAGTTGAGTGCTCTTCCACATTTACCTACAGGTTGTGCCCACCCTGACTTTCAGCATTAGCCTCAGGGTTATTCCTTCTTTGAGTTCCTTCGTTAGCCATTTCTCTATTATTTTCTTTGATTTCACACTCTGCCCTCTCGTTCCACTGTAGGCCTACGCACACACAACTGGATATAAGTACCCCACGTGATATGTAAATAATTTTAATAATCACTAACCACACAAGGCCTAAGGATCTTATCCCAGTCTTTAAATACGCTTTGATACCACATCTGTAATGCCCTAACTTAGGGTTATCTTAACCTGACTGGAGTATTACATTGACTAATTAAATCATTCTAATAGTATAACTTATTCTAACTCATTTGGTAATTAAGCTTTATCATACAACATCAAAAAGTTCTTTTACAAAAAATACCTCGCATGGTCTCTGCCAGATCCTAGAGTTGACATATTATTTTATTTTAAATACAACTTAATACACAAATGAACAATGTCCCGTTTGCGCTCTCCTCACCGTGCTGCACACCTTTACCTTGCCTTTCGAGGGACCGACTTCTGGACCTCAAATGTTGTGGGTAAAAATATGTTGGCTTAATGGCTGAGTAAAAGAATCAAAGACATTTATTGTAACTTTAAACTCAAGAATATTAATATACATACCATTGCAATTCAATCACATTAAGCTGTTCTATATGTGCACATTACACATATTAAATGTTCACACTTAGTTAAGCATTAGAAGAAATTAATATTTCCAATTTTAGACCCATATATAGTCCACCCTAATGTCACCATGCTTGGGATGCAAGTTCACAACCTTTGCTTCGGCCAAACGTAAAGTAACCAAAAATAAGGAAACACCGACACTGCCTTGTGTAGCAGTATGAGTCACTAATGTTCGGCTCAAATGGTGCACCACTACTTAAACACAATCAAATCAAATATCAATCATATGAAATGGACAACATAATAAATATCAACTATATATTAACCATCCCTTACAATGAAAGGATGTATCATGGTCATCTATAAGTAAACAAATCATTTCATACATGTAGTTAATGTAATCTTCATACACTTGCACTAGAAAACTTGCAAGTAGATTGCAAGTTATGGACTGATAGTCAGAGTGCAATACATTTTCCCAATAACTCAGCATTTTCGAGGACCAAGCATATTCAGTTGAGGTATCACTTTATACTGTCTCTGTTAGAGGATGGACAGCTGAACTTGGAGAAGATTGCAAGCAAAAAGAATCCCACAGACATGTTAACGAAGGTGGTTGACAGGCATAAGTTGAGCATATGCTCAAGTTTGATTAGTCTTCGTTAATGCTTCTTGGATGAGTATGACTAGCATGTAAGGAATTTCAGCACTGGAGTTGTATCAGTCTCCAAGTGGGAGATTGTTGTATGTGGAACCTGATTTCAATCCAGAGATATTGTTACAATAGATTTCCTCTATATACATTAGAACCCTTCTCTCTTTAAGCCACACACACACATTTAATTAGAAATAAGAAAAATAAATAAACACTTTAAAAGAAGTGAAAGGAGATAATCATAATTAAACAATTGACCTCTTGAAAAATTGTCTTCCAATAATTACCTTTAGCCACAAGCCACGCTTAGTGACAAATGAGCAAAAGGTGGCGTATGCTGTTTTCATGCTACAGGATGAAGCCGACCAGTGGTGACCTTTCACAACCCACATTTTGTTTCTACCTCTAACATGAACAATTCTACATGGACAATAATTAGTCGTATGCCCTTTCTTGTTGCACCAACCACAATGTGTAAATGGTGTGCAATAGTTCTTTGGTTGTTTGGTATGAATATTCAACCTAGCTTGTTGCTGCAAAATTTTGGGAGAGAAAATACTAAAGCAAATAATCGCCATGAAAATAATAAGACAATTAAAATCAGCAATATCAAATAAAATCAATTGCAACGCATGCTCGACTAGACACGACACGACAGACTCTAGCACGCTTCATTTTTTTGTCAGTTGTGATGCGTATGTCGTTGGGGACGTACGCTTTGGGGGGGGGGGGTGGGACTTAATATTAATTTATAATTCCAACAAAGGGGAGCCCTTCCCAGTGCTGGGTTTTTTTTTGTTTTGGGGGGTGGGGGGTGGGGGGTGGGCTTCCTGCACACACACTCCTTCCCCTAATATATGTGTGTATTGATGGTTGAGTTGAATTCTTTACAGTTGATCTTGTTGAAGTGTGCCACCCAAACAATTGCCTTCACGATGTTCACTTGCTCTTCCTCTGTTAGAAGGTTAACCATCTGGGTTGCTTTACTCCTCCATGTCATAATGAAGGCTGAAGTGGACTCCCTTGGCTTTTGCTTTGTGGTTTCCAAATCTCACCCGGTGATATCTAGATTGGCATTTGGCATTAGGCATCAGGCAGGTTTTGATCGAAGAACTTGCTTCCGATCTGGTGTTCTATGTGCTTTCCAAAAGCGAATGCTTGCTGGTGCATGCCTAATCTGCATTCTTCATGAACTTTTCTAACCGCTCATCAACTCTCTCCCATTCTTTTTAGTCCCAGGCACCTATTTTTCATCTTTTGTTTAAGCAATTTATTTATAATTTATTTATTTCATAACCAATAATCGTTATACAATATGCATCCGCGAGATTCAGGCATGTAAAACAATGTATAAACGTTAATGGGCGCTTGACTTTGGAGAACTAGTTTTGTACTAAAGGGCCAAGAAATTTAAAAAAAATAAACGCACAACGCAAAAATAATGTTTTCATCACCCCGCAAACACTTCTATTACGCGGTTCGTCTGGTGCATGATTTATCACAAGAGGTAGTGACCTGAAAACTAGTTTTTATGAGGGTCCCCCATATTTATTGAGAGAAGGTCACAACTTAGGCCAAGTGTATAAGTTATCTTGCTCCACATTAGTTATTTAGAGAAAGTCACCCCTTAGCTCAAAATATATATATAAGTGGTCTTGTATTGATTTTTTGAGTCAAGAGAGAAAATTACAACAAAGAGTGGGGGGTTAGAATTTCTGGTTGTAACACTTCTGAATAGTAAAATCGAAATCTGATCATACTCCAAGGACGTAGCCACATTGGTAAACCTCGTAATTCTTTGTTGTGTGTTTATTTTTTAAATTTCTTGTTTCTTTGTTCTTCAAAATATTGCATCGTTATTGCTGTGTTTTGTAACAGTTACAACTTTCTTATACATTTTCTTCGGCTGATTGGTAAAGCTTTAAAAACAACATCTTGGGCTACTTCAGTCAACATATGACATCTTGATTATTCCCACCTTTTGCCTTTTCTTTGTTTAGGAGAGAATCCTTCGAATATTTAAGAGATTATTGCAAATAAAACTCCATACTTAGTATCATGTGCGCAAAACACTATTAACTTTCTTTTTTTTTTGTTCTCACCACCATGGGCTTCTAAATTTATGCTTCATACATCAATTGACAGTACAAACATAGAATTTTTGGATGTCTATTTGTTTTGGAAAGGCAATTTGGTAGCAGTAAAAGTCTAGAAGAAAGCCATATCACCACAGTCCAAGACTGTGTGGTAGCCACATCATCACAGTTAACCCTCCACACCCACCAATCTGCTACTCTCCCACCAAATGTTTTTAGAGTTTTAATCGCTCTCCTCCTAATTCTCTTCTTAAATTCTCAATCCCAAGTACATATTTCACATTTTTGAAGTTTAGGGTTTGTGGTCTTGGTGGCGACATTTTTCTGGTGCTCTTTGTGGAGGTTATAGAGAGTTTGAGGTGATGGCTGATTCATAGTGGTTTTGTTAGTGGCCATTGTCTAGTGGTTTCGGTGGTGGTACTTTTATAGCGGTGATGATGAGTTTTAGGGGAGGGAGAAGAGGTGGCGGCGCTTATGTGGTGGTGGTGACAAAGGAGTGGTGGCGGGTTCGAAGAAAGTTACTGCCAATAAGGATTTTAATGCAAAGTGCCCATTTTGCCATAAAAAATCTAATGGATACTAAAAAAGTTTAGACATTGACTGTCAAATGTTGCCTGGGGAACCAAAATGGAAGTTTAGGGTGGTGAGAACCGAAAAAACAAAAATTGGGGTGTTTTGTGCACACAACCTAAAGTTCCGGAGTGTTATGCGAAATCAATCTAACATTTAAAGCTTCCCACGTGATTTTGTTTCATTTTTTATCTTCCCTCTATAAAGGAAAAAATATTAAAGAAGAGAGAGAAGGAGAAAAGGACTCTAAATGATTCAAGATCTGATCAACCAATTTATAGCATTGGACAACACTGGAAATCGGTGTAACTTGGTGTAATTAAGTCAACCTCATACAAAAAAAAAAAAAAAAACCTTCGCTGTGCTAACGTGTTTCTAGAAAAGACTAGTATGTAGCTATCTTGTTTTTGAGGTTAGCTATAATAATTAACTGAAAAGCAAGAAAACCCTAGACTCGACTCTGATTATCCAATAAAGCCTTCTAATATGCGAAACCTGAGATCAGATCGGAGAATGAGTTATATGACAAGAAGGTATTAGACACCTCAACGTACCTTCAATAAGTCTCTACTTGTGATTTTTGATGATGTTTGACTAAGCACAAATAAATTAAGAACAAGTCTTAAGTTAAACCTAATTTTGGTTTGAACTCAACAAGGGGAGTTAAGAGACCAGCATACCTGATCAAATAAAATCAGGATTAAAACCTTGTAGTACCGATCCTAAGGGAGGCGACCTGAATCTTCGCCGGTGGTTTTGAAAACGCGATTATAATCAAGTTGTTCTTGTTAAATATTTGGAAACTATTTTTTATTCTTTCACAAACCAAAATTTGGTTACTGGAAGGGGATATAAACTACTCTAACTAATGAAAAGTAAGAAGACTTGTGTGTTAATCCAAATTATCCACAATGTGATGCAAGAACGATGTACATACACAAGTATAGAGGAGAAAGGACTCCTCTCTCTCTTTCTCTCTCTCTAGATTATCTCTCATAAGAAACGAAAGCCTCTAGAGAGAATTTTCCTTTCTAACTTACTGTCCTACTTGGGGCAACCTACGACTGTTTATACAGAAGCCTGGGGAGCAAAAGAATTGCAAAAAGAGTTCAATTGGCGATCTTTATCGCCACAAAGAGATAAAACTGAAAAGACCCAAAAGATCAAACTCCACTTATGGGCACATTTAAACCTTTGAAGAGAACCGACCAGTTTATGTGAAAATCGGTAGGTACTCCTTCCCTTCACTTTTAAACCCAATTCTAAAAGGAAAAGACTACAATTGAATTAATACATGTGATTTAGATGAAATCGGGATAGAAATCCAAATTAAAATAAATTTAACTACCATATTTTCTATCTTATTTAAACCGTGACATTGATTAAGTACAAACTGACTAAGACAGGACCAAATGGACTGAGCCAACTAGATTGGACTAAAATAATTAAAACAAGGCCTACCAGAATTACATATAGCTTACAATAAATAAACAAGATTCGACGTTCAAAAAAAGGTGTTTACGGTTTGCTTTTGATAAACTTTTACAATAACTGCAAGCAAAAACATATAAGATCAAAAGAAAAGTTGGGCTAAATTCTCTTTTGTAACAAGAGACGAAACTAATAGTCGCTAGTTATGCTTGATGGCCTTTAATTATCGACACTAAAAAATAATATAATTGTAAAGCTTCGCTACTGGGGAGAACGTACTTGAAGGTGTCAGGCCATTCGAGATATCATTCGATGAATCTTCAAATCTTAACTGTCATTTTGTTTTAGAGAGTTGTGAATCTTCTTCTTTAATGGTTGGTAAAGTCATTTTTATATTGGCTATTTAAATGGCCATCAGAACTCCATGTTCAGACTATTGGAACTGTTGTCCATTCGAAGGAAATTCTTTTGGTTACAACTTCAAATATAGGCATAAGTATAGTTGTCTCTACACTTACTCCTTTTCTACCTGATTTGGAAGACAGAAATGAGACATTCTTGTCTTATCTTTTCTTTTCTCGGAATATCTTGCCTACCAACTATTAACTACGACTTTTCCTTCTCTAAAATCTCATTCTGAGAGTCCGATAGAGTTCCAAAAAATAAGCACATCTTTACTTTGTCCTTAAGAGTCAGTAATATAAACACGATTGCACCTTACGAGATTTACAATACAGCAATACAAACAAGTCACCGAGACTTCTTCTGTATTGTTCTTTTTTTTCCAATAAGGGGAAGAAACAACGAAAGTTTGGTAACTCAATACGGGATGATATGATACGCATTCAGAATAGATTAAGAGACACTGCTAACTTTTAACTTAAAAGTACTCTTCAGTCCTCCCTTTGAAGCCAATTTGCCCAAAAGTTAGGCAGAGGAACAGCCCCAGGTGCCAAGTGACCAGCCACAGCCTATATATACAACACAGTAACAAGTTACAAATACTAAAATAACTGATCATTTGGAAGCATCGGGTCTAGAGCATTAGCAAAGTAGTTTACGAAGATCAAACTGCCGTGATTATTGCATGTCAATATAAATAGTAGCTTTAACCTTAATGTCTTGAAAAGCCTCTCCATAAATTGGGTTGGGCTGGAGTAAAGCGCGCTGATCGAGGGACCTAGTGACCACTACCTCTAGTTCTTTGGTACCCAAAATATGAGAGGACTTTCCAAGTTTCTTCCAAGAAGTTGTATCAAGCTTCATTAGCTTATATTTAGAGGAAGGAAGGCAATAGAATTTCCATATCGTCTTCTACACTACAAACCAGAACAAAAGATAATGTTGAGTACATTCTATAATGAAATGTAAGCGGGGGCGGGGACGGGGGCGGGAGCGGGAACGGGGGCGGGGGAGGGTAAGAACCTGAAAGAATTTAAGGTTAGGAGCGGCTTGAATAAATAAATTCGTTAGAGTATTACCATTTCTTGAATATAGCTTGATAGAGGAAGGGAGAGAAGGAGTGAGGGCAACAACAAATAAGGAGGCTTTAAGGACTTGAAGGAAGAAAGAAACAAAGAATTGAGCAGAAAAGGGCTTGATTTTTAGGTACTCTCTCCATGCATCTCTGTCCAGCTGACGGGATCGAGTTCTCATATGAGCTTGGGACGAGATCCCATAGAGCTTCTAACTTGGGATCGCAAAAACGAGTTTCTGAGAGAGAAGCGTCACCATATGAGGAGTTTCCTGCAACTAAGGTCTAGATTACGTTAGCAGGCCTGTGAACTCAGAGTAGAGTGATATAGTCGCTATAACGCTTGTAAATATGATGGAGTACAATTGGTTGATGAGATTTTACTGTAGTCAGCAATGAGGGAAATAGGCCCCGTACGTTTACCATATTCGTTTTCTGTTTTTAGCAATGATGATGAAAAAGATTCTTTTTTTGCGTACTTTTACCATTTTCTGTTTTCGTTTTAGATAAAATTACTCAAATAGTAACAAAAAACTGGGTGTTTTCAGCTGTTTTTCACTCAAACTTAACCCAATATAAGAAAAAATAGCTAAATTTTTTTTTGTGAAAATAATAAAAGTACAGGAACATGTTTTCAAACTGAATATGAAAATCGTGAAAATGAAAACAGAAAATAAAAATAGAAAACAAATATGGTAAGCGTACGGGGTCTAAGTTTTTTACTATAGTCTCATTTCTTGTTGTACCAAGAATGTCTATGTACAGCCGTTCCACAAACAATGTTTCCTATCGGGGAGCATAATTAGGAAAGTAAAACTATGTTTTGCACAGCTCTTGCAAACGTATTTGAGAGATGCTAAGTTTGCTTCGCAACCGTGAACTTCACAAAAGAAAAAGAACGGTAGGCCATGAGATTTATCAATTCTTGACCAGCAAGATGGATAACATCTTGTTACAGTGACGTACGTGACATCTACCTCAAGATTTTCGATTCAAATCGAGTGTTCTAAGGCATATCATGCACAGGATATAGTGGTGAACTGAATGATCCGTGTGTTGACACGGATTCTCTCACTCCTGGTTAACGACTACGAAGGCTCCAATAAATGATTAAAGCAAGCAGAAAGAAAGGCTAAAGCTTTACTCACCAGAATTGAGAAGAGAGAGCAGGAGGGGTGGGGAAGTGGGCGAGCTCCTCTCCGATGCTTGAAAAAAATAGCCCTGTTAAGCTGTTACCGTTGATTATTGGGATGCTAGACGGTGCAAGCCAGCCTATCAACCCAAATCCAATCACGTTCAGATCCGTGCGCAGCCAATCCCTCTCAAAGCTTCATAGATACCAAGGAAAAGCAGACTTATTAGGCAGTTCTGTATTGGCACTACTTGTACAACTAATTCATTCAAGAAGATTTAACTTGGTAAGCGTCACAGGGAGTTCCAGAAGCATAAAAAGACTGCTCAATATGATATTATGGTATAAAAGAGGAGTGAGATTACCATGTAAACTTCCCTCCTGAATCCTGTGCTTGTCTTAGAGGGTTCCTGGCCGCCACAGGAGATTTCAAAAAGCCTATGACAAACAGAAGAAATCTACAGTTGTTAATCTTCACAAATTGTAATCTACATCAACTATTAATGCCAAAAAAATGGATATATCAACAATAGGGAGGGGTTGGCCAATTATTGACAATGGGTTACCAACCGATGAACACCGAACAGGAAAAAAAAAAAGAAAAAAAAGGATGTATTCATGGTTGTAGTACTCCTTTTTAGGTGGCTAAGAGTGGTCGCTAAATATTTGTGGCACTTTCAGCTAAACTTTGTGTGACCTGCAGAAACTGTCGCCAAAATTTGTCACCAATGTGCAAAAACACTAGCAGTATTCAATAGGCATGTTACGACACAGATGCTGATCGATACAGGATTGCAAAACAATCTTTACGCAATGTTACATTGTTAATGTCGCTAGCATTTCGCAGCCTTTCTTTTCTTCCAATATTTTGGCTTCTAGACACATTTTCCTTTTCCGGACAGCTGATTTCTTAGATATGAGAAAGCAAACATGCATTTGAGGGAACAAAACATCTATCTACAGTCCCCTCCCTAACATGCACACATATTCAAGCATCTGTAACTACAGACCACGCAACACCTGATCTTGCAGTAGTTTCAGAAGTCCCTTTCGTGACACTAACTAGTCTGGATGGTCTAAATTGACACACACTTTACTATCTCATAAAACTTTATATAGGCAACATCCCGTAGCAAAGAAACTGCTTACTGAAAAAGGCATGATAAAGCGTAGTGTGGATCAAGTAAAAGGAGGGTTACCGGAGCTGAGGCATGTCTGCTTTGCCGAGGAGACACGTGAAGGAGATGAGACGGAGGAAGTTCCCAAGCCCACAATGGTAGATGCTGCGGCGATGCTCGTTGCCATTTTTTTGCTTCTGCAAATTGCTTCGAGTGACAACACACAACTGGTGGATCAAAAAGTATTTGCTGGTTACTTACTGGTGGTGGGAATATGTGGTGATTGCATGGATGGAAGGTCTATCAATAACATCTTGCCATGTGGACGTGAATGGATAAATCAGATTTTGCTTCGGATGGAGTGACACTTGGGCACCAACTGTATTTGCTACTTGTGCAGAGCGGGACCGCGTGACATGTTATCTGTGTTTTGGGCAGCAAGTCTACTCTGGAAAATTAGCACTTCAAGGTATATCAGCCTAAGAGGCCTACGAGTGACTAGAGTTAGATTGAAAAGAAGATCACATACCATTTATGTAGGTCCCTAAACATATCTAGATGAGATGAATAGGTGTTTATAACTTTGAGCAGAAATTTAAAATTGAATTTGCAAAGTAATAACAGAAGGGCGTCATCCTGTTGTCGGTGAAGAGCGTGTTGCATCCGAGTTAAGCTCTCCAAGATGGGAGTGTGGTTGAAAGGAAGGGAGGAGATGTTGGAAGCAAGTTCGTTCAGAAGGTTATGAAAGTCAATTTGGTTGGAGAGAAGCTGAGCTGAGGAGTGTTGAACAGATTGTTGAAGGGAAGCAAGCTCATAGAGAAGGGCGGTATGGTTAGCGGCGACAGAGGCAGCGATAGTGGTTTGAGATTCAAGAATTAGTTGAATAGAGGTGGAAAGACGAGAAAGGTGCTTGGATAGATCGAAGTTGTCAGTTGAGAAAAAATCGTCAAAATTGATGTTGGAAAAAACTGTTAAGTGGACTGAAGAAGGGGTCAGAAGGGAGAGAAGGGGTGGGCAGAGGCGGTGCAGAAGAGGAAGGGTCAGAGGGTGGAGGTGGTATAGAGGGAGAGGGGTCAGTAGGCAGTGGCGGTACAGACAGAGAAGGGTCAGAGGGTGGAGGTGGTATAGAGGGAGAGGGGTCAGTAGGCAGTGGCGGTACAGACATAGAAGGGTCGGAGGGTGGAGGTGGTGTTGAGGGAGAGGGGTCAGTAGGCAATGGCGGTATAGACGGAGAAGGGTTAGTTGATGGTGGCGGTACAGACATAGAAGGGTCAGTTAGTGGTGGCGGTACAGACGGGGAAGGGTCAGTGGGTGGTGGCGAGTGAAAGGTAGAAGTGGGAGCAGGAACAGGGAGAGACTCAGTGTGTGTCGATTAGGTAACTGCTACACGTTTGAGAGAAAGAGTGTTGGTAGTAAGGTCAGTGCGAATAGTGAAACCCGCACAACGAAGGGAAGTCTCGTCAATAATGTGCATGCTAGGAATAAACAGACATTCAGAGACAGCGGTAGGAAGCTGTACATGAAAGTACTCAAAAACCTTGGTCAAAAGAAGACCAAAAGGAAGATGAGCAGAGGATTTCTTCTTTTGGGCATCCATTACGAGTAAAAGAATATCCGTAATATTTAAAGGTGATCCCCAAATAAAATGGGTAAGGAGAATAATACCGAGATAGGTATGTGGCAAAAGAGCCAGAACGGCCCTAAAGGTTATAACATAGAACAAGGTGGAGTACATGGTAAAGGGGAGAGAGATTGCCTAGGCTCGATTTGCGGGGTCCAAAAATGGACTGGTTGTTAAGAAGGGTTTGAGTCTATTGAAGAGGGGTAAAGGGTCTACTAGTGCACCAAGTATTTCCGGGAAATACTATCATGGAGGATTGGTTGGTGAAACGTATGATTTGGGCTAAAGTGGTTGCATCTAGGCGGATGTGGACCCCATTGACATATGCGGTCAGACAGGCAGAGGTGAAAGCGTTAAAAGTCAAATATGAATAACACATTCGAACAAGATAAGGGTAATAGACAGGAGAGAGAATGGATGGACATCCCATTCGATTAAAAAGATCGATGAGGCCTAGTTGAGTCATGAGGTTGACGTCACTTGGGCGACCCGGTACGACCTCCCTATCGACGAAATTTGTATAATAGTTAATTTGATCCGTAGCGAACTCGAAAAAATGAGGAATGTGAAGAATGTCGGTACGAGAAAGATAAGGACGGGTAAGTGGCGGGCAGGCAGGTGGAGGAGCAGAGGAGGAAGAAGAAGTAAAAGGAGGTGGAGGAGGAGCAACGGTACCTGAAGAGGATGGAGGAGCATCAAAGACTGGTGAGCAGGAGCAGTGGACGACTGGCGAGAGCGGCGACGTGTTGGAATTGCTTTAGACTGGGGTGGAGTGACTGTAGTCGGATTGACTACAGGTGGAGGTGGCACCCCTTCAGACTCATCTTCATTGTCTGAGATGTGCATCACAAGGCGACGTCAACTTCGAGGATGAGGGTTTGAGTCCATGGTTGACAGGTTTACAAGAGAGAGAAGAAAAGCGAGAGATGGTAAAAATGAGACAGTGAACAGTGAAAAGGATAAATAGTAAAAAAGTGAAAGAAAATGATGGTGGGTATTTATAAACGAAGGGATTTCATTCGAATGAAAAAGTTTTGATTCAATGAAAGTTGACTTTCATCCGACCGAATTGTGCGGTGGTAAAGAAAGAAGAAAAGAAAAGTATTTCGTTTGAATGAAAATGAGTTTTCATTTGAATGAAAGACTTTTGAGTCGAATGAAAGTCAACTTGCATTCGACTGAAATGTGCAGTGACCAAAACGTTTCTGTTCGAATGTTTAAGTCGAATAAAAAACTTTTAAGTCGAATAAAAAAAAGTTTCATTCGATGTAAAACCTTTTCCTTCGACTAAAAAGATGAGAAAAAAGCTTAAAGAAATGGATGATCAGAGCCAATCTCCCGATCCAACTTTCTTGAGTTCGATTAAACCTTTCTGAACATTGTCTAGAAGAAATTGGTGACTAATATCGATGTGCTCAATGCACGAGTTTTTAACATGATTTTTACTAATATCGATAGAACCACTACTATTGCACATGATGGGAATATTGTCTAAGTGAACACCATAATCTCGTAAGGTTTGACGCATCCAAAGAACTTAAGTACAACAACTTCCAGCCTCAACATATTCTGCCTCTGCTATGGAAAGTGACACAGATGTCTGTTTCTTATTGTGCCAAGACACTAGTGCATCAACAAGAAATTGGCAAGTACCGCTAGTACTTTTACGATCGACAAGACATCCGGCATAATCAGAATCGGAGAAACCTACTAGGTCTAGGGAAGAATTACGTGGATACCAAAGTCCTAAATTTATCGTCCCAACAAGATATTTGAAAATACGCTTAATAGCAGTAAGATGAGATTCTTTCGGACATGCTTGAAACCAGGCACATATGGACACACTAAACATTATATCAAGTCTAGATGCAGTAAGATACAGCAAGCTACCAATCATACCACGATAAAGTTTGTTATCAACATCTTTACCATTTTAATCTTTGACAAGATTAACACTAGGAGAGATATGAGTACCTCTAGGTTTAGCATTATCCATACCAAACCTTTTTAAAAGCTCTCGTGTGTACTTGGTCCGACTTATGAAGATACTTTCTTTCGATTGCTTGATTTGAAGTACAAGGAAGAAAGTGAGTTCTCCCATCATGCTCATCTTGAATTCTCTGTGCATACTTTCAGCAAACTCTTGGCATAGATCATTGTTAGTAGCACTAAAAGTAATATAATCAACGTAAATTTGAACAATAAGAATATGTGAATTTCGATATTTTGTAAAAAGAGTGGTATCAACTTTGCCACGCGAAAATCTATGATTAATAAGAAAGCTGTTAAGACGATCGTGCCAAGCTCGAGGAGCTTGTTTAAGACCGTACAATGCCTTTTTCAGTTTAAAAACATGATTGGGGTATTTTTCATTTTCAAAACCAGGAGGTTGTTTAACAAAAACTTCCTCATGAATTACCCCATTAAAGAAAGCACTTTTCATGTCCATTTGAAATAATTTAAAATTAATGTGATATGAAAATGCCAAAAACATCCGGATAGCTTCAAGTTGAGCAACTAGGGCAAATGTTTCATCGAAATCAACCCCTTCGACTTGATTGTATCCTTGAGCAGCTAGTCTAGCCTTATTATGAACAATGTGGCCATCTTCATCAAGTTTGTTTCGAAAAACTCACTTGGTGCCAATAACCTTCTGTTGAACAGGAGGTAGAACTAATGACCAAACATCGCTTCTCTTAAATTGATTCAATTCCTCTTGCATGGCAAGAATCCACTCAGCATCTTTTAGAGCCTAAAAAATGTTTTTAGGCTCTATTTGAGAAAGAAACAAAAATCAGCACATAAAAGATTTACCGAGGAACATGTTGTTACTCCACACTCAACATTACCATGACTTGATCCATCGGGTGACTGAAGGAATATCTCTAACTTTTGGGAAACGGTTGAGTCTCAGTAGTCTCTTTTGTGGGATGATGTTGAACACTCCCCCTCATTTGCAGAAATATTTAGCTGCTTGTTTAATTCAAGAGAGAGTTCTTTGCTATCATCACCTGCATGCTTGCTTGGATTTTTGACATTAGATTCTTCAAATACAAGATGCATGGATTCTTCAACTGCAAGATTTCTACAGTTATAAATTATATATTCTCTACTTTTTAATGAATAACCAAGAAATATACCCTCGTCAGATTTCGCATCAAACTTACCCAAGTTTTCGCGATTGTTAAAAATAAAATATTTACAACCCAAAATCTTGAAATAATAAATTTTTGATTTGAGAAAAGTTCGTAAGGAGTTTTATCAAGGATTGGTCTGATGAGAACCCTATTCAACACGTAACAAGAAGTGCTGATGGCTTCAGCCCAAAAATATTTTGGCAAAGAGTTTTCATGAAGCATGGTTCTAGCCATTTCTTGAAGAGTTCGGTTCTTTCTCTCTACAACCCATTTTGTTGGGGAGTTCGAGGAGCAGAAAAATCATGAGAGATACCGTTTTGATCAGAAAAAGGAATAATTTTTTTTTTCAAATTCACCGCCATGATCACTTCAGCTTTTGACAAGCTTCAACTCCTTCTCATTTTGTAAAAGCTTTATGAGGCTAAAGAATTTTCCAAAAGCTTCATCCTTATAGTTAGAAAAAGAACCCAGGTGTACCTTGAAAAGTCATCAAGAATGACGAAGGCAAAGATTTTTCCACCCAGGCTGGCATTTCTTGTAGGACCAAAAAGATCTAGATGAAGAAGTTGAAGATGGCGAGAGGTAGAAACAACATTTTTGGCTTGAAAAGATGTTTTTGACTGTTTGCCGTATTGACATGCTTCACAAACCTTATCATTGACAAACTTTAACTTTGGTAATCCTCTGACAAGCTCTTTCAAGAGAAGTTTCTTGATTAGATCCATATGCACATGACCTAATCTACGATGCCACAACCAAATATCGTTGTGTTGAACAGAAAGGCATACTTCTCGAGAATCGTCAGATGCATCAAAAGATAAAGTGTAAATATTAACATCTCTCTTACCAACCAAGGTGCCTCCATCTGAAGCATGATTGATCATGCAGTGATCATCTTCAAACTGAACTTTATGTCCAATATCGATTAGTTGACTGATGCTTACCAAATTGAACATTAAACCGTCAACTAAAGACACATTGTTAATGGAAATTGAGCTGATACCTATTTTACCTTTATCGATGATCTTTCCATTTGAGTTGTCTCTGAAGGTAACAAGACTGCCATCCTTTGGGGTGATATGAGAAAACAATGAATGATCACCTGTCATATGCCTTGAACATCCGCTGACGAGGATCCATTTGTTTGAATCCACTTTTGCTTTCAAGCATACCTAAAACAGATTCTTGTTTCGTTCATTTAGGTACCCACACTTTCTTGGGTCTTGGAAGATTAGATAAATAAGGATTTGGCACCCAAACTTGCTTTATTTTATTTTTAGTAACGGAAGAAGATAGTTAATTTCTGGTAGTATTAAGAAGACAATTTTTAACTAAGTGCCCTTTCTTGTTACATACTGTACAGAGTGTGAATGGTGAGCAGGAAGCTAGATTTTTGTTAACGAAAATTTTATAATCCTTTTGCTTCTTTGAGGGATTGTAACCAATTTCACTTTTTACAAAAACACATCTTTGTCTTTTCAGAAGAATATCCAAATTCTCTCTTCCTTGTGTAAAATTTGAAAGAGTAAAATTCAAATCCTCAACTTCCTTTTCTAAATTCCCTTTTTGTGTAGAAATTTCTTCCGGTTGGGATTTTAAATACTCATTTTCTACTGGAAATTTTACACCTCTGAGAGATTGAATTTCAGAAGACAAATAAGTGTTTTCTTTCTCAGAAACAATCAGATCATTTTTTAAAGAAGCATATTTAGAAATATAGAACTCAACTTTTTCGTTTAACTCTTCCTTTTCACCTTCCAGCTCTTCAACAGTGTTTATCAAAGAAAGAGCCTTCCTTTTAAGATCAGCATTTTTAGCTTTAAACTTTTCATGGTTTTCACTGAGTTCGAGAAAAACTAATTCAAGCTTATTATAATCAAAATTTCCAGCAGAGATTACCTTGTCAGAGTGATCATCCTTGGCCATAAAACACAGCTGAGCTATGTCATCTTCTTCGTTTGTTTCTTTATCACTCTCGTCAGCAAACTTTTCTGGGTTTGAATTTTTTTTCCTTGAGATCTCGACCATTGCTGCTTATTGACTTGTTCTTGAGCTGCGGGCAATACTTTTTGATATGCCCAGTTCTGCCGCATTCATAGCAAGCATCAAAATTTTCTCTTGCATTCCAATCACCATTATTTCTTTGATGTGACTGGTTTGTCTGATTTTTTATGATCTTCCTATCTCTCTTGCTTGTAAGAAATTTCTTGAACCTTCGAGTGATGAGTGCTATTTCAGGATCAGAATCATTACTACTCTCTGTAGGCTCATGAGAGGCCTTAGCTTTGAGAGCTAAGTTCTTCTTCTTAGAGGTGGTTTCTTCATCATGAATCTTCATCGTGATTTCATGAGTCAGTAAGGAACCCACAAATTCTTCCAACTTCAGCACATTCAAATCTTTGGCTTCTTGAATGGCTGTGAGTTTCGCTTCCTATCTCTTTGGGAGAGATCTGAGAACTTTTCTAACAACTTCCTTTTCTAGGTAGGTTTTATCCAAGAGCTTTAGTCCATTTATAATGAGTATAAACCTGGAGTACATCTCATTTATGGACTCGTGCTCCTTCATCTTGAAGGCCTCATATTTCTGGACCAACATGTTAATTTTGGTCTCTTTCACCTGATTGGTACCTTTGTGAGTGACCTCCAATAGCCTCCACATTTCTTTGGCTGTCTCACATGCTAAGACACGATTGTACTCATTCATGTCAAGCCACAGCTGATGATGTTCTTTGCTTTGTCATCCATAGAGAACAGTTGTGCCTCATGAGCGTCCATTTCAAGAATCCTTTTGGGAACCTTGGTTTCGTCTAGTCCATCCTTCATGGGAATAATAGGGCCATTCTCGACAACATACCATACATGTGTATCCTGCCCCAGGAAGTTTCTCATCTGATTTTTTCAGTAGCTATAGTTGTCGTTCTTCCACAAAGGTGGCCTGGTGGTTGTTGAGCCTTCTTCCATAAAATGATCTTTAGCTCTAGATGATTAAGTCAAAAGAAAATACAAGAGCACACAACTCTGATACAACTTGTAGGTCCTTAAACACACCTAGAGGGGGGGTGAATAGGTGTTTACAACTTTGAGTTGAAATTTAAAACTAAATTTATAAAGTAATAACAGAAATAACAATTTTAAATCAACTTAGAGATTTATACTGGTTCGGCCCCATCAGCCTACGTCTAGTTCCCGAGCACTCCACACAAGGGAGACCTACTTGAGCCTTTCAGTAACTAGCTAGCTTTGGGTGCTGGCTCAAACCGTAGTATAGATTTCGAAATCCTTCCAAGGTTTCCAACAAAAGTGATTTAGAATTGAGATACAATAACAAACTCCTTCTTGAGTAGATATTATAGTGAATACAATAAGACTAAGGTGGGAAAATCTATATTTTTTCAAGAACCAAACTAAGAAGCTTATAATAAACTTTCTCAAACAATGAACTCACTCAATAGAGAATAGATGAACATGTGAAACAAGATGAGAGAGTATTTCGAGAATAGTTAGGAGAGATTTCGCAAAGATTGGCAAAAGTTGGCAATAAATGCTCTCAAGGTCCCCTTTTTATACCGGAGGATAAATGAACAGTTAAAAAGGAAAACTATAAGTTTGATTCGAGTGAAAAATAAGTTCATTCAAATGAAAGTACATCTCTGACGAATAGGGTCGAATGAATCATAAATTCAATTGAATGAAAAGGTATAGTAGATAGATGTTGAAGCTACTGAAAGATTGAGTCGAATGAAAATTGCTTTTCATTTGATTGAAAACTTTGCTTTGAATGAAAACTGAGGCTTCGACCGAAAACTTTGGCTTCGACCAAGAATTCTTGGCTTCGGCCGAAAACTCTTGGCTTCAACCGAAAACTTTGGCTTCGACCGAAAGTTCTGGCTTCGACTGAAAAGTTTAGTTTCGACTGAAAAAATTTTTGAAGACAAGATGAAAGACACTGAACGATTAAGTCGAATGAAACCAGTTTGCCTTCGAACGAAAGTTTCAGAATTGCTTCTTTACTCAAATTTTTGGGAGACCTTTCAAGAAAGACTTTAGTAGCAAAATTCAATATGGATAAAAAAGTACTTCCAGTTCTTGAATCTTTGATGTAGTCCTAGTCTTTGTTCAATCCCAATTCCAAGCCCAACTTCAAGCTTTGTCCAAGGCATGATCTTTGTCTTTGTTTTGATCAGGATAAGCCATGAAATATTTATCTTAATAATTAAGTTAGATTAATGTTCGAAATAATAGTTTGGAATCATCAAAATTAATAAGTCAACAACTTAAAAACCAACTTGAAGAAATATATTAGGTGGCATTTGACAACATTTTTTGAACAAACTTTGACTCTTATCCGGGCTGTAGGAATATTCCTCCAACTTCATCATGTGTATAAAAACCGTCTGTTAAACGGATTTTTTTCTCTAATTTACAAAACTGAAAAAAATTAGCTCTTACCCCGGTTGAAGGAATCTTTCTCCTACTCCCTATATAGCAACAATCAATTGTCGCTAAATATTTCTAGTGGCTTTTCTTCTAATATTTTCAGAGACAATTATTAGTAGCATTTTTTTAGCGTCACTAAACAAAAGCCACTAGAAGCATTTAGAGACGATTGATTGGCGCTATATTGGGGGTAGAAGAAAGATTCCTCCAACCAGGGTAAAAGCTAATTTTTTTTTCACTTTTTTTTCCAGTTTTGTAAACTAGAGAAAAAAATACATTTAACAGACGGTTTTTATTTTTTTCCCCTTCAGTTTTGAAATCCAATTTTTAAAACAAGGTTATTTTTTAAAACTTCATTTTGAAATTTTGGGTTTCTAGTTTTGATTTTTGTTTTGAGATCCAACCCTCAAACTTTGTTAGAAGCAAAAAAATGAGTATCATTTTAAGAAAACCCCTTCACATATAAAGCTCTACCGCCACTAACACCACAAGACCCTTCCTTCTCTTGGCCAAATCTGCCCCGTCGTCACCTTATTGCCGTCGTACCCACGAACCTACCTCTATTGCCGTCATCATTCTATCACCATCGACAACCATGGGTTTGCCACACCACCGCCACACTTTCACCAATGTCACCCACAGATATGCCCCAACACCGCCACCCTACTGTCATTGCCACCCACAAATCTAGCAACCCGTCGCGAACCCGCCTTTGACGATGAATTAGACCTCAACCTACCATTTCCACCCTACTGCCATGGGCAATCAATGAGACCTCAAGCAACACCGCCACCTCAGCACCATTGCCCAACCCATAATTTGCCCTACCTTTACCACCCCATCACCATCGCATTTGATGATGGTTGTTGTGCTAGCCACCGATGTTGGTGCTTCGGGAAGTTCTGGGAATCCGTCAGAGAAAAATGGTTGGTGGAAAAATTAAGAAAAAAATGGTAAAGAAAAAACTCAAAATAAAAACTGGCTTATCAAATACCGATTTGTTTTTCTAAAAGAACAAAAACTAAACTAGTTTTGGTTTTGTTTTTTTAGAAACTAAAAACCAAAATTGTAAGTGATTTCAAACAGACCTTAATCTCTGGTCATGATTATTTGGGCAACTAAATCCCAACCAAGTAAATACTCATGGAATTGAATCCTGCTACTCACGAGTATTTGAACTTTAAAAACAGTAGGGACAATTTGCAAGGAAGAAAACTATTTCTTTTTTTAGTTATGCTAACTTTTGGAACATCATTTTAAAATCTCATTAATTTGAAACATGGAATTATTCTTTCTAAACCGTCTTTCCCATCATCATTGCCACCCTTATGGCAGCCACTGCCACGGTCGGTAATTTAGAGCTTCTTGAGGTCGTAGATAGAGGTTGAACATCTTGATGATGGTCCTTGGTGCCGCCGCAGTAGTGGGGGAAGTGGGGTTTAAAGATCTTGGTGGTGGTGCTTAGTGCCGTGTTGGGGGGGTAGGGAGGCGCAAGGGGGAGGACAGAAAGATTGAGGAATAGGCAGAGAGAGAGAGAGAGAGAGAGAGAGAGAGAGAGAGAGAGAGAGAGAGAGAAGAGAGTTATGGTTCCGGTAGAGGAGGAGGATAGCAGGGATGATGGCATGATGGTGGCAGCACTTTGGTCTATTTTTTCTTTCCTTTTTTTTTTGGGGGGAAGGAGGGTTGGACAGAAAAAGTAGGGATTATAGTTAGGTTTCTTAATAAAAAAGGCTTTTATCTGATAACATTCTCTTTTTTTTTTTTTAAAATGTGTTGAAAGAAGGAACTTATACTTAAATATGACTTTTAAGTAAATACAATTTGGTTCCTAGTTGTGAAAATGACAAGACAATTGTATGCCTCAACAAAGTGTTGATAAATTATTTAGAAGAAGCTTTGCAAATGCTCAAAGCTAAATTTTCTACTAGACTTTACTCATAGAGAGTATATACAACGAGTAAATTATCAAAACTTTCTTAAGCTAACTATTCATCATCAAATGCACCAACTTGGTATTGTTTACCTTAGGACAAAGCAATAGAGAAAGTCAAGCCATTAAGCATCGATAAGGTTGTGGTTCTAAGAATTGTGAACCCCATTATTTCTCTTTGAGAAAATGTAGAATTCAAACCAAGTAGATCTGAAAATCGCTTCATAGAATCCTTGACAACACTTTGCACCGCCCTTTTGCTCATTAGAAATAGATTCTTATATCTTGATAAAGGATCAAGTATCAATTAGTTGCAAACAATTAAACTTATTCTACTATCCTAAAACAAAGATTTTAAAACATGGAGCAAGAATTATGATGGTTTACACTCAAAATTGCTCAAATGGCTCCACTATATGTTTACGCCAGTAAAATGGAAGCTAGTGTCTAAGATTTGGTCATAAACTCCATGCCTTCTGCAGTTTAGGGTGTTCAAGCTCTATCCAAAGAAGCATTAAAATGGTGTGCAAATAACCGATGTCGGATCTCCATTCATCCCAGTACATAGCAAGATCCAAATCAACCTTTTATCGCACATAGCCGAGGACTTTCCCTAGTACATGAATGATGTATGATATCCTTTCACTTTAGCATATAGTAAGTATGGGATTTCACAATCCACCCTTCGTGGGACCCAGTGTCCTCACTGGCACACATCTAGTACCCCTACGACCAGGCTATGGTACATCACTTACTTTCCCCAGGGTCCGTTTTGACACCATTTATAAGGATGGCTTCACAAACTAGTACAGAGCAATGTTTCTCTCAAAATTGCTAGTCACTGTAGTACACATCTAATGTGGGATTTCACAACTCACCCTCCTTAGGACCTAATGTCTTTGCTGGCACACTTTTAGTCAGAACAAGAAAACATTTAGTGACAAACTTTTAGCGATGAATTTGTTCATCAATGAAAGTTTGTCGCTAAAAATTTTGGCCCAAAGGAAATTCCGTCGATAAAGGTTTTTAGCGACGAACCTTTATCTACGGATTATTACCGACGAAAATCCATCGCAAAATGAAAATTTTGAAATTTCTCATTTTTGACCTTTTCTTTAGCCCGAAATTTTACATTAAAAAACATAAACCCTATTTTTTCTCATTTTCCCCACCACTCACTCTCTCTCTCTCTCTCTCTCTCTCTCTCTCTCTCTCTCTCTATCTCAGTCCCCCACATTCACTTTCGCCGCCCACCTCCGATGCCATCCCCACCACGCTCAACTCTTACGCAGCCCAAATAGCGCATCCACCATGTCCCTGCCACGTCTACCGCCATCGTTGCGACTACCGCCCTACTATGCCCTTTTTTGATTGCCACTGCTGCTTCCACTACCTATTTGTATGTGA
Organism: Escallonia herrerae; assembly: GCA_033070095.1. Taxonomy (NCBI): domain Eukaryota; kingdom Viridiplantae; phylum Streptophyta; class Magnoliopsida; order Escalloniales; family Escalloniaceae; genus Escallonia; species Escallonia herrerae. The sequence continues at coordinate 396,008 of JAVXUP010000267.1, read as the reverse complement.
TTTTGATGATTAAATTGCTTATATTTTCTGTTATATGTTCTTTTATTAAATAATGTGATTCCACATTCATTGGTTTGCATTATATAATGTGATTCCATGAGATATGTTTCTTAAATTGCGACACTGAAAAGAAGAACCCTAATTGTCTATAAAATGTTATGTTCCATGTGGATTCATCATATAGTAACTATGAAGGGGAAGTTGATTGCTAATTAACTATATGTAGATTTCCTAATTGTTACTTTTGGTGACAAAAACCTGCTCTTAAGTGTCGAATGAAGTATAAGTATCATAATCTTAAAATTATGCTGAAAACAATGTTTCATCTTAAAGACTGTTTAAGATGCTACTACACAATTTTAGCAATTTTGTCTCTTCTGAAATTCAATTGAATGTGTTCTTAAGGCTACAAGTTATTAGATCAAGGGAATCCCACGAGCCTAAAAAAAATTGCAGTTGCTGATAATGATAGCATGTATGACTGACGTAATCGAGATTTAGAATAGGAAATGACAAAGATACTTTTTCTTAAGCTTTTTCATCACACATGTACGAACCTTTTTTAGCCCTTCCGCGAGAGCTTTATGCCTACTAGTCAATGTAACCACATGTGATAATTTGATGTACCTTCATATGCTTGCTGGCTTCTGCTTGCATGATCTGGAGATCTTTCAGGCAAGGATTTGCTCAGTGTTCCTGAGCCAAGAAAATTAATGATCTTTAGATTTTGAGATCATAGTTTACCACATTACGACTGGCATTCAAATTGGTCTATGAAATTCTAACACTGGTTTCTTATGTATGGGAATATTGGTTTCATTGTTTGGAAATATATTATTATAGCGACCCAGTCCATAGCCCCAGCGCTAGACAATGTCTCCCCTAAAAGAGCTAGCAACCCTGGTATGTAGCTAAGAAGGATCTTGAATTTACCATCCTTGGGACCTAACGTCCTTGCTGGCACACTTCTAGTATTTTTGGGGCAACGCTTGGTAAATCGCTAGTACTCCAAGGGTTTGCTCTAATACCTTACTTAGTCCATGGCCTACCAAAAGGCAGTGCCTCCCTCGAAAGGGCCGGCCAATATAGGTGCTTAAGAGTTTATAGGTAGTGTCTTGTAACTCCCCTAGTATACAACTAATTTAGAATCTCCATCTAACCTAGTACGTAGTTAGTGTGTGATCTACAATCCACCCTCGTTGGGACCCAATGTTTTCACTAGCATACTTTTAGTACCGTCAAAGTTACACTTTGATCATGCGGTCATGGTTCATCCACCAAACTTGGGTCCATGTCTCCTTAGCTATCAAAGATACGAGCTTTTAAAATAGATCTCGTCCATCTAAGGTCCTTCCAATGCATATATCCTAACACAGAATAATACATGTATTAAAACGATACATCTATAAGATGGCAATTTGATCAACACCAGCCAGATGTCTGACACGCCCATTAAAACATCACCCATTAATACAACCGTAAATAATGTCGAGGTTGTATTAATGGGTGATGGTTTGATGATACAAGAAGCAAACAGCCCTAGGCTAATTTTTGTAGACATTGCTTCAGGATGATTATGATGGAGAAAATGCCGATTCAAATTGAGTGGATTCAAAATGATGTTACTGCGTGGATTGAAATTATAAAATTTTCTAATTTCATCCATTAAATAAGACTTAAGTACTTGAAAAGCTTGTTTAAAATTGCCAAGTTGTGAATAAGTAGTTAAATGATCTGATTATGACCTATTAAGTGAAAAAATAACCAAACATTAAGATTTTGAAGGGTTGTTCGTAAAAGGCTGATAAAGACAAAAAAGAAGTAATTAAAGAGATTGTTATAATCATTCTTTTCCAAAGGGAGCATCTAGAAGCAAGTTATTTAGATTGTATTTAGGTGAAAAGGTGACACCTTATGGTATAGGTAGAACCTTTTTGTAATTTGGTTCACATCTTAGATCAATAAATTTATCCATTTTCCATAAAGGAGCCAGATGAAAGAAAACTTTCTCGTTTGATTTAGAATTGGAAGAGTTAAAAATACTGAATCAATGTCAACTATAAACCCTAGCCTTCCAAGCTAAAGATGCAAGTTTGATTCCCACTACCCACTATATATTGTATAGGATATATTCTATTGGAATCGCTATCAAGCGCAACATATAACTCTCGATCATACAACACTTTATAGGTGTGCTTGATCCCCTTTATTTCTTACCACGACAAGTCTTTGTGAGATAACTCCCATGAGAAGAAAAAAAAAAGCCTTAAGAGACCCTCTTTGCCAAACTCTAGACACTCTATGATCCTTCTCCAAACCCGGTCCTATATTGAGTCAAGAGATACATAGATAGACACATCCAATTTTACTAATCAGGGGTGTTAGTAGTGACTAAGAGGGTTGAAGACCATGAAATGAGTTAGTTATACCAAGCATTCTTCTTACAACTGGATCCAATCTTCGGCTCGTTGCAGAAAGAAAATTACTTTCACACTCTTTTTTTTGGTAAGGGAGGATTAGGGAAATCCTATTGATTACCGTGTTCTCCATATCTCTAGTAAAAGCATGGAAAAAAATGGCTAGAATAGTGCAATCCCTCCGTAGTGCCAGAATGAAATAAGTGTTTCTTAGTTCTTGGTTTATGAAGACGTTTTGTTAGGTGCTCTATTATTTTTCCGTTGAGGCCTAACTTCAATCTATGCTCGAGAGATAGTGTCCATACACTTATAAAGGATGTATGGATTCTCAAAGAGAAAGGAGCCAATGGTTGTTCCCCATCCTGCCCCCTAGTGATTGCAGGGATCCCACGAGTGAATAGAAAGTTGGATCTACGTTCAGTCTCACCTGAATCTCCCCACCATCCTCCTAAGGAGTGGGTTTTTTTGACTGACTGAATCATGGGGCAAGTATGGTAATAAATGTAAACCCGTAGTACGTGCGGGTCAAGCTTGGTAATTAGAAACCAGCATAGTACCTAACCCCCTATTGACTGTACCCACCCCATAATTTGGTATTTTTGATCCTGACCTTAGATATAATCTTGTTGTGCAATCTAAGCCGTTCATCTCCACTAATATAAATGGTGGAGAAAACCCTACCCATATTTTATCCTCTTTCTCTTTTTCTCTCTTCTCTCTTATCTCTTCTGCCATGCCATACTCACCTTTCATCTCTTCTATGTGCCATACAACCCACACTTTCACCCCTTCCACCATCCATTCACACCACTACATGGACCTTACCACATTTAACCGTCACCATTCACCATCCACGATTATGTCGTGAGTATATCTTCTCACTCTTCTTTCCATCATCCACTTCTAGCGTTTCACCTATTCTCTCCCTTTGTCCATGGTTATACCTAATCCATACCATCGACACTCTGATTGTCCACTGTTTGCCCTCGTATCACCACCATCGTCCATGGTTTGTCCACGCCCATCCGCCATCATTCACTGTTCCAGATTTGTCATTTGTACATTGTATAATTGAATCGTTTATCTTCTTGATGTGATAAATTGTACTCCCTTTGTCCCTTAATATTCGATCACTTTATTTTGCACGCATATTAATGGTTTAGGTTATATATTGTGTGTTTCTCCTATTTTACCCTTTAGAGAGAGGGGGAAGAGAGTAGGCTAGGAGAGAGAAAATTGGTTGGTAGAGTGTTAAATGTGGAGAGAGAAATAGAATAAAAAAGTATAAAGTGGTGGGCCAAGAAAGAGAAAATGAGTTGGTAGAGAGTTAAATGAAGATAGAGAAATAGAATAAAAAGAGTATAAATATGTAAAAATACTTATAGAATCTTTCTCAATTTGGAAGTGATCAATTTTTGTGGGACGATCCAAAAAGAAAATATGATCAAATTTTAAGGGATGGAAGGAGTAATTTTTAAGAGTTTACAAAATACTCTGCTATGTATCTGAGTTTTGGATTTTGGAAATGGCTTTTGACAATCCTTATTAGTCTATTCACTCTATAGTCTAATCTACATTTAATGAATTTTTCTAAGAACTCAGGTTACAAGAGTAAGAATAGGAAGAATATGGTCTGCTTCAAACAATAGAGAAAGAATAAAAAATCACGACTTAATCTGAACTGAAATCAAACCTATAGACCTGCTTAAGCAAACTGAAATCGAACTTTTTTTTAATTTCCCAATTGGGAAATAATAGAACTGCATTTCATATGGGTAACCCGTGGGGGGGGGGAGGAATAGAACTCGGGACCTCGAGGTCACTCCTCGAGGCCCCTTGCCAACTCCACCAACCCCTTTGGGTTCTAAAATTGAACTTTGTTTGGCACAACTTTGCTTACTGCTTTAATGTGGATGATCAAGCACCCTTAGAACATGATTTTTACAGAGAGAACTGACAAACCTACTTAAGCAAACAGAAATCAAAGTGAATTGACATCAAAATTGGTTTTGTAATAAGTTTGCCTAATGCTTTGACTTGAAAGGTCAAGCGCCCTTAGAACGGAATTCTTACTAAGAAATCGCACTGACATACCTATTTAAGCAGACAAAAATCGAACTGGACTGAAAAAAAACTTGGTTTGGTACAAGTTTACTGCGCTTTGGCATACGTCAATGATGAAGCACCATTAGAACAAATGCTCGTTGAGAACTGAAACCTCAAAGCTAACTACCTTAGAAACAATATAGCATATAATGGTGCCTGAAAGATTCTAAAATATTTACAGGGCCCAAAAAGTAACCCTCTGATGGTAAACAGTCCACTTTTAGAATTTCGTATAGGCTGAGCTCCAACTTATAGAAGGCTTATACATCATAAACTCTTGCTCCTCACATTATAAAGGTTCATGAATTAGGCTAGTACATGAATTGAATCAGACAGTTTCACTTTATTAGTTTAATTATAGATAACAATTATGTTTTCATTCTACTGATTTATTTGTTAACTAGAGATAAACAATGATGCTGGTTTGAGCTTATTATGGGTGTTTCATAGGCTAGTGTATTGCGGAATATGATCAATTTTTATTTATGTTCAAATGTTAAGTAGATGAAATCATGTCTTCAAACAAACTACACTCTCCACCACTTTCATTATCTCTAGTGCAAAACCCTAAAGCTACACCCGAGGATCAGGGTTCTTACACATCAACGCCAAATGCAAGTGTGGGAGTCACTAGTTCAGAACCAATTAAAGTTGATGCTCTGATTAACTTTGTTGAAGACAGTGGCCCCGAAGAGTTAAATAATGAGAATCTAAAAAGTAGGGTGTGGGAGCAATTTGAAAGGTAAAAAAGGTCGTGAAGATGTAATAGCAACATGTATTCACTGTGAATAACACTTTGGAAAAAACCAAAAGAAGGGATTACTCACCTACGTATGCACTTCGACAGATGTAAATGTCTAAGGCAACCCAATGCTAGATAGAAACTCTTGAGTGGGAAGCCGGTAAGGATACGTTCGATCAAGATTTTGCTAAGAGAGAGCTTGGAAGCATGGAAATTTTGCATGAGTACCTGCTATCGAATGTTGATGATGTGGGGTTTAGGAGGTATTCTTTTGCACTTCCGTCGCTATTTAAGATACCAACCCAGAACATGGTAAAAACGACATTATAAAGATCTATGATTATGAGAGGAAACAAATGATAAAGCTGTTAGAGGAGATAAGAAGCAGGATTGCAATCACTATAGATTCGTGGACTTCTAGCAATCAAGAGAAGGGTTTTCATGGCTATCACGACACATTTTATCAATGAAAACTTTGTTTTGCAAAGTCATATTGTGAGGTATACTTTTTTTCTTTTGCATTTAGCCAATTTTTTCTTCTTGCTTTAGCTTAATAAATGTTAAGTTTATACTTTATAGGTTCTTTTATTTGCCATGTCCACACACCAGTAGTGAAGCTATTTGTGAGGCTTTATGACAAACATTGCTTGATTGGAACATTGATAGAAAGTTATGTACCGTCACAGTTGATAATTGTTGACAAATGATGAGACGATGGATGGCTTGTTGCTTAAGTTGGATTCCGGTTCTCCATTGTTGCATATGAAATGATTCATAGGCTTTGTTTGACACATGTCTTAATTTGATTGTTAAAGATAGGTTGCGTATGATGAAAGGAAGCATTGAAAAAATTAGAGAGAGTGTGGCTTCTTGGAGCATAACACCGAAGCAAGGTGAGGTATTTGAAGGAAATGTTTGTCATTTGCGGATTGCAAGCACCAAAAAGTTGGCACTTGATTGTCCTGCAAGATGGAACGCAAATTTTTTGATGCGAACTGCTTTGGTGTATAAAGATGTTTTTTTATCTCTTAAAGCAACCGGAGTCTCGATATAATGCTTGTCCATGTGAAGAGGAGTGGGTGGGGGTGGCTGGCACAACAGACCATCATCACCCACCATCACTACCAATCAGACCACCACCACCACCACAGTCATCTAACACGGCTTTACCGCCACCTCTGTTCGGGGAACACCTTCTCCACTCGTCGCTGCAAGTGAGGTTCAGATAGTTTTTCTCTATCTTATATTTCCCATGCGACACAGTGAGATATGGGTTTGGGTGGTTTGGTGCTTGGCGACTTTGGTGATATGGACAGTGGTGGGTTTTGGTGGTGGTCGTTGGTGGCTTCGGCAATTTGGGTGGTGGTGGGTTTGAATGGTGATGGCTTCGATGGTGGGTTTGGATGATGGTGTTAGTTGCCAAAACAGCAGTGAAAGGGAGTGGGATGGGTGATAGGTGATGGTATGGAGGTGGGTAATTGGTGACGGGGTGAGGTTATGGTAGTGATAGTGGTAGTGGTAGTGGTAGTGGTAGTAGTAGTAGTAGTAGTAGTAGTAGTAATGGTGCTCATGACTAACAAAGGTGGTCATGGTGGTTGTGGCTGGTAGGTTGATGATTATGGCTGGTGGCTGATGGTGGGTGTCTGTAGACATGGGGTGGTAGGGTCGTGGCTATGAAGAGTCTAAAGGTGGCTGATGGTGATGAGTTAATAGTTGTTATTGCTTGGTGACATTCACCGGAGAAGAAATCAGAAAAGGGGTAGAAAATGAGAAGTGATTAGGTCAACGTGTATGTGATTAGGATTATTTTTTCATAGTGACGATCTTAATTTTTGAATTTTTAATGCCCGTTAGTCTTGGTATTTATTTGGTTCAAAAATAATATTTTAGGTACTATTTAGTAAATTTAAAATATTGGGTACACAAACTGTACTGGGGGTGATACTTTAGTGTACAAATTTGATATTAGTCATTTGAAAAACAATGAACAGTGAATTTCCATCCATACGACATTTACAATTTAAACAAGCACCTCGGCAATTTTAGAACAAACTTCAACCAATTAACTTTAGGAGCAACTGTATTCTAAAAATTAGGGATAAATTGTATTTTATTTTTTCCTTTTGTCAGATCAACCAAACTGGTCTACAGACTTCATTCTCTGGAGGAAAAATGGATCCATGGTAACTAGTTGCTTGCTGTAAGAGAAGTCGAATAAATTCATATGAATTCCCATGTGAAATGAAAATTCATACACCCTTTCTGTTTAACTCTTCATCACCATGTGTTTTTATAAAGAGAATGAAAACTGTTAGAATTATGCGAAGTCTTGTAACTCCCCCTTGTTATAATGCCGCGATATAAGTGGAGTTACAAGCTGAATAGAATAGAATAACCCACAAACGGGTTGGCATTCCAAGACCTGAACCGGTCTGAGCCATGGGAGCCCTGATCTCTAGGCATTCAACTGGAGTCACCCTTGTTCTAATTATAATGACAGGCACGTGCGTCACAATATTATTATTATTATTATTATTATTATTATTATACCCATTGATCGGGTAAACTAACCATTTTGGTGGAGGCCGATGAAGATTGTTCAGTTTAGCGCAAAAACTATGATAAATAACCAGCCCGTGGTCGTAGAAAACTGTGAAGTTCTTCGGGATTGAAGATTTTGGTGTAATAACATATTAGTTGGCGGAGTTTCCACGTGTATTTTTCCTTATAAAGTAACAACGTTGTTGGCAACAGCAAAAGATTGAAATCTTTCTCTTTGATAATGTCAACTAATACAAGACAAAGATCAATGAAGAAAGCTGCCACAAACAAAGTAGTTGCGTGTTGAGTTTCATTGTGTTATTCTTAAAATGTGAACTACCATTTTTAAAATGCAAATATGAGTTGAGTTACCATCTCAAAGTCCTGGTTGGATTTTGATTTCCATATTTAGCTTTACTTTAAAAATTTTCAAAATCTTATTGTCAAAAGTCTTTATGTCAAGACCATACTAACAAATTGAAAAAATATTTTCAAACCCCTTGAAGTTAGGGGATAATCTCAATCAACTCCGTCGGTCGACTTTATTAATAGAACATGTCAGTTTCAAATCTTAAAAGTTCATAACAGATATACCCTTCAGTGATAACACCGTTTCTTTTTAATATATCAAGTTAAGATATTATATTTTAAAAATATCAATACAACCCTTTGTTCATCAAAACTATACACAAATTCTAAACTCAAAGCCACCTCTACGCCTACCATTTGACTTCTGTCGTCCTGCCGTAAGCTTTGCTGCAGCACTAGAACAAGCCACCATCATCTGAAATCCATTTGTATATCATCCTACCAAATGACGTATTTGATATTGTTTATAATTGACGAACACTCGTGTAATTATCTCCTAACCTTAAAGAGTTTAGGGATATTATCCCTAACAACCTTGAGCTCGGATATGAGATGCTGGACACCTACCTTTAATCTAGTAAGGGAGGTTTTCTTCTCCTAAGGGAAATGAGTTGAAAAAGGTAAACTAGCACCAGAGCTCTAGAAAAGAAAGGTGTGATTGGAAGTCTCTGCTTGAGGTGAATACTATTGGAAGGGGGATGTTACTTGCGAAAACATATCAATCAATAATAGGAAGTTAAAGATACCGATAAGCTAAATTCATATTTTGCATTGTATGTTTTCATTTCTTTTTATAGTAGTCCTTAGTGGTCAGGTGTACTCAAGAGATTAAATCATTTTTTACATTTCTACAAGTACAAGATGCCATTTTACTCTATAACGAAAGTACAATATCATAACAACACTTTACAAGATCTCCTGTACCTTTTTCTTAGACAAAAGTAGGCAGAACAAAATTACAGGAAAGTAATTGTCATTTAGTGATAGGGCGAATAATATTCTTTTTCTTTTGTGAAATTTTAGAGTATGATCAAAACTTGGAAACGTTAAATAAATTCGAATTTTTATTAAATACAAGTAGTCCTGCACGTGCGAAAATGAGAAATTGTCGTCAATATACTTATAGAGACAAATTTTCTTTATTCTACAATAAGATGCGACGAGCTCTAAACTTAAATTGCTATTAGTTTTATTACATACATCACTGCTTTTCAACTTCTCAAATTACGACAGTATCACTTTTTCTTTCAAAACATATCCTACCGCAGGGAACACCTACTCAATCATGTAGACACAAAATGAGGCTACATTGAGGGTAGTAGATTGCAGAAGTCTCATAATACTGCATTCCAATGTTGATAAACCGTAGACAAAGAACATTCAAAAAGTCTCAACTTTTTCAAATAGCTCTTATTTTGCCAGGAAAAAATACCAGGCAAGTTGTTTAACCATGGCCAAAGGAAACAAATAACGTTGACCTAATAGCACAAAAAAATTATCAAATGCAATGACCGAAAATATACAAATGTAAAACTTCAATGGCACATGAGAGCCATAAAAGTTTAAATGTAAACTATTTTCTTGGTGCACACAAGTCCAATAGCTGACGGAGGTTAGCAAAAGTTAGTTTTCTCAGAGGCAATCCTATCTATAGTTGAAAATCCATCTTCTAAACACGTGGCACCGTTGTCACCATCCGATTAATTTATTAAATATAATGTAAGTCATATATATGTTGTTTCTTTTTTCTGCTCACGATAGTACTCCCTATCTCTTGCATAATATCCCTTTTTCACTCTCTGTAACCACCATGGCACCACCAACCTACCACCACCATCCCTTAAGGGACACAAACCTACCACCATCATAATCACCACACCACAACACTTCTCGCCACCAGCTATTAACAACATGTTGCTATAAATTATAAAATGCTCGATCCCACTATCCCCCACCAGTCCACTACCACCACCAATCCACGATCACACCCTCATCACTTTTTTCAGCCTCACCTATATCTACGTGGCCAAAAGCTGTACCACACGCATCCTCACTGTCTTATTGCAGCTCCTCCGTTATCTCTCTTCAAATCTATTACCTAAAAGTTTACCTTCATATTAATCCCAATCACTACTCTACAAATTCAACAACTCACCAATGCCATCGTCATATGCAAGTTACATCATCAACAACAATTATAGATGAGGAACTCTTCCACATACATATAATATAAAGCACTGGCCATGGCGAATGTAATAGCGATGAAATAAATCCTGGCCCTTAATATAGAAAGAGATTATTTATTAGGGAAAAGTAAATGGAACCAACATATCTAGACGATAATTATAAAATTATTCTTCCAACTTGAAAAAGGCTGGTGATGAAAGAGGTAAAATGCAATGGCGATGGGTGAGTGACAGTGGTGATGGTTCAATTGAAGAGATGATACGGCTAATTGGTAAGGTAACAATGGTGGCCATGGGGACAAAAAGGAGAATCATAGTTGGATTGTGGCGTGTAGAGGTAGGTCAAGTGGTGCCGATAGTGTAATGAGGGCTATGGTGGTGGTGGGACTGATATTCATTAAAGAGAATCGTTAGACAAGGGAGAGAGACGAGTAGATATCTAGACTAAATTCTTAGATTAAATGTGACTTTTCAGATCATTGTGTGATAGATTAGATTGGATGGAAGCAGGAGCGCAACATGTTCATGGGATGTGTTTTTTTAGTATTGACAATGCCCATAAATAATTGATGTTTGTTAAGCTCCGTCCAATCTCAGAATTGCTTGAGACGAAAAAAAATAACTTGAGGTACTGATTGGGTACGTTTCAAAAAGTAGATACTCGAGCCAAATTTGGTTGCCGTATTCAACACTTCGTCATTTTTTCAAAATGTTCAAGGGAGTTACCTAAAGACTAATAGGCTGAATCATCTTAGCTAGGATAGAGTAAATAAAAAGCCACCTCCAACACAAGATGTCCCAAAGCCCATTAAGCATTAAATCAAGCCATTACCCTTATGTATAACATGGAGTTAACTGAAGAGTGATCAAAAAACCTCCTGCAAAACCAAAAACCCATACTATCCTAAAAGCCAAATCATACATGCCCCAAGTCTAGTAAGCATTATAACTAAGCTTAATCTTTTGAGTCATAGGTTAAGAGTCACCCTTCAGCTGGTTAAAGAAAATATTGTGAAGATATTTTGGTACTTTTCAATTTTCGTGGTGTGGTGTAAACACCACCAGAGGCATCATGCTATCACGAAGGCAGTTTATCATGGAAGGTAACTTTACATGCAGATAAAAATCATAACTATTATTCTTTCTCTATGTTATGTCAGCTAGTAAAGATATTCCAAGACCCCATTCAAATTCAAGTTAGAAAAGAAGACTCCAAAGAAGACTCACGTTTGTGCCGTAGAATCCAAAACCACATGGCAGTTATGTTTTGATGAAGCCACGGATATCAAAAGATTCGGGGTAGGGATACTTCTGATCTCACCGAATGGAGACTATACCCCCATAGCCATTAAATTAACTTTTGATCGTACTAATAATATTGCCAAATATGAAGCATGCATCATCGGCTTGGAAATAGCCTTAAGCATAGGCATGAGAAAAGTTACAGTATACGTGGATTCAGCCCTAATTAGCCATAAGATACAAAGAATGTTTAAAGTTAGAAAGGATTGTCTACAAGCTTATCATGCTTATTTGGAAAAACTTGTGGACAAGTTCGAAGACATAGAATTTTAATATCTTCCTCAGATTAAAAATAATTTTGCTGATGCATTGCGACACTTGCATCAATGGTGGAGATACCCGAAGGGCAAGAAGTAAAACCATTTCTCATCAGAAAATGGGATCGACCAGTCCACTACTTTATGATTTAGCCGATAGATGAAACTGAGATAAAAAAATCGTGGTACACAGACATACAAGATTCAATCCAAGATAGGAAATACCTTAAAGAAGCTTCTGCAAAAGATCGTGTGTCTCTGACAAGATGGGCAACACAATTTATCATGTGCGACCAAAAACTGTAGAAGAGGCATTATAACGGGGAACACTTGATGTATATCACAGAAAAAGAGGGTGGTCAGTTCATGGAGAATAAACATTTAGGCAAATATGGGCCCCATATGGATGGCTAGCAAAAAAGGTGCTTTGGTAAAGATACTATAACAGTACCATGGAAAGAGATTGCATCGATCATGGACGTAAATGCCACAAGTGCCAAGTATATGCCAACTTGCAATATCTCTCCCTCAGGAGTTGCACAACATGACATCTCCTTAGCCCTTCTCGATATGGGAAATAGACGTAATTGGTCAGATTAGTCTGAAAGCTTCCAACGGGCATGAGTTCATACTCGCGGCCATAGATTACTTCACGAAGTAGAAGAAGCTGCTTTGTATGCCATGTTAAATGCTAAGAAGGTGGCTCAGTTTATGTGAACAGACATTATCTACAGATACAGTGATACACATGAGTTGATCTGTAGAAGCCGCCAACAAGGATATTAAGGATATCCTGAGCAAGATGACAGATTCTTGTCGTAGTTGGCCAGACAAACTACCCTATGCCTTCTGGGGCTATAGAACATCGGTACAGACATCCATCGGGGCCAGACCATACTCACTGGTTTACGGTATGGAAGCAGTCCTTCAAGTAGAATTATAGGTAGCCTCTCTCAGGCTACTGTTGGAAAATCAGATAGCTGAGGAGGATTGGGTACGGCATCGCTTGAAAGAGTTAGCATTGGTAGATCAAAAGAGATAAAAGGCTTTCTAACATGTCATAGACGAGTTGCCTGAGCATTCAATAAGCGAGTAAAAGAAAGTGGGTTCAAAGAAGGGGATTTTGTTCTAAAGTAGAATATCGATAAGTCTAGGGACCATGAGAGAAATTTGAGCCTAAATTGTCAGGACCCTGTATAATCAAGTAAATCATCACAGGAGGTGCATCCCGATTAGTCAATTTAGATTGGTTAAAGAAATATCATGCTTGAAAATAGACTTATAAAATGAACTATGAATAAAAACACTACTCAGCACACATATTTTGATGTAACACTTTAGATGGTGGTATGTAGGCAGCCTGTAAAGATGCATTGGGTGCGGTCAAATTCTAATGAGAAGTTTCTTATTCCACTGGCAACGATTTTGACTACATTCTCGATAAAAGAAAAATAAAAAGTCCACTAGGTCAAAAACCCTATAAATGGTAGCCTAGGGCAAAGTCAAGGTAAAGCAAAAAGAAAAATAAAAGAGAGCCACCAGAAAGCAAAGATTGCTCTAGCTATCATTATGTTGTCATGTCCCTCTTTTCTTTCCCAAAAAGTATGGCTATCTTCATCCAAAGGAATAGTCAAACCAAATTTCTACTTATCTCTCCTCTCAAAAGTCAGCTTCTTCAGTGGCAGAAACCATCTCCTTTTGATTTCATGCCTCAGTTACCAAATCACCCACTTTCCTCAACTTCGATTGAATTGCCTTGAAGATAGGCATCTAAACCATCTTTGAAATTGGTATTAGCCTTGAAATTACATCGGTTTCTTTCGTGATCATCCTCATTTGCTGGCAGAGTAGCAGACTAACTAATCTGACATCCATCAAAATGTAATGCCCTTATCAGATTTTTGGTGGCATCGAATTTCTCTTCAAACATTCAAGAGCCGATCCAACATTAGCAAGTCCATATGACTTTAGTCTCCTCTTTCATCTAAGGATGATAAAAGCCTTGAACCCTACTTTGTGACGATTCACGAGAGTCCTGGAAGTCAAGCCCTAAACTTTCATGCAAATGGGCCCTATCTTTAGCCTTTTCAAGAAATTTGATCTCCCTGCTGCTTGGAAAGCCCCAGTCCAATTTGCTCACAGTCTATTCTCAGTAGCCTTTCGAATACGAGGCCACAACCAATTGATATAAGAATCCGACACTAGTGGAGGATCAGAGGCTATACCGTTACTATTTATCCCGGCATCTATGGGATGATGACAGTGTGAATGGGGTCTCCCACCCTAGAGAAATAGTCCGAATCAGAGACGGAGTAAGCTCTCTCACAGGGTAGAAATTATTATAGAATAATGGAATAATTTGCTCATAACCAGGCTGTCAAAGAATCCAAAAAGTGAATTAGAAAGACGAGATATGCAGTTCTATGAGGCAGACACAAGGTATGTGGGGATCCGCAGAATAGGTCCATGATTTCTCCACCAATTGCAATATCAGTAGATATCTCCGGATTCCTTGGTATAGAATAACTGGGTCCAGGCATCAATACCCGAACGTCCCCCGAAGAGTAAGGTTTAGATCTGAAGGAGCGAGGATGATACCTCACCTGAGTCGGTTCGGCTATTAGTCGCATATGATCCAAGAGCCATATATAGAGACAAAAAGGCCACCCCCAAACGCTACACTAGGGTCTTGATTTGCTTTAGTGATAGCATTGATGGTCTTTGCAACCACTACCGGAACTAAAGCCCTTCCTTGCAAGAATACTTGAGACACAAGGTCTGCTAACCTTACATCAGCAACCTCCAGATCTTCAATAGTAAGATACTTGGCAACCAAACATAGCGCAAAACCGGCTACACACACCACTAGCATATAACGTTTCATAATTATCAAGTTTATCAAAGAAGTATTCCATCAGGGAAAAGAAAAGAATGTGCTTGCCACGAATGAAGGACTTCACTCCTTCCGCACTGACCTCTAGCAAGCATATGAGAGACAGGTGTCACCCCTCTTAGATGACGAGAATGGCAATGGACAATTTTGTGGGGATATTCATCAAAGCCGCGAATCCCTCGTAAGTAGGGAAAACTCATCAAGACTAAACTAGAAGACATGATCTTGGGGATCCCAAAATTTGCAAGCTACCAGGAGAACATCCTCATGAATGATAATTATAAACTCATGACCATTTTCAAATGAAATCTCCCATTGAAATGGATAAGCTCTACATTATTGAAAGATTTGGCAAATGATCAAAACTGGATCTCAAAAGCTGTCAGACTGTCTTAGTAAGCCATTGGGTTCACCTATTTCTTGCTATTTATAAAGGATGTATCCCGAATTCCCAAGTTGTCGGACAGAGAATTTAAAAAGTTATCGGACGAACTGGATATTTTTCTACAAATCGGCCGGTTCTACCTTTCTTATGACTGCCTGTGAAGATAGAACTTGCTCATTAGCCATCTGGTTTTACCTGAAAAATAAAATTTTCTTCCTGACTAACCATCCGGTTTTACTTCAAAAATAAAAACAAAGTTCCTCAACCTACTGGTTTTGTGCCAAAATGATTTTATCAAATGGATCCTCCTGACTAACTAGTCGGTTAGTCATTGTTGGGCAATTTGGACATGTTTGTTTTGTTTGTAGGCCATACCTGTACCTGTTCTCGAACAATCAAAGTCTTGTGTGTGTGAAATGAATGAAAATAAAAGTATTGCAAATGAAGTCCTTCAGTAATAACTAACAAGATGTAAAGTAGTTTTTAAGACTTCTAAAACTTATCGATCAGCCTCATTTTTTCTTCAATCTCTTCAGGGTCAGCTCGTCATCTGTGGAGCCTGATGGGTCTTTGTCCCATTCTTGTTCATATTCCTCCTCCTTAGCCTCAGGGGAATAATCTAGCAGAAGGGGCTGTCATCACGTTTGGCTTTCCGTAAGTCTTAGAAAGCACAGTGGCCACTCGGGTGGATTGACATATTGGCAATTTCTCCTTTCCCTTGGACTGTGATGGGGCTGGATCATTATCTTTGGTCACGTGCGGGATTTCTTTCACCTTTTTGGTACTAAATCCGATTTACGATTAGGCCTTAGGGCACCCGACTTGTAGCCCTTGTCTTCTTCCTAGCTCCTTTTGGTGGGACCAGTGTTCCCTCTGTTAGAGTCCAAAGAATAACATTTCTAGGGTCCAGAGAACTTTTACGTTGTCCGACACTCGATCTACCACTCAATGACGACATCGAAAAGGTAGGCATAGTCACATCTGTAGCTTCTCTCGGCAGCCCATAAACCTCTACCATGTCACGGAGAGTCGACACCGTGCCTTTCAAGTTGTGTATCATCCGATAAGCATCTCTCAAGATTCCACTCAAAACCTATAAACGGGAATTAGGCGATTAGAGTGGTGACAATAAAATAAAAAAGAAATAAGAAGACAAGAGTCGAGAGTTATTGTCTTCAGCTAGGCCAACTCCTTTAGCCCCAACACGTCATCATCCCTTTTGGGCCTAGGGATTGCATCGGTCTCGTGACCCTTCCCTTTCAGAAAAATGGGCACTGTCCAAGAAGGGAAAAGGATGCCTTCCACGCTCAGCTCTTCCCTAGCCTTCCTTTTCTTGTCTCTCCCTACCTGGGCGCGCTGGATCTTCCTCACCCAATCCGCAGTCAAAGGAAGAGCTAGATCCTCTAGATTGACACCTCGTATGTTTGAGGAATGTTCGGCCACCTCAAGGAGGACACTGCTATCCCCCTGAGCTAACTCTAGCGTAGGCCCCGATCCAAAGTTCTTGTCTTGTACATTTCTATGGGTGGAGCAGTCGAGATCCGAGGTTCGACATCCGCGTGATGCTAGAATAACACTTGCTCAACCAAATAGAACTTCTCCAACTTCTCCGGTATTACTCCTCCCCCTACTGTTTCTAAAGTGATCCCTAAAAGAAGGAAGTGAATCTCGTAGAAGTAAACAGTAATGTGAATATTCAAGGGAGAAAGTTATAGGATGTTGAGTGAGGTTGCTGAAGCTCTCCCGATATGCTCCCACAGGATGCACTAACACTCTTCTCTATGAAATTCCACCGGAACATAGCCGTTTTCAACTCATCCTTATGTCTCTCTTCCCATCGCGGTGAACGGGACCCCACCACCTCGAAATCCCACATATGTTATCAAAAAATCATTAAAAGATATTCCATAGAGTATACATAGAAAATCAAGAAAGTGTTAAGACTAAAGGCGTACCTCTCGCACATCACTATATCACATGAAGCTCGAAGACTTACAGTGGGATACCGAGCCCATGGAATGATAAGGATAGGCTATACTAGGGTATCCCAGTCGTACTCCTCAGTCTGGCCCATTCCCTTCACTTCACTCAGCCACCATGGCTAATCAGTTGCTGAAAAGAGTCTGCTCGAGCACATAAAGCAAAAAACCTCAGACGTACTCATCCATCGTCGTCTGATCGGCATCCTTCGGAGTCATACCATCCTAATGAGACTAGAGAGTAGCAAGTATGATTGAACCTCCTTTCTTAAAAGACAGCTGGAACCCTCATAACCACTCCACAATGTCATGGTCTCGATCGAGGTCATAGGCCCAAGGAATCGGCCTACCTCTCACCTAGATACTGGTAACATTCACAAAATCATATAACGTGAGAGTTGCCTCCCCGAACAGCAATTGATAAGTGTTGGTGGAATCCCGTCAATCCTCATCCAGATTTAAGAAATGCTTTTTATTACGAGTGAAAGCTTGTAACCCGTTGAGGAAAAGGTCAAAGTGCGTATCGGCAATCTAGTCTTCCATCGAATCCGGTACCTTTTTCCACCATTCACATACCAAATTAGAAACCCCTTCATCTGAGGTTTGACGGAAGGGACTGCATATAATCAAAACTAGAAACAGAAACTACCCTATTTGTGCATGTAATGTACAAAGACAAATAGAAAAGTAGCATGCGGGTGCTTGGGAAAAACTCATAAATGAATAGTGTGTGTGTGTGTGTGTGTGTTTTAATCATATACCCGATCCATGATGAATGCTTTACTACATGAGCAACTTGATCTGGGGTAAGAATGGAGTGATCCTTGGTGTGAATCATTGGCCGGAGTCACGAGCACGACCGATTTAGGAGCCTCCCTCATGCCCTCTCTTAGATCAAGGGAAGAAGGAGAGATTTCCTTGGATTTATAGCAAGCAAATTAAAGTAGAGAGTGATTAGATTAGGTAGTTTTCTTCTTGGAGTAGAATTTGAAACAAATAGTGTTTAGTTGGATTTAGGGTTTGCATGAAGCCCTAAAAACGCGAAGAAAATACCCAGATTTGAATGGATTAACCAGAAAGTTTTCCCCTTTTATTTAGTTAACTCTTTGATCAACCGGCCTGTTTTCCCTTTCTGGTTTTGCTCTTCTAGCCCTCTTATCAACCGGCCGATTCCCTCGCTAAATCTTCCCAACTCTATAGCAAACTTGTCGGTTCTAGGTCTTTTAAAATTCCTTTTGAAGAGTTAAAAAATCCTACGTGCTTGTGTGGTTGCAAGAAATTCCTTCAACTGCAGGTTTGCTTGAACAAATGTTTGAGTGTTTTCCAAGTCACTCGCAAACCTGTATGTCTGTATGCTTGAATATTATTTTAAAAAATATTGGTAGGTCCAATAACCTCATGAATTTGTTACGCAATTCAATGATGTCGTACGGTGTAGTGCCAATGAACCATCCCATGCTTTGTTGCTAGAGGCAACACTTCATTCATATCAATTTGAGAAGTGAATTAATATATTTGGCACTCACCGACCAAATGTCTTTTGACATTGCTGGCTTGAGCTTTGAATGACATTTCTGAAGTTTTCATCCTTGTATCTAAGCGACCAATTGCTTGAGGGTGTTGTTGGCCCCGGCTCTTGATACGAGTCCTGATTTTATTAAACTACCCACCGATTGAGCACGTTGATGGCTCTGGCTCTTAGTCAAATCGTCACTTTGACCGTCGACCAGTCAAACCAATTTGATGGTTCTAGTAATGGACAAAGTTGCTTTCAGTATTTTTAAACGACCATTCAAATTGACTTGGTGGCTTTGGCATCTAGCAATATCCCCCTCTTGTCTGTTAACCATCCAAGTCCATTTGGTGGCTCCGACAATAGGCAATATTTCTTTATTCGTATATCTAGATGACCAACCAAATCGATTTGGTGGCTCCGTAGGGCTCCATCTGTAGACTATTCAAATCAAATTGGTGGCACTGGGCAACAAACAAAGTTCTTTCATCTGATCACCCAATGACCAATCTGTGTTACTGTTGATTTTAGCTTCAAGCGATATCTCTTTCTCAAACTACGTTGGTCTGATTCCTTTTCTAAGGACACGTACGAAGCCCTTAAAAGGTCCAACCTCATATTTATGTGATTATTTGCCATTATATCCAGAGTCTTGTAGTCTTTTTCGTACTTTCACAACAAAATATGTTGTTTTCGGTGACGTTCGTCCCTAGGCGAGCTCCCTCACCAAGGGGCTCTGTAGACACCCCATTTTTGTATCCTTTTATTTATTTATTGTATTGGGCTTCATTAGTAAGACAGGTTTACTATTATAGGTCTAGGCTTAACAATATTATCAAAGATGCGCCTAGGCGCAATCCCTGAGCCTCGCCGCAATCCCTGAGCATCGCCTAAGACTAGGTGCAGACCCTTTGAAAAGACGCGGACTTAGGCGTCCAGGCGCAAGGCGGTGCTGGAGGCGCAAAAAGACGCCCAAAAATCCAAATTTTATATTTTTTGCATCGTGGCTTCATCTCAACCATTCATTTTTTGTGATTCTTTATTTCATAACATAATAAATCAGTATCTAAACCACAAAAAAATCTAAAACCCCAAATCCCTACTCAATTAATTCTCTTATTGTTGTTCATTGTGCAAGCTTCTTATCCCTAGTTGTTACTCTTTTAAGTAAATATACTCCTTCATTTCACCTTGTAGACAAAGAAGATGATATTGAGGAGGAATCTCTACCAGAATTGGAGCCTATGATTCCTTATTGAGGAAAACATTGTTGCCATAGCCCTCATTGATGATGAGGATGACGTTGTCATATTCACTTAGGATTAACTACTTCTTGTCGGATTTGAAACCTTTTCTAGTACTGAAAATTTGTTAAATTGCCATTTTCTGAAATTTTTACGTGATTTTATTGGTTTAATGCACTGACATCTATTTATTTTTATTTTGCGCCTCACTCCAAGAGACCCCTGCGCCTAGGCTCTGGAGACCCCTTGCACCTTAGGTGTGTATGCGCCTTGAATGATTACGAGCTATCGTGCACTGCTGATGCATGTTTTGTGTAACTCCTTATCACTTTTTACGCAATATTTACTCATCAAGTGTGCCGTCAAATGAGCAAAAAGTATTTAGATTTCAAATATAAGTGAATGAAGAAATAGCAATATCAGTAATCATGTGATAATATATGTCATAAACATTAACTAAAAAGTAATATCTAGGACTAAGAAAAAAATATTCATAACGTTGGATATTAATTTTGGTCACTAATAATGAAAACAAACTTAGAGAAGCCATCACATAACTTTGGATCTATATATTCTTTTGTCACAGCAGTATAACTACATTTCTCAATATCAACTCCTTCTCTCATTTATCACAAACAAAATCACAACTATATGGATAATGTACTTTGCAACAATAAATAAGGAAAAATAAATAAACAGAGATGTGAATTAGTGTAACATTAATTCCATATATATCCTCAAACTTCATCTTTTTTAAATTTCAAAAGAGAATCCCTAAATTGCATAGTTCTGTTGCGCACAGTGAACCATCATTGCCAGCACCCATCTCCCCACCTGTAACGCCCCAGAAAATCCGGAGATCCGTCGGCCCGAACTCCCGGATCGTTAACCTATCGGATCACATCAAACTTGTCAAATCTATTCACTAACACATATTCCAATTCGCCTAATTTAGCATCAACTCAGATTTCTCAAAACATTGGATCACAACTACTTAGCTTAAACTATTACAGCTTAGGTTCTTCGCAATTCAAATTTCCTAAGATCAAATAACAATACCGACGTTATTTGATATTGCCGGAATGGCATTGCAATAGCCTAGGATCAGAGTAACCTTATTATGACCTCCCACAGAACGGAAACCTAAGTCAACAAAGAAAAGTAAAAAATATCAATGAACATTAACATGAGCTCAATTTACCAGAATTAGATCGAATTTTAATAACCATAATATACCGGATAAGTCATCATTCGAGATTCCAGAAGAAAATCACAAATAAATAACAAAACGATTGCGAATAGTTATCGAATTTAGGCACAAAAATTCAAAAAAAAAAGGATACAAACAATTATCAAATTACTCAGCATGCAATACAGGCGAGCATCACAAGATTTTCAAATAATCGATTCAGGTTCAACATTAAGGTTTTCTGGGCAAAAACATGTTGATTTCAATACATAATTCGTAATTCGGCATTAGCCGTAAGTATATCAAATGAGTACTTATGAGTACGGGTTATCAAAATGAAGACTCGGACGAAGTCCTTACCCAGGGTTTAGATAGAATCCCTTACTTGGATCCGCAGCTAGCTTATCCTAATCAGAAAGTCTTTAGCTTTACCCTAAACAGAATAATCGAATCATTAGAACACAACTTATAGTAAAAGATTATAACTTAATATGGGCCCCCACATGCTCCCAAAATGAACCTCCCTCACCAGGTATGTAAAATTACCAAACTGCCCTTAGGTGTAAAATTACCAAAATGCCCCCCTCGAACTTAAATTACCCAACGGCCTTCCCATAAGTAGAATCACCCAAATAACCTTATTGTAGGTCAATTTACACAAAAAAATACCTTTCTTAGGCCAAATTACCAAAATACCCCCTTCAGGGTGACAAATTACCAAAATGCCCCTAGAGGTTTCGCAAAAAATACCTATCGGCCTCAGAATGACCCGAAATTTTAGAACATGAATCATATCAGTAAAATAATATTTTCCTAATATTTTCAAACAAAAATAGTTTGGCTTGCTATGCTAAATAATTTGATACAATTCTTTAATCGGTACCCCAATTTAGCATTCTTCGCGAACACCAAAAATTCTCAAAACATTCCACAGCGTACTTCTTATAAGAATATTAGGGGTTACAATTTTTCACTTTACCTAATTTTGGCCCTAACTATTTATAAAAATTTGTGAAAAAAACTATTTATGGACAATTACACTTACTATTCAAATTGTCACAGACTAAAATACCTTTTTTTTTCACACACTCTTCTTCTTCTTTGCTCGAACACACACAAAACTCATCGATGGCCTTCTAAAATTCATTGAAACTCACCATTAAAACACACACAAACACTTGCAACACTTTCATATTCCCAGAAATCACACACTAACACACCTATATACACTCAATATCCATAATCTCACACACTCGAAACATTTACACACACTGTTACACACACGGTTAAGAACACACACCACCCTCATGGCACACACTGAAACACACTCATAGCCCTTCCAACACACTGAAAACCCCCCAATTCCACCCATACGCAAGCTTAATATATAAGGTTCCACCAAAATACTCACAAAACCACTCATCTGTGGAACCCTCACACACAACACACATAAAGAAACACACAACACTCACTGAAACACACACTGTGTGTTTTTCACACCTGCTTTCACACACCCAACATGCACAGTCCATTCACAGTCACCATAACACTCCTCTATTCCCCATACCGAAGTAGCTATGTTGCGGCTTCCCATGCCTCTCCCCCCTCCCCCCTCCCCTCATATTCGAACAACTTAACATAGCTGTCAACAAACCCACCTCACTCACGCTAATCACAGTTAACACACCTTATGAACACACAATAAAACTAAGCAATTAAGCCCTACAATTATGAGGGAGAGAAGCAGATTACTTTTTTTTTTTTTGGGTTGATCTTCTTATTCCTCTTTCTTTCCTCTTTCCTTCTTCTTTCCTCCCCCCCTGTTTTCTGGTTTCTCTTCTCAGTTCCTTCCTTTCTTTTTCTCCTAAAATTTCCTTCCTAATTGATTGCTTTCTTTCTTTCTTTTTGTTTCCTTTTTCTTTCTTTCTTTCTTTACCCGAAATAGCAAGTTTCCTTTACCCCTTCTCTTTTTTTTTCTTTCTTCTTTCTTTAATTTCTTAGATATCTTATCCTATCCATATCTTATAATAGCCCCTCAAAGTTTGACACATCATGCATACTTTAAAGAATTACAAATTAACCCCTCAAGTTTTCATATTTGCAAAATAGCCCCAAAGTTTCCAAAATTACATTTTTGCCCCAAAATCTTTTTAAACTTTGATACCCTACTTACCCACGAGCATTGCTCAAAATTATCGCCTGTTTATTTTTTAGAGCCCGGATGGTTATTCTAATCGGTTCTCGAAGTTCGGGATATTACACCACCAATTTGCTACCACTATCTTCATCATTATCACACACACCCCCCACACCAGCACAGACGGATAACACACACTCATCAGCGCACACGCATACATACATCAGCACAACACACACACACACACACAATAGATGCACACACACATCACTACATGCGCGCGCACACATCAGCACATACCCTACATACGTGCACGCGTACACACACAAACACCCCTCCCCCCCAGTAGACAAGACACACCATCCACCATTTTTCACAACACACCCATGACCCCCAATCAACCACCCATGACACACCGATGCTGCCGTACGGCTGTCTCCCCACTGCAACGACCACTACAACATTTAATCCACCAATGCCCACTTACCACCAATCGCACACTGAAACTCATCCAATCGCACCACCACAGTTGCCAATCACACACCCATGACCACACCTCTGTCAATTGTAGACCCACAGCCTGCAGTGACCACCAAAAAAACCCATATCACAAAATTTAAAAAAAAAATCAAAACCACGAGCTGCGTGCACACGCAGTGCGTGTGTGTGACCCATTGCACATAAATGTGATCAAATTCAGATCGTCGGACTTTATCTTCTAGGCAGAGACATTGGCAATTTTGAAAAGATTGGCTCCAAGCATGTTATATTCGGTGAATATGGGTCACTGACTTGCTAGTGATGATCTAGCCATGGCGCCCAGCCTAGGAGGCGTTCTGAGATTAGGTCCATGTTAGGCAAGCATCGAGCGGTGAGCAGAGGCACAACAAGAAGAATGGAGAGATGTGAATAAGGCCCATTGCGTAAACTGCAGATTAAGAAGAATATAGGGGGAAAATTGGTAGAATGAACTCAATGAAAAAATACAGTGGGGCAAAAATACATGAGAATTGGAGGCAACCTCATTGTGAGTTAATTCTTTAAGAAGAAATTCACGTTTCTCTGTAGCAGATTATATTTTGAAGGAGAAGGGGAAATGCAGAATAGAATATGGGTAGTTATGTGTGTTTGTTACTGATGGTTTCTGAGTGGGTCTTTGTAACCTATGCTTTGTGCAGAGTATGGAGAGTGGGTAGTGTTATTTTACAATTTTGTCCTCAAAATAGCACGTGACAGTGCCAAAATCACTTTCAGTATAACACTAAAAGGGTATTACACCAAAGTTGTGTTCTGAGTATAAGTAGTATAGATGAGGCCTAATAATAAATCATGAGCTTAATTCATCTAATCCTTTACAGTCCAGTCCAGTCCAGTCTAGTAATTGGGTCTAATTGAGTCCAATTAGTTGAATCCAGTCCACTATGAAGATTGTGATTTACTTATATGATTTAGGATGATCTTGTGATTTATCCTTGATTTATATGAGATATGAAGATAATTTCTGAAATCTGGTACATCCAATCTGTTTAATTAGAGATAATTACCAAATTAAGGAAAGATAATATCCCAAAATTCAAAAAAAATAGTAAAATATTAGGAGATGAACCAGTAGGTTAGTTGACTTTTCTCTATTCGCGGTTTCTATAATATATTCTGCTTTATCACTAAATCACAGATTGAGATGGTTATCTTTATCATTTCAATCGCCCAGACCTCTATATAAAGGGTCTTGAGGCTATATTTTTAAGCATGAGCTTTTTCTCTCTAGAGCTATTATACCATTTCTTCCCTAAAAGTGATATATCATCTCTAAAAGAATTCCAGCACTTCATACTAATCTCTCCATAATTATAAGTCACTTGCATCTTGGATTCATCACAAAATTTTTGGAGCCTTCTAGGCAAGCACATTCTCGAGGTACATTTACACATCTTTCTAGATTAGTTTAGATTATAATAGTCTAGAGTGTCTCCCATCCCCGCCATCTCATTTCCGTAAATAAATCAAACTATTCAAAAGAGTCTTTTAATTCATTTCTTTTTATGTAACTTTGAGTCAAAGACCTAAATGTAGGTCGCCCATCGTAGGCCCAGTGGAACTACAATGGTTTTGAATCTGGATTGTCTGTTTGGGTATGTAGGCCATTTTACCCCTGTTGTCGGATTCAAACCAAAGTCCTAGAATTATGTTAGGATGGATGTATATATGTTTATGTCCAAGTTTATGTGTTATGTGTTAAAATGCCAAAAATTAATATAAAAAAATAGAGTAGTCCCCAAAAGGGGACTAACACCTTTCGGGAGTAGCTGAGTCTATGCATTAATGTAACATCTCGGAATTTTCGGAACGTTAACACTCACTCGATCATATACACTAGAGCAATAAAACCCTCAAACTCAACCTAAATAAATACTACCAATCTGTCAGAGCAACTAACCATCAATTAATGTATTACTCTTGACTACACAATCAAGATTGATAAACTAAATTTATACCTGATAATAAGCTAGCAGAGTTCACCCACGCAGGGGTTCTAAAGACTAATACAGCAACTAAATACTAATATTCATGCTTGGCTCTAAACCAATTCCCGAGCAATCTACTAGTCAAAGGATGGTGAGCTTTTGAGAGCTCAGTAAGGTCGCTCAAATAAAGAAATTTTGAAATAATTTACAAATGCAAAACAAATATGGTTTTGTTCACAGATACAATTCGATGATGATTTCCAGAATTTTCACAATGATTATAACTAG
This sequence comes from Escallonia herrerae, assembly GCA_033070095.1. Lineage (NCBI taxonomy): Eukaryota > Viridiplantae > Streptophyta > Magnoliopsida > Escalloniales > Escalloniaceae > Escallonia > Escallonia herrerae. The sequence goes on along the minus strand of JAVXUP010000267.1, from coordinate 369,995 downwards.
TTCGATCAGATATCAACATGACTTTTGGACACGATGCAAACAATCATAATACTATTGAGCATGAGCAATTGCAAAGCCACACATGCAGTGCAGGGTAATCACTTAGCAAAGCCACAAAAACAATGCTCACTAAGACTTTACACCGGCTAGTCCGTCAAGGTACTAGCCCACACCAATACACCGGCTAGTCCGTTAAGGTACTAGCCACACCAAACACCAAATCTTCCAATACCCACCAAAACCCACCAATGCAGAATCTCATGACAATATGCAGAATGACAATACTAAGCGGGTCCTACACACGGCCAACCTTACCCGAAACTCATCACACGTCCCAAAAGATTTTTACAATTCTAAGCTTATAGAAATTATTAAAAATACATGTGATTTCAAAAAATTATAAAATTTATCAAAAAATTTAATATAGCCTAAGGTACTATACTTTCAATTTTCACATGCTAATGTTTGTCATACACTATCCAATGCACGTAACGAACCTAACGCTACCCGTGTACACACACACATGCACACAGCTTACACCCCCTTTAACCAGCTGCTTTAACCCACTTCATCTTCTTCCCAATCACGGTCCACAACCCAGAATTTCCTCACACAAACACACACTTTCACCAAACATGCACACAGTCAGTGTGTGTGTGTGTGTGTGTTGAGAGAGAGAGAGAGAGAGACCTCAACTCATGGTTCACCAACCCTCCCATTACCTTCAAAACATATATATATATATATATATATATATATATATATATATATATCACCTCCCATGTCCACTGCCTCACGGCATTGGGTCTCCCTCTTCCTTGTTTTTCTTTTTCTTTTTACACCCTCACTCACATATATTTAAACACACAACGCACGCAACACTCAAAATTGCATACCTTAGCGGGTCTTCCCTCCCCACTTATCTTTTCCAACATACCCAGTCACTAAAATAACCAGTCACATAGCAGCTATCCCCTTTTCTCACGCAAGCATAGCTACATGCATATATATGCTCACACACAATACCCACATAAACACATCCTACACACACACACACATACAGACACACACACACACACACACACACAAAGACTGCCTTCACAGCAGTCACACAGCACACACACTCTCATACCTGCAATTTCCACACACTAAAATACACAGACCATTACACCTTATTCCCCCTCCCTGAACATTCACCAACACACACCTGTACACAAAATAGATATACAGCACCCCACTCCCATTTTCAGTGTCCTCCGTTGCTCGCTCTCTCTCTCTCTCTCCATCTTTCATGTTAAACCCATCTTCTACCTTTCAAACCAACACATACACACTAAACCCTCACAGCACACACACGCGCGCGCTATACACTCACCCCACACACAAGCACACAAAAACACACACCCGTCACAGCTAGCTACTGCCTCACACTCACGCACACCTTCCACAGACACTCACGCACAATACACATATGCACATAATGCATTCAATCTTACACAGCTACTGCCAGCTACTGCCTCATGGTAGTAGCTTCTCTCCTTTGTGGAAAATCCACACATATACACGCATAAAACACACACATATGCAGCACCCACACACACACAGGCACACGGTACACCCATATAGAAGCATACCACTCACACACACCCAAAACACACTTACACAATTACACATCCACTCTCTCAGCACCCACTTTCACGAACTCACTGCACATGGCAACCACCATGGTTGCCCCTTTCACGCATAGCCCAAGCACGTCGAACCGCAGACCTCGCGGCTGCTCTCTCTCTCTCTAACCTGTAGTCCCTCAACCGAACACACACATTTACGCAGTCACAGCCATCATGGTTGTGACTTACTTGAACCATCCCTTCATTCCATTAACTCACCCTCCACAAAAACACACACTACTACACTCCATGACTCATGACACACTAAAATTTGTAACCCACAATAGCCCATGGCTCCCCGATCACAAAACCATTCACAGCAGTTCCCTGCCCCCACTTTAATTTCCATATTCCATTAACTATATAAGAGAGGAAAAAAAAGTCTAGAAAACTTACTGGAAAAATACTTTCGATCGCCGAAAACTTTCTTCTCAGCCGTGTTCTTTCTCTCGGTATCTCTCTCTTTCTCGAAGTTTTTTTCTTCTCAAAACAGGCCAGACGGAAGAGAAGAGGGTGTGGGATGGCTGCCCTAAGAGTTAATAGTCTGTGTGTGTAAACCCTAGGTTGGTACATTACTAAAAGCCCCCTAGACTTTCGTTAGTTATTCTAAATTTTATTCGCTACTTTCTATTATTATAAACAGGTCCAAAATAAATTATTTGCTAAAGCTTATGTACTAGAAAAAAATTTAATGGGTTTGTTAGATAACCCCGCTACACTCATCGTCGCTAACAGTCGTTAAATGAAAATATCGATGCTGAGCAAAATTTTTGTAACTAAAGGTTACTAAATAAAAGTATTGGCGCTAAGTAAAAATAAATTTTCCGTTAAAATTTTTAAATAAATCCAAAAAAAGTATCGGGTGTTACAGTTTATGTGGTGTGGTGGGTGCCTAACACCTTTACGCAGTATACTAGTCCCCAAACCCATCGTGTCTGTTTTCAGTAATTAGAAGCCTATTTAGCATCTTATAGTCTTTTAAGGTTTTTTTTTCTACTTCTTTTTTATTTTCATAAATAAGATGGCCAATCCAAGTCTTAGACCTTCGCAGGTATAAGGATTTTTGAAGCAGTTCGTTACAACCCCCTTGGAGACTCTTCTCATCTCAAGTGCTTATAATGTACTAACTTCAGCAAGGACGAGACCCTTGTACCCAACTGCATCAAGAACATGAGAGATACCTAGAGGGTCTACCTTGAAAACCTTCAGTTTCGGTCTTAGGACATCTCGAGGAAGTTACACGATGCACCTATGACTCGGTCTGCTCGTCAAGGACCCCAAAGCCAAAAGCTTAATTAGAAGGTTGTGATAGCAACCATTGAAGCAGCCAGCAACGATGACAATAACCAAAAGTGTTGATCCCAAGAGAATGGGCACCCTGACAAGAGAAGGCAGCCAGAGCCTGCCTCAGAGTACCTATGTGACTTGAACACAGTCAAAGAGCTCCTTAAGGCTTGGATCAATGACAACTCCATAAACTTGTTAATGTTGAGCATAACCCGGAGGACCTAACAAAGCCAAACTATTGCGCTTACCATCAAACTGTTAGCCAAGGCCTCAAGAACTGCAGGGGCCTCGGTTCGCCTTTGCCGAGAAAATCTCATCCAAAGAGCTCAATCTCTGAGTGCGAAAACTTGTGGCCCAACCGCCCAAGCCTTGCCTGCTCTAGTGCATTTTTTATACACTTGTATTTTTTTTTCCTTTTATTTTGCAAACTTTAATGTAACCACCCTCCCATTTCCCCGACACAAAGGCATGTTGTCGTCCTACATTATCGATGTAAAGTTGTAATTTTTAGACGACTTAGATAGTTTTCAAGCTATATTTATTCAAGCACAAGTATATTAACACCACCCTCCGGCTTCACCCCTTTCCCATCCCCAAGTAGGGAAGGTACCTCATTCTCCGCCTGACATAGCATAACAACTTGGTAGGTGTTGTGGGGCGGCTCGAGCCATGCTACTAAGTCTCAACTCCATTCGTTAACATCAACCCCAACATCGGGACGATGTGTCGGGTATGCACGCAACATGTCTTCCTAGCCATCCTTTGCCTTTATCACTCTCTTTCTGGCATCAACGTCGTCTCGCTGTCCAAATACCTACTCATTCTCCTCCCTCCCCCCCCCCTCGGCACCCTTGCCCGAGTTCCCTTGTCCTCTTTTCAGGAATTAGGAAAACTTTACAAAGAATTTTTCATACCCGCGACCCGCCCCCTCCCTCGGCACCTTTGCCCAAGTGCCCTTCCCCTTTTAGGACTTATAAAAATTTTATGAAGAAGTTTCTCCCCCTCCCCCTTCATCCCTTTCCCCTTTCTTCTCTCCTTTCTTTCTTCTTCTCCATCTCCACCCCCCACATTGTGACCCCACCCCTCTTTTGCCCCGTGGTCTCACCCCTCCTGCACCTTGCGGCCTCACCCCTCATTTACCCCGTGGCATCACGCTCCCTTTACCCTTTGGCCCCTTCCCTCTCACCCTCCCCCACAACCCTGCGGCCTCACCCACCACATCCTTACGGCCTACACTGCCCACTTCCCCTTTGGCCTCACACCTTCTTTCTTCTTCTTCACCTTGGCGCCTCACATCCTCCTCCCCCATGGTGACCTATTCTCTCCCATCCCCCCCTCATCCAAAGCACATCACCCCTCTTTTATCACCCCTCGCACTCTTCATCACCATCCACCATTAACACCATTTTAAAAAATAATCCGCCACCATGAGATTTGGTCGACGCCTCTTGCGTGCCTCCCTGTAGCATTTTCGTGTGATGTTTAGTCAACACCTTGCCTGACGCCACCCATCGTCACGTCCCCGACTGTGCCCTTATGCCCATTAACACGCCCTTGCGTTGCAAGGTCTGACTACTTCCCAACTCTCAAGTACTCAATAGGTAGTGCGTGAGGTGGCTCGAGCCACCTACTCATCACTTTTGTCGTTTAGTGACAATGCCAGTGACACCCACACCATAAAATTTCTAAGGATGGCCTTGTGGGTATGCATGTATGTATGCTCTTTTACGCATATGGCATGTGGGGGGATTATGTTACTGGCCCATCCTGGCCACACACTTTTGGTCACTTGTCAGACCTGCTTTCATGACACGTCAGCACATTTTTAACGGTCAAAGTTCAACACTTTCAATTGGTCAAAACCAGTATGCACGCTTTAGTCAAGCACACATTGCCTTTATTACTGTATATTTCTGTCAAAACTCAACACAATCTTTCCCCTTAAGGGGTGGCCTAGCCTTTGTGAAAGGGTGAGGGCTTACCTCACTTAATGGGTGCGGCCATATCCCCCTTAAGGGATGCGGCCTTCCCCCCTTACGGTGTCTTCCTTCCTCACCCCTTAGATGCTCGCCATCCTTGGCCTTAGCCCTTGGGGACTCCTCACCTATTGGGGCCTCCCTTGCTTCACATCCTTGGAAACTCCTCTCATCACCCTTTGTGGGCTCCCTTACTTCAATCCTTTGGGAACTCCTCTCCTCACCCCTTAGGGACTCCCTCGCCTCACCCCTTTGGGACTCCTCTCATCACCCTTTAGGGACACCCTTGCTTCACCCAATTGGGGGTTCTATTTCCTCGGGGGCTCTCTTGTCTCACCCCTTGTTCTCTCATTCCCTTGGGAGCTCCAAGCTCAACGACACTTGTTGCCACGAATGTCGAGCAATGGAGCCCGATCGGGTGTGAGCACCATTTCTGCATTACGTTCCCCCGGCCTGATGCCCATCTCCCCCACGACACCTTCATCGTGTTCGAGCACTGTCTCTGCATTAACTTCCTTCAGCACAACACCTCTCTGTGATACCCGTCACCGTGCCTGAGTATAGTCATTGCATCATGTTCCCCCGGCACGACGCCCCTCTTTATGACACCCATCGATGTACCCATCGTCACTATGTCACCTTTCCCCGACACGACACGCATCTCCATAAATCCCAAATCTGAGCCTAAGCATTGTCGATGTGTCAACTGCCCCCGGGGTAGTGTCTGATCATCGTCACCATGCCACATGCTCCAACACTACACCTGTCGCCGAGCCCGAGCACCTTCTCTGCGTTACGTGCCCCCGGCACGACGCCTATCTTCATGACACCTGTCTCCGCACGCGAGCCCCATCACTACACATTAGCCCCGCCATTGCGTCACGTGCCCCCGGGACAATGCCCATCTTTGAGACACCCGTCGCCCTGCCAGAATGCCATCTCTATGCCACTTGCCCCCTGCACGATACCCATCTCTGCACCCATTTTGTGGCTCTCATGCACCTCGCCACTTTCATAATTGCACCGCCGAGCATCATGTCATACTACCATGCCATCAGTGTTGGTCCATCCTTTGACCACACATGTGCACTTTTCCTTGGTTGCGAAAAATTCTTCGACCTACGCTCTGAAATCTGCAGCATCCCTTAGGGTAGGCGAATCCTCCGAGACACAACCTCAGGGAGCTTTGAGTGCTCCAGCATGAAGACTCCCCTCCTACCAGGTAGGCATCTCTTCCGGGACACTACCTTAGCCCATCAGGTAGACGACTCCTTCGCGACACCATCTTGGCCTGCTCTGAGTAATCTGGCACAAGGACTCATTGAAGTGATTTGCAACTCCTCTAGGGCACTATCTCCATAAAGGAGCTCCAAATATTCCGGCATAAGGACTCCCCTCCTGCCAGGTAGGCAACTCCTCATTGACACTGCCTCTGCCCGTCAGGTGGGTGACTCCTCCGACGGGACACTATCTTTGTGCGCTCTGAGTGCTTGGGTACAAGGACCTGTCATGGGGATAGGTGACTCCTCCGGGACACTATCTCTGCTAGGGAGCTCCTAGTGCTCTGGCAAGAAGACTCACCTTCTGCCAAGTAGGCGACTCCTTCAGGACACTGCCTCAGCTTATCGGGTAAATGACTCCTTTAAGAGACTACTTGCGTGTTGGGCAAGCAACTCCTTCAAACACTACCTTTGCCCATCAGGTAGGCGACTTCTCCGAGACACTATCTCTGCCAGGGTGTCTACATGCTCTGGCTCTGGGGCCTCTTCGTCAGCACCCCTAAGGACCCTGACCCCTAGGTCACTCCGAGACAGGAGCAAATCTCCAGAGGGTATCGGGCTTAGTCTGCCTGACAGGCTGGCATAGGGACCTTAACCCACCACTGTCAGGTTCTCTGCGTCTCTCAACACCCCTATGGGACTCAGCAAGGGTGGCTAGATCAAGGGATTCTCTAGAATTCCTCTTCAAATTTCTCATTCTAGAATTCATAACTCATTTTCACTTCCCTTTTCAGAACTCATAACTCATTTTCACTTTCTCACTCTAGAATCCAAAGCTAGAGCATTTTAGAGAAAGAAACACAGACGACTTTGACACAGGACCCTAACTTTGGACCTTGACTCTGGACCTAAACGTTGGATTTTGACTGTCATTGTATATTCACCCAAGCGCCTTCACCCTCATAGCACTGTCACTCCTCAGGCTCTGTATGGAAAGCCTTAGTCTTTGCCTTGTTCTGTTCTCGCTATGTCCCATATCAGCATACTGTGTATTCGACTCGGAGTGCATTCTTTGTGGCACGTTCACTCTACTGCGAACTCACTTCCTTGACATCAAAAGTCAAATTAACTTCGTTGATCATTTAATTAACTAAAAAGATAAAAATAGCAACTCGAAAAGGACTTTTATTTCTATACTTCTACCACTGTTTAATGCCTCATAAACCTTTTACAACTCCAAGACTCAACCAATCAATTCCATTGTAATATATCTATCTACACTGTATATAAAGAGAATACAACTTTTAGTGTAATACTCTATTCGTATTACCCTGAGAGTGATTCTCGCGCTAACACGTGTCCATTTAGAGGACAAAAACGTAAACTGTCATCGCCCACTCTCCTTCTTCCAATAACTCAGGTAACCATCGATCAACAATTCTTTCTCCCCTTCTCTATTCCTCCATCTCCTGACAATTCTTCCTAGAATTTCAATTCTTCCAACAGTAAGCCTGTCTCAATTTTTTTTAAGAATTTTGTATTACATCATTTAGATCATCTATCATCACAAGCCTTGATTCTCTCTTTTTGGCTCCAAATGTATCTTTTTTTATTACCTATTTGGTTTATTTGCTGTTTTCCTTCTTTGAGTCTTTAGTTAATATTCCAAGTTATTAAACAACTACCCACATATATCATTACTATGCAATGCTTCCCCTTCCAAAAGCTTTGGGTTGTTTCTACTGTTCGGATCTCTATATAAACTCATCACTTCGTGATTTTTAGGGTTTCCTTGCTTTCTTCAATTTCAACGAATGAGGATTTGAGGAAATGTGAGTTCCGGATATATTTGCACACCAATTGTTTGTTGAATTGTCGCATTTTGGGTTTCTAAGAGATGAGTTGATCTCTTTGTATATTACGCAGGTTTGGTCGCTCATTTGTGCTTTGCTTTTGCGTTGAAGCAGCATTATCAATGTTTTTTTGGGATTTTGGTTTGGAAAGGTGTTAGCTTTTTATAGGTCTTCCAAGGGCAGAGTTTTAGTTGGAATCTTATGGTTTTATTTTGAAGTTGAATTTGTTTGGGAGTTGTAAGAGTGCATTTTTGTTGGATTATCATTACGTTTAAGACAGATGGGCTGGAACAATGTCCGGTGAATACCAATTATTTTAAGGTTGATATGTTTTGAAGTGGTGTATTTTTTACTCTACATTTGTTTCCGTATCTGGTTTTCTGACTTTTGTCAAATTTCGTGTAAAAAGTTTTTTTAAAAGTTATACAATGATTGAGTCACATGCGCATCGCGTGTGCATGACAGCTCGTATACATAATATTAACATCATTCTCCTAAACTATCTCCAGATTTAAGAACGCTAGTATCTTCCTCAACAAAGCTCGCCAAGAAAGTTGTTAGAAGGGAAACAATCAAAGCAATACCGTCATACATTATCAAATGCTAATAATCTTTGTTTTCGGTCATTAAAAAAAGTTAGATTGAGATGGCCCTTTAATTATAAGGCATGGGCGGATATCTTGCATGACCGTGGGGACAACGGCACCCCCAACTCTTGGAATTTTTTTTTCATATTTACACAATGTCGTTATCTCGTAACGTTAATTAATTATGGTTTCGTTTTGTTATATTTTTTTACTCTTTGTTTCACTGGTCATCATAGTCTTCTTCTTTCTCATTCTTTTGTTCACGTTCGTTCTTCCAAATTTTATATTTTAAATCTCTTGTTCACTAAAAAACGTGAATTGATCAAGGTTAGTTTCTTTCTTTTTTAAGTTTAAATTCTTATAGTATGTTAACTTATACATGATTATTGTAATCATACAGTTAATAATCACATTAGTAGTTCATCTATAGAGTAAGAGTTAAATTTTTTTCATGCAAGAATATTAATTTGTTCTTGACAAACTTTACCAAGTTAAATAACTTATTATGAGAAGTAAAATTAAATGATTAGTATTCAAATTGAGCAATTCTTTTATATTAGTCATCAATTTTTTAAGGCCTTTTTGGCCCCCATCGATAAGACTTACTAGATCCGCCCCTATAAGGCATAGGTTTTACTGGCCGAACATGATCCCGGAAACAAACATATCCACGTCAAATCATAAAGTAATAAAATTTATTAACTTGATTTAAGCCAAATGCATATACGAGCAAAAGAGTGAGCGAAAAATTAACCAAACCTCTCCATATCGCAAAAGAGTGAGCAAAAGAGTGAGCGAAAAAATATATTACAAATTTATGCTATGTATTGTGTGTTTTTTTTTCTTTTTACCCTTTAGAGAGAGAGGGGGGAAGAGAGTGGGCATGGAAAAGAAAATTGGTTAGGAGAGTGTTAAATGTGGAGAGAGAATAGAATAAAAAAGTGTAAAGTGGCGGGTCAGGAGAGATAAATGAGTTGGTAGAGAGTTAAATGTAGAGAGAGTACTACATACCTAAAGAAGCTTTCTTTATTTGGAAGTGATCAATTTTTATGTGACGATCCAAAAGGGAAAGATGATCAATTATTAATGGACGAAGGGAGTACTACAAAGCGGTAACATCTAACTACAGGGATCCGAACAAACTCGGATACTACTAAGAAAATTGAGAGTAAGAAGTTTATAGTGTGCAGGAACTTTCAAGTAACCCTAATTTATGCAAGTAATCGTGAAGACGTCCGAAAACTGTTCAAAATGGAAGTTTATGCCATGTTTTCATTCAATGGAAATCGCAAGACGGAGAAATGCACTCACACAGACATGCTTGGCGAGACAAATTCTGCGTGGAATTACTTACACTACAAGAAATACCCGTCGCTAAAAGCGGAGCATTCGTCGCTAAGGCTTTTAGCGACGGATAGCCCGTCGCTAAAAGTCCTGGGTGTAAAAATCCGTCACTAAAAGTTTTACGACGGAATTCCAAAATTCGTCGCCTAATATTGCACTTTCAGCGACGGATTGTTTTATACATTAGCGACGGAAATTCCGTCGCTAAATATATTTTTCATATTTTAATTTATTTTCTTTTTAAAAAAATAATTTATTTCGTTATATATTTAGCGTCGTATTAAATTTTTTTAGGACGGGCACCCCGTCACTAAAGGCTCACTTTTTAGCGACGGACTTTCCGTCTCTAAAAAATTACTTTACGAGTTCTTTTTAGCGACGGAATAAATCTGTCGCTAAAAGTCAATTTTTTTAATGCGTGATCCTATGATCAAATTCAAGTTCTCAACAACAACGCACAATCTGCCAAATATACATTAGGGTTAAATAATTGCTGATCCATCAGCAATTATTTAACCCTAAATTAAGACAAACACAAAACAACTATATATCTTTAAAAAAATATTTACTATAATGAAAAATAAAATGTACATATAGTTCAGGAGGGCACGAGAACAGGATACAATAGATTAGGGGAAGGGAGGGGAGTACAAGATGGGAGGGCACGAGAACGGGAGGGGAGTATAAGCTGGGAGGGCACGAGAGAGGGCTCATCAGGGATTGCCGAGTCCCGGATCTGGATCTTGCTGATCCGGAGCCTGCTCGGCATGTCCAGCAGCAGTGCTCTGCTGATCCTGCTGCGCCTGGATCATCCTGAACACCTCCATAGCAATGCTGTAGATCTCGTCCTCGTCAAACAGACGCTGTGCAGTCGGTGCCTGTGTCTGCGCACCATACAGTTTAATTGGGCTGATTAGTGTTGATTAGGATTAATTAGGGCTAAAAATATCGCGTTAACCTAATTAACAAGATTTCAACAATCCAACATTCAACTAAATCATAGATATCTCAATCCAATTGGGTCCCATCCTCGGTCAACAATCTCAATTCTCAAATGCTCAATGCACAGTCAACAATCTCAATTCTCAAATGCTCAATACACAGTTAACAGAATTATATAAAGAATAAAAATTGATATAAAGAATTCTAACAATTAGAACTATCAATTACAAAGTAGATAGAGAATCGATTACAAAGTAGATAGAGAATCATGCACAGTTAAGCAGATCAGCATCAAATAATTTGGATTTTTATCCCTTAGGAAAGTCTTAAGGACGTATCCGGCACACCGTTCTAGTATATTCAAGAAAATAAGTTTCTCTAAATGGTGGGTCCAAGGCTTAAACCTATAAGCACAATAAAGACAACAAACCTCCTTGACCATTAAGTGATTCCCTTAGGGTTAATTCATGTATCTTTAAGTTTTTTCTCAATTGATAATAACGACAATATAACATTATATTATCGTATTCGCCTAAAGGTTTCTATTGCCTCTTGGTTTTCCGCCAATTGACAAGAGAAAGTCAGTCCCAATGGTTTTGATAAAATTCAAATTATATGTCGATCATAGAGTACCAAACTTAGACGAGACACTTTGTTGTATACAATCACGCACTCAGCAAACTTAGATCCTGAGAATTCATCAAGTGATATCTACTACCCTGTCATGTAGCCTTTAATTTCTAGTAGAACTTTAGCTATACTACAAGCAATTTTGTGAAAGTGCATGCTTCTTGCGGCGTGCTTATAGCAAGGTTGCTAACAGAACGTACTTTGACGCGGTCTCCTAGAAAAATATTTCTAAAAGTAGTGGTACTTTGACTCCTTTATATCATTAAGGGGTTGTGATATAGTAGAGTTAAGCTTCCATGCCTATTAATTGAAACCCTATACTACCAAAGTGATTATTTTACTATCTTCCTCGTAATCTAGTCAACCCAATAGATAATTGTGCGACCTTAATATGTTTCACTTTGACCTGATCACGTTAATAACCGAGAACTTATGAACAAACTATTATCATTTTGACCTAATTACATTGAAAACCGAAAGACTATGAACAATAGTATGCCTGAAAAGCCTTGTGCATTCGGAGCGTGTCTAAAATAATTTAGTTACCACGATTTGATTTCCTTAGCTCAATAATCCATGTCCATTTTTTTTAAGATGCAGATAAGCATTAGCAACAAAATAAGATGTCGATAAGCATGTTGTTATTTTAAACAAATAAATTTCTATACTTCTTTTTTATTCTATACGCCTTATATATTTCTCGATCTACGGTCTCTGAACCCAAGCATAGTCATCTTTTCACTTTTGCAAAGGGAAGGGTAAAAGAAGCCAACCACTACCAATCATATTCAGTTAATTTTAGCTCCAAGTATCAAATTTGACGTTGTTCAGTCCTTGTTACCAATGTTTTCTGACGTGGGTGACAATACTGCCCCTTTAGTTATCAGCTCTTGCTTTTGCTTTTTTTTTTTCTTTTTTTCTCCCTTATGTGTTGTGCATTTTAACTATCAAATGATTTTGAATTTTTTGTTCCGTGATATTCTTATTATTGCTCTTGTTAGATAAAAGTCAAGCTATTTTTGGCCTTCACCAAAATCCTATGGAGAATATAATGCATGAAAGTCTGAACTATGTCCACACTTTATGATCATTTGCCTAAGTCAAGGTTGGTTACTTGCCACATCTTACTTTTGTACCCATTTTAGAGTTCAAAGGCTCCATACCAACTCATACATCAAGAACTTGGTTAGTAACAACCACTAATGAACTTTGCCAAAGTCAACTACTTGTCATGTTTCTCTGGCTTCCCATGCATTTATATCATCATCTCTAATTACTATGAGGGGGTTTACTTTAACGTTAGGATGGTAGCCGTCCATGACCAACCTCTGACAACCCATGTTCCGGCACATGGGAAGTTTTAACTTTGACACACCAAAACGCCTTGTTAAATCAACCTTAAAAGGGAATCCTAGTTCCCTGTACAATGAGGAATGCACAACTTCGATCAATTTTTTCATTAGATATTTGTCACCATGGTAAACATAACTGTGAGGAACCACCAAAGGATGTTCTGAACTTTGATCAGTTTTTTCATTAGTTTTATGTATATTCTTATACTTAATCAATCATCAGCATCCCATACTACCAAACTTATGCTTATTCAAATATTTAGTCTTAAGAAGGACTCAAAATCAACTATATACAGATTAAAAAATCAACTATATACTGATTAAAAATCAACCATATACAGAAAAGAAAATTATGCACAAAATTGTTGGGAAGAAAAAATAAAAATAGTGAATTACTTTCTAATGAAGAAGACAAGTAATAGTGACGGCGACAGTGGAGGGTGGTAGCGTTGGTGGCGCGGCGGCAGTGGAGGTGGAAGGCTTGGTCACGCGGTGTCGGGGGGAGGATGGGGTGTTGCCGGAGGTGGGTCACCGTGGAGGTGAGAACGGCAATGGGATCGCCGAAAGTGAGAGCAGATTTTTGAAGAGAGAAACAGGGAAAGAGAAAAAATCAAATCTGGGGGTGTTTATATCAAGGACTTTTAGCGACGGAATGACACCGTTGCTAAAAGTTCGTCGGTGAACATCGTATTTATTATGACTTTTATCGACGGAATTTTTTGCGACGGTGTTATTCCGTCGCTTAAAATTTTTTATTAAACTCTCGAAAAAAACTAATTTTCTAAAAAAATTTAGCAGCGAAAATACAGTCGCTAAAAGACCGCCGGCAAAAGGCGTCGCCAAAAACTTTTTCAACATTTGTTTCCATCGATAATAACGACGGACTTTTGCTGACGAAAATATCTATCGGTAAAAGGTCATTTAGCGACAGAATCTCTTTCGTCGCTAAAAATTCGTTGTAAAAAATGCCTTTTCTTGTATAGATTGCACCGTAAGCGTTAGCTTGGGGACGGATATATAGGCAGGTTTTGAAACCAATAAAAGAATTTTTTGGTGCATTTCCAATGGGAGGCATCGCAAAGACGACCTTGGCGCTGAGAAGGGGTCCTGATGTCACTAGCTTTGGGATAGAGAATTAGTGGAAGAGCGTGGTGCAATCTAGGGCTAAGCTGCAGTTGTGAGTGACGATTGCTTCCACCACCTGAGTAGATGTGCCAACTGATGTTCCAACCTTCGATCAGACGGATGTCATTGTTTGAATGACATGGATGACACAGTCATTAGACTCTGTTGTGAGTGACGATTGCTTCCACCACTGGAGTAGATGTGCCAACTGATGTTACAATCTTCAATCAGACGGATGTCATAGTTTGAATGACATGCATGACAAAGTTATTAGACTCTGTACCAGTTGTGTACTCTCTCTCTCATCCTTTTTCTATTCCAAGTTCAATGCATGATGAGTATTCAAGAAACCAAGACTGAATAAAGGCGAAGGTTACATGTTATACACGTACCGTCCAGAGCAAAACTGTAATTGACGACATTCGGCAACTGGTCTAGAACTTTGTAATAGTATTAATGCACAGAAGTCGCAGAATATGAGGTATCTAACTAGTGGATGGCAAGCAACTTGCAAAATTACCATATGGTTAAAGCAACCACATTACGGCTCTGTAGACTAATTCCTATATCAAGCTACGCTTTTCAACAGTCTGTTGCACACCCTGAAGGTAGCGATGTACTACAGCGAAAGCTCCAAAAATGAATCTTGGTGGCCTCTTCTGACTACCAGGCATTTGCATAAACACTACATAATACTTATCTGAATTTTTGTACTATTAAAGGCGATCCCTTTCACCTCTTTGAGAGAACAGGATAGTTTTTGCAAGAGTCACAGATTATCTTTTCCCGCAAGGTTAAAGCAAAAAATTTCAGGAAATTTTATATCCTTACATAGATAACCTAGGATCGACTTTAAAGCGTTTCCTAAAACCTTTTTGTAGGGACAACTAGCGTAACAAGTACAAGTAGACTACGTTGGCAAACAGAAAAATTAGGTGCGACTATAGCATCGGCTTGCGCCAAAGCCCGGCCCATCTCTGATGCCTCCAATACCATAATGTACCACTTACGTAACACACTTGACGATAGCATTATCAGGATGATAAGAGAAGAACGGATGCAACAGGAGCAACACATCAGGAGAAGGAAAGGGTACAACAGGACCAACACATTGGGAGAAGGGTGCAATAGGACCAACGCGTTGGGAGATACGATGTTCGCCAAAGAGAGTAGCTA
This sequence comes from Escallonia herrerae, assembly GCA_033070095.1. Taxonomy (NCBI): domain Eukaryota; kingdom Viridiplantae; phylum Streptophyta; class Magnoliopsida; order Escalloniales; family Escalloniaceae; genus Escallonia; species Escallonia herrerae. The sequence goes on along the minus strand of JAVXUP010000267.1, from coordinate 354,833 downwards.
CTAAATATCCCATGTTGATGGCCCTCCTAATCCAACTTCAGCTGCTGGTGCAAGCATCTGTAGAGCAGCAGAACCCATGCTTCGCTTCTTAATTTTCTTTCTTTCCAGGGGGGAAGAAGCTGAGCCATCATTAGTTATAACATCTTGAAGGGATTTGTTATCCACCATCTCATTTTCACAACTTATTTCAACATCTTCAGCGGTATCATCAACTGTAAAAAGATCCATCAACGGCATTTCTCCATCATCAATGAGACTAAATACATTTTGCTTCACCTTCTTTGGCTTTTTGGATATTTCGGACACTTTCTCCTCCATGAGTTCATTTCTCTTCTGTTTTTTCCGCTTTGAATCCTGCTGCATAACAGGATGTGTATAATCCTTGGTATCGGGCTTCTTTTTGTTTGATGTTTCATTCCTCTTCTCTATTTTATGATTCAATTCTTCCTTCACGCCGAAATCCCCAGCATTATCGAGATGAACTGGTTTGTTTTGACTCGTTACATGATGCTTCGACCTTTTGTTTCTTGTGCTCTGATTTGTTTCCTCAGCAATTTGAACCCCTGGCTTATTACCATCATCAGTTGACGTACCATCAACTCTGCCGCCTTTTTCATTCTTGGAAGTTTTATCAATCAGCCTAGCATTATATATCTGCAAGTTTGGCACTAGCTTTATTACCTGCAGTGACACGGTTTCCAGAATGTGGTCATATTAACGATGCAAAGGTGAAAAATAGAAAGAGAGATCAACAGATGTGACAAGAGGCATCACCTTTTTTGCTAATTTCTCTGTTTCGGCAATAGGGTTTCCTTGTAAATTAAAGTTCCTCAGGTTTACCAAGGAAGACAGTACCTAAAATTCGAGCATGAAGAAGTGACAAAAATTCAAGAACAATATAGGTCAAAGAGTAAGGACAGGAAAATATTCCACAAAAAGGCCCACGCCCGCCCACCTTAAGATCTGACCACCTCGTGATACCATTGTTTCCCAAGTCAAGATTTTGAATCTTTATGTTAAGAGCTAACTCATCTGGAAGGCACTGAAATAATGGAAGAAAGGAAAATTGACTAGCAGGGTAATCCAATGACATTAGGTAAAAACTGAAGCTTTAAGTATGACCAAGATCTTAGTTGCAGGAAACTCCTATTATGATGACGTTTCTCTCTCGGAAACTCGCTTTTGCGATCCCAAGTTAGGAGCTCCATGAGATCTCGTCCCAAGCTACTATGGGAACTCGATCCCATTAGCTGGATAGAGATGCATGGAACAAGTAAGAGAATACCTGAAAATCAAGCCCTTTTCAGCTTAATTCCTTGTTTCTCTCTTCCTTCAAGTCCTTAAAGTCTCCTTGTCTGTTGTTACTGGCTATGTAAACTATACTAAACAAATGATAATACTCTTTACGCATTTATTTATTCAAGCCGCTCCCAACCTCAAATTCTTCTCGGTGCTTGCGCTTCCCCGCCCCCGCTTTGTGCAACTAAGACCAAGATATAGTGTAAAGGAGTGGCTTAAGTTACAGCAAGAACATAACTTCTAGAACTAAAAACCAAACTTAGAAAAATCAAGTCATCTGCTAATCATCCTTGCACCAAGTATACCCCTTTTTTGATAAGATGCACCAAGTATAACAATGGAAGCCAGAAGGTCCTTAGGCAACAGGGGACCAGCTGCACGGCCATCATCCTTCCTCCAATGTTAGGCACTTAAGGTGGAGCTTTCTCGATCAACTACCCGACTCAATTTCTTCCATGGAAGATGACTTGTGTGGAAATCTTCAACACAGTCATCGAGTGCTAGTGTCTGGGATGCCATCAAAATTACAAATCCTCTGTTTCAATGGTTTAAATATATTGAAAATAACCATCTTGTTGGAGATTACTATACTCCAGTTTATCCTAATTCTACTAGCAAGAAGCTTTAGGTTTCGAAATGCCATCATTGTTTTGCTCTAGTGAGTTGGCAACCTCTCTCTGGTCCTTCTTCGGTTCTAATAAATCCTCTAATGGTTCTAAGCAAGAGGAAACTGCAAATGCAATGTACTTGGCTCGAGAAAAGAGCTTGGCGGATGCCAATTTCTATCGGTTATTTTCCTTGCCTCTGCAACTTGAATCTCTATATTGTTGGACCAAATTTAGAGCTCTACGCATCTGCATTAAGGGCTAAGTTACCATGTCTTACATCTTCAGAACAAGTTTTTTCTGTCTTTACCTCTCAAGATCCACCCTCTTTTCTCGATTTTTTCCTAATCCTTGGAACAAGTTCTCCTACATTAAAATATAAAAAAATGGATCAAAATGACTCCTGTTCTATTGGCAGCTACAAACTCAATCATGGTGACCCTAGTATTGATCGGGTTTGATATCTTTGATCAAGTATTCAGCATATCGTGGTGTAACCCCTGATATGCAAGCAGAAGCTTTTGCTTTACTGGATGATTTCTCTATATGCCACATGCATACTAGTTCAATAATGCACAAGTCTTGGTTGTTGAAGCGATTACCTCCTTGATCTCAATTCATGGATGAGCTTAAGCCTTACTCATGCAGTTCTCATCTCATATGCATACAAACAACGTAATATATTGGTGGAAGATTCACGTGGTCATCATCCCAGGGAACAATTGTTGATCATCAGATACTCTAGAATGCGAAACTATAGACCTTGGGTATTTTCCTTTCTATTGGGAAGCTTAAACAACCCCCCCCCCCCCCCCACCCTTCCTCCTCCTCCTCTTCCTTTCCCTTCGTACACATTCCCCTCCCCAACCCCCTAATTTGTCTCATGATTTAAGAATACAACAAGTGCAAAATCTTCATTGTTGGGTGGGGGCGGGGGGGGGGCGGGGGGCCGGGGGGGTTAGGTAACAAAGCTAAAACTCCATAGAAAGAGAAAGAGAAAGAATAAAACTGGATAGAAACCAACCACTACCTAGCAAGTAGCAACACATACCTCGATGTCATTATGAGCTAGTCGGAGCTCTTTTAACTCAGTGCAGGACATGAGAGAAGAGTCGATCGTTTGAAGTTGGCAATTAGAAAGAGACAACTGGAATCACGAACAAAACTTTTATATCTGTAGACTTTTCAATGAATGTTGCCAATATTTCGGAACCTAGCACCATTCAACAAAGTCTAGCGCAAGAAAATCAGTCAACAAACAACTACTTACTTTTGTGATTGTTTTCACCTTGAACAGTGATTTACCAATTTCACGGATTGGATTTCTTGAAAGAACTGCAGAGAACGCCCAGAAGAGGAAAAGATGAATAAACCCGCGTAGTACAGTAAAATCAAGAGTATTCTCTCAAATGTCAAGTTGCATTAAGTGACAAAACATAGAAAAGATTGGACTCGTAAAGAGGAGAATATAAAGAATTCTCATGCTTTTCATTGAGTAACCAAAAAGTTGAGTCGTATTAGCTCTTGTTTAGCGCACAAGAATGCAGAGTGCATTCCTTTATAAAAGCAAAGATCTGCTTTTGAGATTCTATAGAAGCAAAACTGAGCTTACAACGAATGACAATGATACACTCCAGGTATCACAAGCAGAAAGGCAGAATTATATGCATGTTGTTTTCTTCAAGTAAATCATACAAAGCCTCTCTATGTTATGACTTTATCATTTTCAATAAACTGATGAAGCCATGAAGGAAATATAAGTTACTACACCCTCTCTGTATAATTGGTCTAATGTTAGCACCATATAATCAGATTCGGGAGGAAAATCAAAAGTTAGGATCTGTAAGCTATTCCTTTGAAGCATATTTCCATTCTATACAAGAGAAAGTATCCTATGTTACATGGACTATTCGGTTTGCGTGAAGTACCCGTGTCGGACACTCGATACTTGGACATATGTATGGGATATGTATCCGACACATCTTATAGGATATGCCATTACGATACTATCTTGTGGTCTCTTGTTTAATAAGTTATTGCTTTGAGACGAGACAAGTTGTCAATTAAAATCAAATGCATCACATATAACACCTTTTTGCCTTTGAAATAACTAAAAAGCAATAACAAATATGAACATTTTGTCGTGTCCCCGTATCTTGCGTTTTCAAAATTAGACGAATTCGACACTTGGACACATATCCGATCCGGACACTCGTACCGAGTTCATGTAACATAGAATGTATCTATATGACTTCTTGTCTGGTTCACGGTATCGAAACTCCGTCCCTCCCCCCGCTCTTCCTTTAATCACTACACGTCCTTCCAATAATGTAAATCGTATTAACACACATATCCTTGAAGTCTAAGTCTATCTATGTTAAGTGGCTGACCGCTAATAACATCATTCAATGACTCAGCCACTAATTCGTGCTAATGATTTGTTTTATATTTTGCATCTTTGGTTTCACAATTACACTCACCTGCTGATGGTAATGGGAAATGCTGATTCCACCCCCTTTTGTCACTAAAAATGTTCTTTAGTGGCAAGTGTCGACCTTTTAGAGAAACAAATAGGTGGATTAGCATATTAGGGCATGAAAATAACTTCTCCCTATGGTAATAACTAATCACTCAAATGTGAGGACTTGTTAACGACACATATCTAAATCTAATTATATCAAGTTGGAGAGTTGTCCATCTCTACTATACTGTACTATATATAAACTCTTCGAACGCATAATCTCGATGAAATCAATTTGTTATGATTAATAAGACACCTACAAGTGCCAGTATGACATCTACCAACGGATTAAACTGTATGCTTGCAAGGATGATATTCAAAAGCAGATTCCACAACTTGCCTTCTGCACTCAGTCAAAAATCAAATTCAGAAGCACAAAGCATTAACTACTTCACACTAGAACAAACAAAGATCATACAACACCATATACAGCATATTACCATCTCCTATATTTTCCAGATCTACAATTGGGTAGACTACAAATTTCAGGAGTTCAACTGTAATGAACTTGACTATAAAGTCTAGTGGCAAATCGAGTTCCTTAATATGCTCTATAACCCTGGGCTTTGGACAAATTAATCCCATCAAGAATATTAAAAATGTTGCAAAATACATACCAAGAGTATTCAACTCTTTCAGTGGATCAAGCCTGCAAACTGAAGCAATCTCGTTGTCTGCGTAATAGAGGATAAAGGCAGAGGGAAGGAGGGAAGAAGTAATGGAGAGATAGATGGATGGATGGATGGATGGATGGAGAAGGAGGGGGGAGGAAGAGAAAAAATGAGGCATCATGTCAGTATTATGAATATAGCATTTACCCATAGCAAAAAATAAAGTTTGAGATATAACTGCTTGCTAAGGAAGAAGCACGAAGAAACCATACCATTCAGAATCAACGCGCGTAAGCTCACAATAGACCTGACCTCATCCACAGATCTAAGCTTGTTTTTGCCAGCATTTAGAACCTGATTTTCAAAAACAAAATAAAAATAAACTTCAGGGGCAGGTTCCCAAGAAATGCAGTCAGCCTATTATTTGGGCAACAAGAACTGCAATGGGGCAAGCCAAACAATTGAATACTTTAAGCCACATCAACCTCTGAGATTTTGCCCCATAGCAAAGAAAGCCACACCATCTTGATGAAATCAGCAGTGTCAGACTCAATTCGGATCAACTTATCTCCATTGACTTAACCCACTACTTCTACTTAAGTAGTGACTAACTTAATTTCAAAGTTAAAATCGTGGCTTTTGAGAATCCTTATAACTACAGGCATGAAAGCCTAAAAGTCTTGCACAACCTCTATATCCCAAAATCTCCGAGAAACCATCAACTGGTTGCTCTCAGCAATGCAAGGTGCTGGAACGGTCTGACTCGGGTCTAATAAACCCAAAACTTTTGCTATGCATTAAGCAATGGCCAACTTGCGCTACCTTCTTTGTCAACATGCGCTACCTTCTTTGTCAACAATTGGTGGTGTGGGAGCATCAAGCCTTCACCTTTTATTCCGCACTTAGAAATGTGTGTTGACAGCGAAATTTTGACAAAAAAAAAATATTAGGTTGACAAGCAAGCCCAATATATTTGTTTGGTGACTTTGTTAAAGAAAGCCCAAAAATTCAGCCTTTTTAAGTTGGCCCATTTAATTGGGCTAGGATATTTTGGATGAAAAGAAAGACTTTTGAATATATTTCATTAAAAAAATGGATAAATATTCATTGATAAGGGTCAAGCCCTCAAGGATTATCACATGTGTTCTTTATCCATCCATGAAGTGCCGTCCAAGAAAAAAAAGGGTTAGAGTTGGATACTTGGATATAAGAGAGGGAATCTCTCTCGGCCGAAAGAAGAAGGGGAGAAGTCAGTGAGCAAAGAAGAGAAATCACGGGGAGAGAAGTCAGAAACAAAATGAGGAGAAGAAGAAATCACGGAGAGAGAGGTCAGGAACAAAAGAGTGGAAAAGGGAATCAAAGGAAAAAACAAAAGAGAAAGGACAAAGGGAGATAAGTCAAGAGAAGATTCAGCAAAGGAAAAAGGAAGTATGGGATCAAGGTGAATCCCATTTCTTTTATTTCTAAACTTTTCTTTACTTCATGTAAAATTTCATGATGTATTAATATTCATGAAGAAATGAAGGTTCCGTATATATATTTGTTGGCCATTTATGCTGGATTTGAAATTTGTGTCTCTTTAATCGGAGGTGGTCATTGACATAATTAACGTTTGGCTTTTTAGCCATCCGGGAATATGAATCCACTATATAAAATAATAAACGTCATTATATATATACGTAGGGATTTTGTGGCACAAGATTCAACGCTAGTCAATAGCGGCGAAATATGTGTCATCAATGTGTTTGGTCACATGCTACACGGCCACACCTATCTTCCATAAGTGCCATCTGTTATGGTTATCCTGTACAGAGGCAGTGAGTCCATTACTTGTTTACGTTTCTGGGACGACACGAAGGTATTTGCAACCCTTTTTTGAGAGAAAGACCTTTTTTTCTTCTGAAAAGGTCCAAAGAAATCCTTCTAGATTCTCTCTCTATTTGTACCATAATTGCACGGAGCAGGAGCGACGGAGCATAGGTACATAGAAGAATCCGAATTCGGACCGGCTTGAATGAAACAATATTGTGTATCTTCTATGCATTCAATAGTTAATTATAGGTATATATACATGTATAAAGTACGTATTCTTACATAAATATAAGTTGTTTGTTAATTACTATTATTGATTCCTAGAGAGGTGATTATTTATTTTCATAGTCTACTGAAAAAGCCAATCTTATGTCTGATAGACCAGGTGCCTTCTTGATCTATTGATCAATGGTAAAAGAGCCTGAGATGGCCATATCAAAGCATGTATCCATATATAACATTTGGCCACTACCACGTGCTCTACCTCTCAGCAAAGTGAGAGAATGTCACGTCATTCCCTGATAAATATCATAACAAAAATTGAAAAACGAACTTCTCTTGTCCCAACGCCTGGTCTGCTTCATCTTCTGCTCTCCCTTTTAAACCCTAGCCTTTTTAAAGGATATAAAGAATATCCATTAGCGATGGATAAGCTAGTGCCTGCAAGAGAAGCATCTACAGCTACTTGAGTTCGCGATCCCAACCTACCTGGGATCTCGCTCCCACAAATTTGCGCCGCATGAGCTTCCTAAAGTTTGTACACGTACATACCCATAGTAGAGCAGTACCCGAGCTTATTTTTAACAAATTCACCAATATTCCAAGCTAACTTATTAGAATGCTCAACATAGTTGCTCATTTGATAAATGATAAATTAATGAACATTTACACCAAAACCCTTTTCTTTATCCCATATGCTAATGAAATCCAAAATGCAAAACTGAACCCTGAAACATGTCCCAATGTAGACCAAAATATACTACACAAAGGGATGATATCCTCATTGACTTTTAACTACCCGCCCATTTATATATTTTCTACAGCAAAATTCGACCCGTGTTCAGTTTCACTACTATATGCGAACAAACTGCTACTTACAGTGAGTTTAGTAAGCCCTTCAATCCCTTTCAAGCTTTGTAGCTTGTTCTGTACAACCGACAACCACTTCAAATTCGTACATGCCTCTAAATCCTGGATAGCCACATCAAAAAACTGAATTACAACTTAAAACCAAGTAAATCGAATTTAAGACATGGGTTCTCAAAGTTAGATTACCTCAAGGGAAGTTAGACTATTGAAGGCAAGGTCGAGTCGTTCTAAGTTCTTGAAGTCACTCAAGCATGAAACCTGTTAAAATTAATTATAATCAATGGTCAATGGCAACAAATTGAGTGAACACAAAAAGAGAGGAAAAAATAGTCTTGGTGTATGTACATCAGAAAGGGCTTTGTGGGTAAGTGTAAGAGATGTAATGGCGCTGGGGTCAGTGATGTTCTTGTCTTGCAAGACCTGCTTGGATCTCAACACGGCCATGGTGTTGGAGTTTTGATTTTTAAAACCCTAATTGCTCGTTGTCTATAAACCTTCAAGAAAATTTTCATGGACTTTCTCGGACCAAACAAAGGTTCTGTCACTAATTGCTCAAGGGCAAGTTGGTAAACTTTCTACATAATTAGTAACCGGTAACCGGAGTACGCGCATGAGAAAAATATTAGAAAAAACCAATTTTTTTATGACAAAAAAGATAGCCACATATTAATTTTGGAAGTTGATATGTTAAGAGTACTAGTAAAATAAGAGATTTGCAAGCGCGATCTCAAGGGATAAACGGCCCAAATCTTTTTTTTTCAATACATGTTAGTCGTCCGCGACACAGTGTCGCGGACGGAATTTTTTACCAGATTGCCCATCTCCTCTCGTCCGTTACACAGTTTAGCAGACAACTTTTTTATTCTCGCTAAAAAGTTATCCGCTACACTATGTAGCAGACGACTTTTTTCCTGACACGACTGACACACTGCGCTTAATTTCTGTATGTTTATTTCTGCACACGTCAGAGCTGTCCCCAATATTATCCGCGATACAGTATCGCGGACTGTATTCCACCTATACCCAGAAGTTTCCTAATTCTCAGCTCTCTTAGCATTTTTATCTCCTCAAATTCACTTGCTTCCATTTTTAGCTCCCTTCAAGTTTCGAGTAACACTTGCTTCAAGCTTCTCTCAAGTAAGGTAAGTTTGTCAATGGTGAACATAAACCTGACAAACAGGGTACGGGTAATACCCGATCGTGTACGGGTAAAAACGGGTCGGGTATAATTTACCCAAATTTTTTCGGGTAGGATTTTTCTGGAACCGTACCCTACCCTTGTGGGTAGGGTATTACCCGCGGGTAAACTATTAAATTTATGATTTTTTTATTAACAGATTCAGTAGATAGAACACTTTTTTCCTTATTTTTTGTTACCACAACAATTACCTCAACTCCAACACAATTCTCAACTCCTAAGTTTCGATCAATATCTTAACAAAAATACCAGAAAATCACTTATAAATTAGTTCCTACGACTGAGATAGTAACATAATTAATACATACGACAATTTAACACAAATTTTACAAGTAGATCTGAAAAAAAAAAACAATTATTTTGTAAACAAGTTTTACAAGTCGGCAGATCCAACAGCATGGTGAAGGTATCATAGTTGGCATCCTCGCAGATGATGGACACTTCGGTCATGGTGTACGAGAATAAGCCAGAGTCGACGAGGTTGACTGGCGTTGGAGCTGATAGGAGAGATTGGAAGCGGAGTTGCGGCGGATCTGGTAGTAGAGCGAGAGAGGTACGATAGGATGCTGTCGAGATCAGGTGCAGTAGTGGTCATCGACATATCTGATTGGTGGATGAGAGAGAACGACAGCCTTACGGGACTTACAACACGAGGAACTACAGGTGCCGAAGGCGTGCGCATACACTTGCTGCAACTCTCTTCTATAGGGTAGGATCTCTGATATGATCTGGGCGGGATCTAAAGCAGCATTTCTTGACGGTATCGAAGTCGTCGCAAGTCATGGGTGTGAGAGAGCGGCGTCATGGGTGACAGAGCGGCGTCATGGTTGAGAGCGACGGCATGGATAAGAACGACGGTGTGACTCCACAGACTTGTTTGTGTCTTTGTGAGTTCGAAAGAGAGAGAGTTTAGAGAGAGGGAGGGAGGGCGGCCGCAGATCAGAAGATGGAAGAATGAAACGAGAACCCTAGCACTTTTTAAAGGGGAAAAAGGGTAGCCCAGGTAAACCGCATTTGACCCGGACCGATCCGAAAATTACAGGTTGGTTCGGGTACGGGTCCGTTTTCCACGGGGCTTCAAAATATGTACCCATACTCAGATTTTTTGGCCGGGTACAGATCAACCCGTGGGTCCGGGCCTTTTTTTACCAGGTCTAGGTGAACACTTGATAAAGTATAATTTTTTTTAATGAATATATAGTTTTCTTTGGGATTTATCACTATATTCATCAAAGTAGTTTTAATTTGTGATGTTCAAGAAATTAATTTGTTAACTTCAAACAAATTTATTATAGTTAAAATCGAATTTTTGGAGATTATGTTTGTTGTGTTTTGGCATGATGAATTTGTCTATTTATCTTAGTAATTTTAATTTGTTATGTTCAATAAATTAATAATTGTTAAATTGGAGACACTTTTGAGATTATGTTTGGTATATTTGTCATCCTAAATTGGTCTATTGATGAAGGTTGTTCAAGAAACGTCATTTGATAGTTAAGCGTAATCTATTTCTACATAGGTCTTGTTTCACAATGTCTGATTTCGTGTCGAGCTCCAACACCCCCGTAGATGCTAGTGATCCGTATCTAGGACGAACATTTCAAACATTGGAAGAAGCTGAAGAATGTTTTCGAGCGTCATTGAGGGTTGGTTTTGGCATTAGAATAAAGACTACAAGAACAAGCAACGTAACAAAAAAATATGCTCTCGCTTATACGAGTGTCATAGGGGCAGAAACCCACTGCAAAATGAGACACGCGTAGGCAATGATGACAGTGATGACGAAATAGGATATTCGCGTAGAAGACGGGACTGCTTTGCGCGCACGAATTGCCAGGTCAAGATGTTCGTAAGCTATAAACCCAAACAAGATCATTGGCTTATTACCAGCCTGGAACTGGCACACAATCACCCGTTAGTAACCCCTTCTAAGGTGAGTCAGATGCATCAACACAAGAAGATGGGTAAGGTCGCGAGGAGCCTAATTCACACAATGAGCAATGCGCGAATAGGACCTACCGACATAGTTAATGTTCTTGCTGAACAGGCTGGGGGAATTCAAAATTTAAACTTTAACACGACAGACGTTCGTAACGCGGTCCGAACCCATAGACGAGCCGCGTATGACCTCAATGATGCTCAATCGACAATGAGCCTATTGAAACGGATGCAGATGGAGGACCCGCAGTTTACCTTCGATTATAAACTTGACGACGAGCATCGAGTTAGCACAATTTTTTGGGTCGACGGTCGTTCGAGGCTAGCTTATAAGCATTTTGGGGATGTCGTGACTTTCGACACCACATACCGTACCAACAAGTACTCGATGCCGTTCGCTCCTTTCACGGGCGTCAATCATCATTATCACTCCATCCTGTTCGGGTTCGCCTTGTTAAGGGACGAGAGCGAGAGTTCTTTTGTATGGTTGTTTAGGGTGTGGCTGGAAGCAATGAACTTCAAAGCACCAAAGTTATCATCACCGATCAAGATTTGGCAATGAAGAAGGCTATTGCTACCGTCTTCCCAGATACTCGACACAACTTGTGCACTTGGCACATAAGCAACAAATACCCTGAACGTCTGCATCACGTGTATGCAAAGTATCCAGACTTTAAACAGGATTTTGACAAGTGCGTTAACAAGTCGTTAACGATTGAGGAATTCGAGGAGAGGTGGAAAAAGCTTGTTCGGGATTACTCATTGCAAGACAACGAGTGGCTCCAGCACTTGTACGAGCTCAAAGAGCAATGGATTGGCGTTTACACGAGGAGGTATTTTTCTGCGGGCATGAAAACGACGGGCAGGAGTGAATCTATGAATGCCACGTTCGATAGTTATGTGGGTACAACTACCAATTTGAAGAGTTTCGTCACATCCGCACAAAAAGCGGTTGCCTCGTTATTCGTGAAAGAAAGGGCTGCAGACTTTGCAACCACGTACAAACAAAGGAGAAGGTTGCTTGAGACCCCGCTGGAGCTGAACGGTGCCAAAGTCTATACGAAGGAGATCTTCATGCTATACCAAGTAGAGCTGCAAAAATCGGGACGATACAGTATAAACAAGGTGGCAGAAAAGTCTACGCGTGAGTACAAGGTTTATTCGCTCGTGAATGACCTCGTCCCTGAGAAGCTGCGCAGAATTTATACGGTGAGCCATGACACATTGACGGATTCGGTGACATGTGTTTGCAAGAAGTTTGAGTTCCATGGCATCCTGTGTAGACACATTCTGCGGTTTTTCACCCAGAAGAATATCAGGACAATCCCCGATAAATACGTCCTGCCACGGTGGACGAAAGGTGCAAACAGGTTGCACGGTACCATTGCCTTTCCGGAGCACCCGTATACTGACTTTGAAGAATCAGAGACGTTGCGGTATAATCATCTGGTGACAATGTTCACCCGTTTGTCCGTAAAGGGTGCTGCTACAATGGCCGGATATAAACATCTCCTCGAGGTAGCTCAGCAGCAAGAGCCCATCGTCGACCAGTTGGAAGCAGCTTCAGTCAGCAATGCGGTTGACACTGAGCCTACAACGGGATCAGAAGATGACGAGCCGGGGGAGGAAGACGACAATGATATCCGGCCTTTGGATCCAATTATATCGCAAACAAAGGCCGCAAGAGATCTACGCGGATGAAGAGCTCTATTGAACAAGCAACTCAACCGAAAAAGCTGAGAAGGTGTGCATTGTGCAACAAAATGACCGACCATGACAAGCGGAACCATTACAAGGCACTGGGGATAAGTCCAGGGGGTTTGCAAGACGAGGAAGAAGATGGCGCCGAAGATGAGAAGAAGAAGCTGCAGTGGACCTTTAGTCTAATGAATTTTTTTTGTAATTATCTTCCATAAGCCAGCAAGTGTGTTTGACTTTTGTAATAATTTGTTTGTAATTTTGTTTCCTAATAATCTTTTGAGAGCCTGTAATGTTTTTTTCTAATAATCCTTTGAGAGCCACCAAATCTAAGTTTCTCCTTTTTTTTATTTGCTCTGTTATTTCTGCTACATTATTTAGCGGACGACACAGCAGACTAATAAACTCCAATACTTAGAAAATTTTTGGGTTTATGACCGTCTGCTACACTGTGTAGCGGACGGCGCAGTAGACTCCCTAAACTCCAACACTTAAAAAATGTTTGGATGAATCACAAAACTCCAACACTTAGAAAAAATGGATGTCCACTACTTTGTTTAGCAGACGGTGAAGCATAATTTTTAAACTCCAACACATAATTTTTTTTTTCTACACGTCCGCTACACTGTGTGGCGGACGACGCAGCAGAAACACTAAACTCCAACACTTTGATTTTTTTTTATTTTCTACACGTCCGCTACACTGTGTAGCGTACAATGCAGCAGTAACACTAAACTCCAACACTTATAATTTTTTTTGTTGTCTACACGTCCGCTACACTATGTGGCGGACGATGTACACTAAACTCCTATACTTAGAATTTTTTTTGTTTTCTACACGTCTGTTACACTGTGTAGCGGATGACGCAGCAGTAACTTTAAACTCTAACACTTAGAAATTTTTTTTTTCTACACGTCCGCTACACTGTGTCACGGACGATGCAGCAGTAACACTAAACTCCAACACTTCGAAATTGTTTTGCTTTCTACACGTCCGTTACACTGTGTCGCGGACGACGCAGCAATAACACTAAACTCCAACACTTAATTTTTTTTTGTTTTTTACAAGTCTACACTGTGTCACGGACAACGCATCAGTATTAAAAAAAAATTTGGGGTTATGGATGTCCGCTATATTGTGTAGCGGATGGCGAAGCAGAATTTCTAAACTCCAACACTTAGAATTTTTTTTGGTTTTCTACATGTCCGTTACACTATGTGGCGGACGACAGAGCAAAATTTTTTTGGTTTGTACACGTTCGCTACACTGTGAAGTAGACGGCACAGTAGAATCCACTCCAAAATGGACTTCCGCTACACTATGTAGCGGACAATGCAACAGAAACAATTTTTAGGACTTACCCCCATTTTGTTTCTCACCATTCAATCATTCTCAATGAGAGCAAAAAAACCACCAAACAATGCTATCTCAAAGCAAATCTAATCAAATCAACATTTACAAATGTTAACTGATTTGAACACAAATCAGTCAAATCAATCATTTTCAACACAAGTCAACTAATCTCAACACAAATCAAATCAAATCAAATCAATGACAGCTTTCATAAAAATAATCAAGATTTATTAAAAAAAACTTATTCGAATGTTAGAATGTCAACTGGGGTCCTCATCTTCAGCCAGATTCTTGTCCTTAGATTGATTTTTAATAAACCTAACCGCTCTAGGCCGGCCTTTCATAATTTGCCAAGTTATCCTATATCTAAACCTTCAACACATTCTTCACTCCAAACGGCCGCCTTGAGGCTCTCAGACCACAAATGTAATCCATGTACATGCAGACAAAGACGCCGCAGTCCGAAGTATTATGTTGCTTGGGCCTCCTCTTCTTCAATCGGAATTGGAGCTTTAGCCGCGCCGATAGTCTTACGTCCCGGATAAAGTGGACCATGGCACAAAATATATTCTGCGAGAAACAGAAAATTACGTAAGACACGAGTTAACATTTACAATTGACAAGTTACAATAAACATTAAACAACAATCGTAAGATTACCATAGCATCCAACTAGGCTTTGTACATCTGCAACACAGGCATCTTGATGGTATCGTCGTGGAGACTGTCGATGACTGATACAATTTTATTTGTTGGTTCATAGCAAACCAAGTACCAGTGGCTTTGCTCTAAAAATGGGATTAGAAACACGTAGGCAACCCTTGCGCTCACTGGACTATTCCTAGTAAGATACGCTCGTAGGTTAGCGGACGGTCTCCACTTGCTCAACTTTTTCTTCCCCTTAACTCGACCCACTCATGCCATTCAAAAGCATCCACCAAAAAACGTGTGGATACTCGTTCAACCGCTCCCGACCTCTTTGCTTCAGAATCTCCACGTAAGTCGAGATGACACCGTTGTCTAACCAATCCCCCAGAGCCAGCGAGGCCATTTCTCCTCACAAGCAATAGTAATCCATGTCATTCGAGTGATCCACACTATATGACGCTTTATCTCGGGGGCCCCACTAAAATAACGAACTCGGATTTCTTGGCATTTATGCGACTTTAGGGGCTTCAATGGATGCCCTTTGCGATATTGCCCTCGGGGGTCGATCGGGGGATATTGCCCTTCTTCGGGGGGTTAACCGGGGGATATTGCCCTCCTTCAGAGGGGTCGACCAGATGATATTGCCCTTCGGGAGCACCAGATGGTCCCGCCCACGGGACAATGGGCAATGTCTCGAATAGATTGATGTTTCTGAAACCCCAGTCCTGCGTGACTTGACTCTGAGAGGGGGTAGGGGTTTCGAGTCCAGAAGCAAAGAGAACGAGGGCGCACTGTACTCTTCCTAATGCACTTGAGCCTGTCCCATGGTGCTTGGCGGTCCCCAATCACCACCCATTCGCAATATAGAGGGACCACTATATCCCTGGCCACCCTCGAAGTCTGTCCCGAGGGATCACCGTATCCCTCGCTCACATAAAGGGGCTGCCACCATGGAAAACCCATTCCCAGGCTGACGCCCGAAGGCTGTCCTGATGCTTGGCACAAAAAATTTCCGTAGCCAAACGCCAATGCATTAGCCTGTTTGCAAAGCTCCTCGCCCATTGCATCCACCATATCTTTCTGCTCGCTCAACTTCTGGAAGAAGGCGAGCAAGGCATTAACCTATATCCAAAGAGATAATAAATAAGTAACTTCAAACACACACTTAGAATCATCAAATTCAATTAAAAGCACTTGTTGGGCAACTTACCAGATCGTGTGCCATACGCTCATTGATCTGACCCCTAGGGTGGTACTTCTTTTCGCATTCAAACCTTACTCAAGCAATTCTCCTCTGGGTGATGCGGTAGTACCACTCATTGTACTGTTCGGTGATGATCACGGGGTCAGGCTCTGACATAATGGCCGTCAATGTGTCCTGCCAAGAACTTCAAACCTCTATTTCATCCGCGCACAATTCGTGCGCATTCGCCTTGCCAAACTGTCCAACACCCGGTGGGTTCCTGTTAACACTCATATTTAGGGCATCGGCTGGAAACCCCTACAGGCAATCAAAATGGCACATTGCTTGGTCTGGGAGCTGCCACTCTACCACCTCAAAGTAGATCACGGGTGTGCGCTGCAACCCGGAGAGCGTGAAGATGAACGACTCTCCCACCCTTCGGGCCAGACGTCTATACAGTGAGCCCAACACATTTGGCCCGAAGATAGCGAGTCGAAATCGCCTCGATAGTAGGTAATGTTGTGATCTCTTTCTGGCTGTACTCCCAAGCACACAATTGAGGCCACACATAATCGGTTCCGTCCATACGCTTGGGTGCGCCGGGAGCAAAGTGTTCATAAGACCACACCTGAAGATAAAGACAAATTATATTACCGAAACGTCAAAATTTATTGTCAACCGAATAATAAAAAAAATATCGATAACGTAATCAAGATTTATAAAGTATACCTGCAACAGTGAGAGACATGCACATATAGCCTTAGAGTCGGGCCTCGTTGCCTTGTGCAATGCTCGGTACAGGTACGCAAGAGTTGCTGCACCCCAAGCATAATCCCCAACCTCCAGCAGGTTACCCAACAACGGTAAATATTTGACGCTGACCGTATTCTTCGATGTTGTTGGGAACAGAATTGCCCCCATCACCCACAAGAGGAAAGTTTGTGTGTACAGCACAAGCATCTGATCCGTGTAGTTATTCGGCAGAACCTTGTAGGTATCTAGCAACCACTTCAACTTGATACACCAGTGCTAAATTGATCCTGGGGTATCGAAGTAGAGAAGTCCTTAGCGGTTCTCTTATTCGTTGCTTTCGACGGTGGAGTTATTATCGGCCACCCCGTCACCGGTAACCCTAAGATGAACCATACATCTTCTAGGGTAATTGTCATCTCTCCGAGCGGGAATGTTTCACTTCTCCAAATTTCAACAAGGGCACCTATTAAGTGCCGATCAAGGTGTTGAAAGATTTGCCCATACGTGAAAATTCCGAACCCAATTCCATGCAATAATTTTTTCTGGTATTTATTCAATTTTCATAATTTGAAATTATCGGATACCTCTACTGTGTTAAGAAGTGCTCTTTCCTACGAATAAATAAATACAATTTAAGTAAAGCTATTGGTGTATAATGTTCATGAGAATAAAAAAGTTGATAAAATAAGTATCTTATTTCACCATCCCATATGAGCGTACTGATATGGTTTGCTTGGTCATATAATACAAAGGGATCTTATGGTTCAGGGTTGAAATCCACTTTTTACAACTGAAATTATGAAAAAAATGAAAACTTTTATCAAACGCTCGCGCGATGCATGATACATATAAGAAAGCACATGCATAATATATACAACACTAGCATGGCAGCATTTATATAAATATATACATAGGGAGCCAATCCACACCCACCGGTGGAGAAATAGTTATTTCTCCACCATAAATCTAACCTTCCACGTGTACTCGTGGAAGGCCCAGATCTGATTTTTTTTTTGAAAAAGTTGCAACCGCCACTCTTTCAAGCGGTTGGAAAATGGACAAAAATGCCCCAGCTGGAAAATTGAAAAACCCCAACCGCTGGAAAGACTAGCGGTTGGGGGCTCACGAATTTCCTCCCAACCGCTACAAAGTGTAGCAATTGGGAGCACACCCAACCGCTACAAAGTGTAGCAATTGGGAGCACACCCAACCACTACACTTTGTAGCGGTTGGCATCATTGCAATTTTTTTAAAGCTTCTTTCGTGAGACCAAATTACGACCCAACCTCTACAAAGAGTAGGGATTGGAATCATGAACAACCTCTACAAAGAGTGGGGGTTAGAATCATGACCAACCTCTACAAAGAGTGGGGGTTGGAATCATGACACTTTTTTTTTCTTTTGCACCACGCAACCGTTACACTTACTAGCGGTTGAAATCCTTCAAACAATTTTTGATTAAAAAAATCCTAAGTGGCCCCACTTTTTCATTAAAAAAATTCTAAAAAAAGTACAGTGCAACCGCTACAAAGTGTAGCGGTTGGGTGTGCTCCCAATTGCTACACTTTGCAGTGGTTGGGAGGAAATTCATGGGGCCCCAACCGCTAGTCTTTCTTGCGGTTGGGGGGTTTTTTCAACTTTACGGGGCATTTTTATCAATTTTGCAATCGCTTGAAAGAGTGGCGGTTGTAACTTTTTCAAAAAAAAAAAAAAAAACAGATTTGGGCCATCCACAAGTACATGTGAACGGCTAGATTTATGGTGGAGAAATTGTTATTTCTCCACCGATGGGTGTGGATAGGCTCACATATATATATATATATATATATATATATATATATATATATATACACACACACACACACACACACACATACATACATACACATAATCGGATTTTATGAACGCTAGCATATGAACAAATAATACGCAATACGAATATATATAAATTGACAAACGCTAGCACATGGTCAATACATAATGAAAACCATGCATAAGACGCAATACTCATAACAACTTTAGATTATGAACAAATAAAGGATTGGTTTGTGAACTTACGTGATTGATGAGACGATTAAAGGATTTCTTGGGAAGAAATTGCGCAGATCTGCTTGCCAATGTTACTAGAAAATTTTGTGAGAAAAAAGAATGGATAGTAGTTTTGAAGTTAGGTTTTCCTGTATTTATTTGTTCCGTCCGCTACATAGTATAGCGAACAGTAAACACCGTCCGCTACATAATGTAGCGGATATTATTTATTTAAAGCATGTCTGCTACACTGTGTAGCGGACAGTGGGGATAAGGACAAAGTAACAGTCGTGGATGGACAGGACTGATGTGACAACTGTCTGGGAGATGTGGATGACTTGACTACCGTCAGGGAAAAAGTCGTCCTCTACACAGTGTAGCGGATAACTTTTTAGCGAGAATCAAAAAGTTGTCTGCTACACTATGTAGCGGACGAGAGGGGAGGGGCAATCTGGTAAAAATTTCATCCGCGACACAGTGTCGCGGACTATTAGCTTTTGAAAAAAAAAAGATCTGGGCCATCCATCCCTTCAGGATGGACGGCTAGATTGCGCTTGCAAATCTCCTATTTTGCTAGCGCTCTAAACGGATCAGTTCCCATTAATTTTACATATTTACTAAGTAGATGATAAAAGTGTGAAATAAAACTTTGGTACTTTGATATATATACCACGATCACAAATATTTACAATTAACTATTCAATTCTTCTTTTCCATTTTTAGTAAGCGTTAGCCAAACTTATGAAAAATCAAAAATGGCGATTGGGGAGGATGATGCTTCTCAAATTTGATCACAAATGTTAACGAGATAGTACAAACAAAGCAAAACTTCAAATAAGACAAAACAAACATACATAAATCTCTTCTCCCCCCCCCCCCCAAACAACACACTCACAGAAACACAACACGATGCTCGCACCCCCCACTACAATACATCACACCTACGGATACATATCGAGAAACACAAACACCACACACATAAAAATACAAAACACACATAGATAGGCATAGAACGTGGGTCCCCCCCGCCCATCGACCCCATGTTATTACCCTTCCACTGTAGCATAACCCTCCAACCAGCCACGCACACACACAACACGGTGCTCCCCCTCCCCCCCCCCACGGTGCTTATAACCTTTCATAGCCGCATAACCCTCCACCCATCCTACCCACCCACCCATACACACCTTAGACAGATACTAGAAACACAAACATGACCCTTTAACACCCCCCCCCCCATAAAGAAAAAAAAAGAAACATAAATAGAGAGAGGGACACAAAAACATGGATTCTAATGAACTGAAAATTCGACCAATTGAATCCTCTCAAAGAACAAACAAAGGAAACTAAACAAAACAAAAAATGGACGAAATACAAAAATCAATTGAAACTCTTAAGGAAGTCCCAAAGTAAGAATTGGATGAAAGCTGATTCACCTGAAATTAAAACTTGGATGAAAGTTGATTCCACCTGAAATAAAAAGCAATCATCTCAAATAACAAGTTAAAACCCCTACGAAACTGGAAACGAAGTCCCAAAACATAGAACTTTAACTGAAAATTTGCCAAGTTTTAGATAAATCAGCTAGCTTCTAACCTCAAAGAAGGGAGAACGTGGTCATGGAAATTCCCTTCTTGCTGGAAATCAGAGAGTCGTGGGTTTGGATAACAGTTCTTTTGACCTGTTATTTTAAGTGACAGTTATATCCTTCATTGGACAAATTAATAACCTTTAGCAACAACGATATGGTTTTGGACTTAGGCCACTTGTATTTGGACCATTATGCGGTTTGGCCCCGAGTTGTTTTAAAAGTTGTATTAAACCTACCTCTAATCCCAAAAATTATACATATTAGACGAACTCCTTCCAACTTAACCCACCTTTTGGCAGAAAATCTTTGGCATCCCTTCAAAGATCAAAATACCCTTTTGGTATTTAAAGGGCACACGTACTCCCCTTCCACCCATCCTTCATCACCCACAATAGAGATGTCAAACGGGCCGGGCTTGGGCCGCTTGGCCCGGGTCCATCGGGCTTTAAGAGAAACCGGGCCGGGCCGGGCCAGGGAGGCCGGATCCGGGCCGGCTGAGGAGAAACACTAGGCCCGGTCCAGGCCCTGGCCCTAGGCCCAATTTCTAGGGCCGGCCTGGGCCCTTTTTTTTTAAATTTTCTTGTTATTCAATTTTAAATTTCATCTTTAGGCATGTCCAATTTTCAAATTTTGACAAATCTAATTTTTATCATTTTATTTCATTATATGTAATATTCATATATATGTATGTATGTATAGATATATTTATTTGTCTCTCATTTTATTTTTTGCTATATGTTAAATCTTTTCTTACTCTTCTTGGTGATCTTTATTAATAAAATCTGAACACATAACAATTATTACTATTTAAGAGAGACTGTTTCTACTATTTGATATTTTACTTCAAAACTAATTGGCCGAAAACCCGGGATTGATACATGTTAATTCCCGAGACGATCTTTAGTAATAAGTATAGAAAAATAAATGTGTTCATAGGCCCTCCTCCTTTTATCCGGGCTTGGGACCGGCTGCTTGTAAACAAACAGGCGAAGTTACCTTTTTTTTTATATATACGAAAAAATATATATCTTGCTTGTAAAAATTTATTTTATATATATGGAAAAAAAGTATATTTTGTGAAAAAATTTATTCTTAAAACTTAAGAGAAGGAAAATAAAAAGAAATTACCTAATCATCCGGAAGTACTTCAATATCCGAGTCACTGCTCTTCCTATCATCAATCGGTTTATCTTGCTCGCGGTATTTCGCATCAAGATAATCCTTCCAACATACACATAGCTCGAGCGACTCGGGGTTAAGACGACTCCTCCTGTCATCCAAAACCCTCCCGCTGGCTGAAAATGCCGACTCTGAAGCAACCGTGGAGGCTTGCACTGGCAGTACATCCCGTGCAATTTGGGATAAAGTTTTATACATGTTTTGATTTTGTTTCCAAAAATTTAACAAATTAAAATTAACCTGTTCTTGCATTGATAAATCAGAATAATGATCAGTATTTGCATATACACCAATCTCATTAAAAGAGGAAAAAGTAGACGAACCTGCCGAATTAGAAGTACCTTCACCTGGTAGTTGTCTTGCTACTAGATGTTCAAAGCCCTTAAGGTATGGCGCATAATACCTCTCAACAGTGGATGATGTAGCTCGCCCGCGCACGTCAGCAGAATTACGATAGAGGTTGAACAATTCCTCAAACCTCTTGCTCACTTTTGCTGTGAGTGCGGTTGTCTCCTCTGCTGTGTAGCACATTAATTTCGATATCTCTTGTATCGAGGCGTTCACGCCATGCAACTTTAACCTAGGATCTAAACAAGTAGCCACAGCAAAAATAACAGGCAGTCTACTCCAATATTTATTAAACTTTTTATCCATCACTTTTACTATTTCCCTAAAGGGTCCTATATATCTCCATTTTGTTAACATTGTAGCCATCTTGAGAATTTCTATTACAGCGAGAGGAGAGGTGGGATAGTACGTACCAGACAATAAATTGGTAGACGTGTAGAATACCTCCAAAAATTCAGCTAGGTATGTGGCCATCTGCCATTCCTCTTGAGTTGGCAAGCCGGCTGGGAACTGGGTTAGTAGAAAATGCGTATAGACTTCTCGGTATGCCAGAATGTGTAAAAGCATATGGTATGTAGAGTTCCACCTGTGGACCACATCTGTAACTGCTCTCCTGCGAGGCATATTATATTCAACACACAACGTTTTAAATTGTTGTGTTCTCGGACTCGAGCTATTAACATACGCTGTCATACCCCTCATTTTGACAAGAATATCTCCTGCAGCAGCTAAACCATCTTGAACAATTAAATTAATTATATGACAAACACAACGAACATGAAATAATTCACCAGAAAGTACAGGTTTGAGGCTCTCCTTTAAAGCATCAACAGCAGCTGTATTGTTAGAAGCATTATCAAAACTAATACTCATAATCTTATCCTTTAATTTAAATGTGGTACATGCTTTTAATATAAGAGTAGCAATGTTCATTCCATCATGCGGAAAAGGAAAGAGCTCGAAAGCGATGATTCTCTTGTGCATAACCCAATCTGCATCAATCCAATGAGCGGTCACACAAGAATAACTAACAAAAGTAAATGGAGATTGCCAAATATCAGAAGTAAGACTAACTTTACCGTCAAATTTATCGAAATAATCGATAAGGCGTGCTTTAGCAGCATTGTACTGTCGGAGTGCATCGGATCTAGTTGTGTTTCTATGAACCTTTTTGTACAAAGGTTGAACGTATGTGTTCATATATCTAGAGTGCTTAGGATTATCGGCAAAAGAAAAGGCTTGTTCATCGTGAATAACAAATTCAGCGAGACCGTCTCTTTGCTCTCGCTGATTATAAACAAATAACTTACCGTCAAAAGATAACTGCGTTTGGGTAGGTTCGACGTGGCCTTGTCGAGGTGCACACAGAGGGTAATGCCTGTTAAGATGTCCATTACCACTACCAGACGAAAATAATTTAGCGCAGTACTTACATCGAGCTTTTCGGATGCCGTCCACCGTAACTACATCGAAATGATTCCAACACTCGGCTTTCTTTTTTTCCCCTTTTGGACTTCTGGCTCATTACCGGAGGCATTGCTCGGCCCTTCTTCATCATGACCAGGCATAGGGTTGAGATTATGCCACGGAGTAGTAGCTTCGCCAACCGAGCTGCGTCCTTGACTATAATGCGGGGGGTCTTCATCAGGCGTGTATTCAAAATCTGGAATGTTTTGATTGAACTCCCAATTGGCTTGGGTATCTATCATACAGCCTGTACTCATTCGTCCAGGAACGAATGGTTGTGTTGGTGCTTGGATTGGTGTTTGTGATGGCCGTGGCGCTGGCGCTTGTGCTTGCGATGATGATGATGTTTTTCGTGATGATGATCCACGCCTCAGTTTCTTCAATAATCCAGCCATATTTCACGCTAAACTTTTTTACTAGATTGGAAATAAAATTAGTAAGAGTAACTAAATACACAAGTATAAGAGTAGTAATAAGAAATAACAATTAAAAGAATGAACGAGTAACAAATATTAATCACTGAGGATAATTCTGAAATTGGAGAGAGTTAGTAATTAAAAAGCATTTAGTAATAGTAATTAATAAATAAAAATTCACTAATTACTAATTACTAGACAAAAGAATTAGAGAGTAACAAATTAATAAGAGTAGTAGTTAGTAATTAGAATTTAGCAAGAGTAGTAATTAATAAACAAGAGTACTAATTAGTAAATACTAGTAGTAATTAGCAAGAGTAGTAATTGGAGAGGGAAATAGTAGCAAAGCTTGTAGAAATATAGAATGTTTAGATAAGAGAGAGTAAGAAGATTGGTGTGAAAAATTAGAGAGAAATGGTGTGAATTTATAGATTTTAGAAACTTCACAAAAGACCAAAATACCCCTAAAAACTATCCGTTTATAGTTGTTGGGGAGGGTAAGAGTGTAAAAACCTTTAAAGGAGTTGAAAAAATTAAGTTAGACTAAAATACCCCCCAAACTAGCCGTTATATTGCTGTTGGGGGGGTAAAAGTGGAATTTTGGGGGAATATATCCGTTGGAGGAAAAGGGGGAGAAAGGGGGGAAAAACAAAAAATTCAAACAGGTGGGGCCGGAACCAGGCCGGATAACCGGGCCAGGGCCGGGCCTGGCCCGGGCTTTTCCCACAGAATTTTTGGCCTGGTCCAAGCCCAGGCCCTAAGCCCAATTCCTCCGGGCCAGCCCTGTTCATGAACGGGCCGGGCCGGGCTTTTTTCGGGCTGGGCCGGGCCGCGGGCCGCCCGGCCCGTTTGACATCTCTAACCCACAACACATGCCCCTTGCATGGCACATGCACGGGTTCTCTCCCCCCCCTTCAATCCCCTTCACCCACCACCACACACATACTGAACGCACACACAAATGCACACCCACAGACGATGTACGCACATACTTAACACACACAATCACACTACAAACACCAATACAACCACCACGGCCACCCGTTTCCTCATCCAGTCTAGTATCTACCCTTACAACCTTACAAATCACCACGGTACTAGAATAGTGGACCACGCATTCACCATTGTTGACCTTGAATCCATCAAAGAAGCTAAAGTATCAAATGGGTCGGTCAAGAAGGAGAAGAAGCATAAGAACAATTGTCGATTCAGGTGCATTTATCATGATGGTGTGGATAATAGGCGGGGGTGGGGGGAAGGGGGGCACATCATCAAGTGTTTTTATGTGTGGAGGGTGATGGGGGATAAGGTTGCACACGTGTTAATAGTCGTGGGTGGTTCAGGATGATTGGGGGGGATGGTGGGTATGGGTGGGTGCACCACCGTCTGTGGGTGTGTCTTTTTTTGTGTATGTCCAGACGGGGTGTGTTGTTGGTTGGTGATGGGAGACGAGAGGAATGAATAAAGTTAGAAAATGGTTTTGGGTTGAAAATTCTGTGTATTAAAGGGGTAGTTAAGACATTTCAATGGACTTTGTTTTTAGCCCGTCCATGGTCTATGATTTTCTTAGCAGAAATAAGTTTAATACATATTTTTAAACAATAGAAGGTCAAACTGTAGTACGATCTAAATATAGGGCACCAATATTCTTAAAATAATACGGTATAGATACTGTGCAACCAAAACTAGACAAACCTACCAAATCCTTCTAAGTAGATAATCCTTTTGTATCGAATTTCTCTCTCTCCCCGCTTTTGCTTTATTCTTTCACTTTGTGCTTTCGTGCTCTTCTCACTAAATACGTGACGGCTTTGTTTGCTCTCAGGTTTTTGTTTTCATTCTCGTCTCAAGGCAAAAATCAAAACTCCCATTTCAAGTATTTGCGGCGGAGAAGCAAGTGTAAAAAGAGCGTGTGAAACATCGAGATGTACAAAGTGTCATTAGCCAAAAGTGGAGGATCAATAGTAGCTTCCTTTCCGTCTTTCTATTATCGTATTTTTCCAGATAAACGTCAAGTTGGCAGTTAACATCGTTTGTCCACAGAAAGAAAGAAGATATCGTTCGGTTGATGTAAGCTAATAGGTGAGGGACGGGACAGATTGAGAGAGTTTGAGAGGAAACAGATGGATTTGAAGGTTACAACCTGCAGTACCCATTTCCCACTCCCTTCAAACCAATCCCTGCTTTTCTCAAGAAAATGCCATCAACTGCTACGACGTCGTCCTGCGCCACCAAGAGCTCCAATGGTGATTTCAGTGTTGAAAGCTCCTCGTCCAGGTGAGTAGAGTACCAGAGTCGCATTCTTTTCCAAGAACTCGGGGAAGACAAAAATCTGCATTCTTTATAATTCTAGGCCTGTTGAAATGAACAAAGAAAGTTGGTCTATAGCGTAATGCTTGTTGAAATATTGCACTGAATAATATTGTGGATTATAGTTGTGCTATGTTTAAGCAGTAGAATAGCCAAGTGAATCATTTGACCGGCCTTCTTCTCTTGAGATATGGCACTAATTATTTGCGCCCCGCCTCCTCCACTACCCGCGACCCAAGGTGAAATAGAAGTACAAAACATATGCAGAAATTTTTCTTACTAGTCCATCACGCATCCTGGTAATTTTATAGGTACTAAATTTGATCTATCGGTGCTAAAATTGTCTTTATCATGTCAACGTTGAAGGTGGGTGTGGTCAATTTCTCTAATCTTTGAACTGAGTATTCGTACCCAGCCGTGGATGCTTAGCCTTGTCAAGTAAATCAGATCGCTCTTTACGTTTCTTTGTTTCCTTTGTTTGCCACTCTAAAGGAGGTGTCTGTGATATGTTTCGTTGTTTTGAGTAGGAATGAGTGTTCTCTCCTTCGATATGTTGGGTTGGGAAGGGGAGAGAAGATCGAGTATATACTTAAAAGGGAAGAATTAACTTTCATATTGTCATTTGCAAAGGGGGTAGGGGGTAGTTGATCATGAGGGGATCCCCACACCCTTTTCCCCTAACAGGAGATCATCTCATAGTAGTGGAACCTTGTGCCTGAGTTAGCTGTTGCCGAAGACTGTTTTGCTAGAAACAAAATCCATATTAAGAATCGTCAATTGGTATTGTTTTTTTTGTGTTTTTTACTTGGAAAGTTGCCCATAATGCTTGTTTTTCTGGGTTGGTTTCTACGTAAAAATTACAAAGATTTAGAGCATTCTACTATATGTTGTATTACCTGGAATAATAGTGTTTGATTGCTCTTGAGGATGAAGCGCATTTGTTATGCTACTGTATGATGCTTGGTCCACTAGTTTTTCATAATATAATTGTTGGAAATCTGCAATGTAATGTTTTTTAGTTTCACTAATACTTTTATCTTTTAGTTCTCCAACAAGCGTGTTAAAATAAGCCTAGATCTTATATTGTTACAGCATCAAGTATTATTAGACCTCAGACGTTAAGTAACCAGTTTCTAACTTGTAAAGAGTAATGAAGGTTTCTTGCTTTTACTTGGACCAATTTTTTTCTGCATCATATATTTGTTGAGTGGACTCTAGTTACTGAAGTGGATCTCTAGTTACTAAAATTAGTTCACTGGTAGAGTCTATTTAATGCTCTTCCTTGCTCTTTGTTCAGCTCTTATCTTGGATCTATCGTTAACCTCCTAAAATATTTGTGTGCAAGCTCAGCATCCCCCTTTTCGGATTCTTTTCTGACAGTGAATGGACTTGAAGAAGATGACGTTATGCATAACTTTGTGAAAGAGAGAGAGTTGAATGGAGATTTTATTGCAAAAGTTTCTGATGCAATTTGGCTGCGGGAGGTCATAAAAGCTGTTGACAGAGAAGCTAGTGCACTGGCTGATGCTACTCAAATAGTGGAGGAGGTTTGAACATTAAGCTTAGTAAACATAAAATGTTCCTTTTTACAGATGGTTTAACTTTTTAGGCCAGGCAAGTGCCCGCGGCTCTTGCCAATACAGGGTCTGGGGAGGGGCTGTTTGTCATGTTAGTATGTTATTGTTTCGTCTAAACTACTGATATCAACTTAAGCATCTATCCAGCTCTGTGGTTCTGGGTTGGTTTGTTTGGTTTGGTTTGAGTATGTGTTGTCCACTCATATCTTAGTCCGTTGCTTGGATCAAGTTTTATGACACTGCGGTGCTGAACAATATGTGCAGTGTGCACATAGAAGGAGATGTGTCACTGTTCGAAGGGCTCCACTAGGCAGCAAGCATCAGACAACACTCTCAGGCATCAGTAACATGTTCAATGCTTATATAACCTACTTTGAATGAGAAAGGAACTAGATCAACCTATCGCTCTTAGATGCCTAGTTATTAGTGTCATAGGACATGTAAATATTATTGACCAAAATAACCTAGACCCCTAAGCCCCAATAAGAATATAATTCTGCGGCATTAGATCATGCCTCGCTGTACACAGATGCTTGTTCAACTTATTCTCGTGCTGTACCAGCCATTTATTTCAAAGGAACTTTAGAATTCCCAAATGCCTTATTCTCTTGTAGAATGCCCCTAAATATTCTTCTCAGTTGTGAGACAATGAAACTTTATTTGAAATTGAAATTAGATAAAGCAAGCTATTATACTGTTTTTCCTTTTTTTTTTTTTGGGGTTTGGGGGCGGGGGTATCGAGTACTGTTTAACCTCGAATATGCATTCGACTCTTCCCATATATCGATGAAAGAGATTGTTGGGATTTTGTAGCGGAATTAGTAAGTGTAAACATGTGGATTGCAATATTTGATTCAATGCTTTCAACTGCCTAGAACTTATGTTTGGCGCAAGGGTTTCAAGGCATAAAAGCCTGAATGTTGATCAATCAACTGGGGGAAAGTCAAGTGGCAAGAGGAATATCTTTCATGACACTTAATTACCTCATTTAAGCGGGTAATAGAGATCTTTAATTGTTTTCTGGTCCCTTAAGGGTATGAATACAGTTGTTTTTTTCTCTGAGTAAGTACATCTTAGAAAAGCTTTGCAATTGAGCAAGTAAACTTTTGGTTGTTGTACATCTTTGTTCAGTGAAACAGATTAAGTCTGTTTCTCCTATAAGCAATCCATCTTCTAGGTTTTTTGATAAGTTGCTCATCTCTAGTTACTCACCATCTGTAGCCTTTGGGAGATCAAAATGAGGGTGGATTTCTGAAACTGACGAGAACTAATGAATGGCTATTAGGTGACAATTCCGCACCAGTCAATAAGAAGTTGACAGCAAAGGTAGCTTTTTTTACAGTTGAATTCCCATTTATGTTCTATTCTAGCGGTCTCATCTCCTTCTGGCTTCCACCCCACCATATTACTCATGGTTAACAATGGAGCAGCTGTATTCATGGTAAGCAATGAAGTATATATAACATGGATCTTTGCTTATTTTTGATTGCAGGAAGTACAGAATGACTCCGAAAGAAGGAAGAGACTGAACCTTCTCAGATATGAAGCAGTATGTTATCTTGGACTCGATTCTGCAGCCATTTCTGTGGCACAATACTCAAAATTTGCTTCAGTTATGGACTGCACTTTACATAGTAAATAGAATTGTGTAGCTGGAATGCCCAATATTGAAACAAGTTTGACTGAACCGATCATGATAGTATCCTAAGCATCTACTGTTGTAGATGTTTGCAACTTTTTCAAATGTACCCATAGATGCAGCTCATCTGTTCTTTCTCCTTGCAGCTTAAGAGGGAACTGCTTCTTTTAACAGTAACTATTGGAACTGCATGTGGTGGATACTGTTTAGTGACTCTGTCATTTCAGGTACTGTAAGCAGAGCCGATAACCCTTTTAAGTTCTGGTTTCGATGCATATACATTACATTCATGATAAAGTGATGTTTTTCATCAGAAGATTCACTTAATTATTTTTTGTCAATCAAATGACCTTAGAAACTTTTTGAAACTAGCCAAGCTCTTATGTGAGGGGAGAGATTGCAAAGGAAAAGATGATCTAAACCAGAATAAACATAAGGCTAAAGGAAAACAAATTTTACCATAGAAGTAACCTTACAATTTGAACCAGATTCTCCATTCACGCCAAATTAATTATGCATTTGAAAATCAGACCTTTAAAGGCAGTTACACAATTGAATTGATCCCTACCTAAGCAAGCAAAATTATGGAGTGTTTGTCTGTTGTACTTCATTACTTTCAAATCTTCACACCGCCACGGTGATTGTTGATGGTGAATGATTGTTTTAAGTTGTACTAGTTGATAATTTGGATATTCTTTAAAGAAAATGTTTGACATACCTAGGTTTGAATTAGTTATCAATATGCCTGGTTGGAATGATAAACTCAGTTTCCCATGGCCGAACCATGTAAGCCCTTTAGTGTGGTTTTTTTTTCTTTCTGTTCTTCATTTCTGTCTTCCATATGTGATTCTAGGCTCCCAAAAAGGATGGAAGGACTACATGTATGGTCCACTTGTGGCTACATAATTTATGATCTCAAATTGAAATGTTAATGTTTATACCATTTAAAAGTTGCATAGCGTTTTAGATTCAAAAATCTGTTTTCTAAGGCAACTGAACACATGTTTTTGGATTGTTGTCTATTTCAGAGAAGATTTCTTTAGAATAGCTGTTTAGGACAAAAAGAAACTGACATACCTTGCTTTTAACTGCACAGGCTGCTGTAAGTTATATGACTGGAGTTCTTTTCAGGTTAGTTTGAATTGATATACTTCTTTTAAATTGAGCAAGTGCTGAAATTCAGCATTCAGAACATTCAACAAAAAATTGAGAAGTCCGTCCCAGCTGCATATGCAGGGTCACATAAAAAGACCATTGAAGTCCCCGTGGCTGCTGCCTTGCTGATAATTCTGCTGTTGTCATTTTCTAATGCAGTTGCTTGTATCTTCAACTATTATACCAACATGCTGACAACATGTCTAGAGAAATGGTTCCAGACGTGTTCAAGAGAAAGAAGTCAAAGAAGTACTACAAATTAACTTGCATTTGAATGTTTATGTACTATGTGTTGTTCTTTTCCTTTATCCTGCAAGCTAATGCTCTTTTTCTGAACCAGAATTGGAATAAGAAGCCAGGACCTCGAGGATTCGTTTGAGAAAATGGTTAAAGGGAGTGGCATCGCTCTCTCATCCTCGAGACTTATGATTCCTGTGGCCATTTATGGGTTGTGGGAACTGTCTCAGCATTTCTCCCATGGTTTCTTTGAGTTCCAGGTACTATTGGACTTCTTTTATGTTTCCTGAAACTACATAACCAGATAAGGCTCATAGTTTAGAGAGCAAGTATGACTTGCATACGTTATTGGCGTTCTGCGCAGCTGGTACCAGCGATGGTAGGAATATTCGCCTATAAAGCTGCCGCGCTGGTTCAAGTATACAGGGACAATGAAGACCTGCAATTAATATTTCCTGACAGTGGTGAAGAGTAAAGTGACTCACCCGGTTTCTTAGAATGTATAGTTCTTGGTTATATTTGTTCCTCAACTGAGTTGATACATGCCAGTTCATGACTTGCGACTAGCAAATGCAAGGAATTGTCATGATCAATTTGTCGTGAGAGTGAATAGGAACGACGGATCCAGCTGCTGGAATTTTGAGACAGTCCAAAGTGTGGTCAGGTTATTGCTGGAAAACAGTTCGAGTTAAGCAAAGCCTTGTGGGCTGCAGTTCAACCGGCAAGGGATGTGACTCAGTACAGGTCCTCGCGGAAGAACCCCTCCATGGTCCGAATATAAAGGAAGTCTTCACATCAACCACTGATTGCGTTAGCAAAGCGACCATTTCCAGCAAATAGGAAACAGCCTTCGCACTCTCTGTAGCAGTATACTCAATTACCACTTAGTTGTACGAAATTTTGCCATTGTCGAATATTTCCATCATCTACCTGATTTAGTTTGTGGAAATTCGCTGAAAATTGTTCCACATTCTGAGGAAAGTTTGTGTCTGTTTCCGGGTGCGACGCAGCATATCTTGTACTTGAAGCATCGCATCATTTTTTATTTTTATTTTTTATTTAGCTCACCCTCAACACTCCACAAACTGTGATGTGCAACTAACTGGGTTGTAGAGGAATCGTCTTCAATAGTAGCACGATTTAAGATGTTTTGTTCGTGTTTTATGCTATGACATAAATCACATAATGTCTTGTGATTCACAAGAACCCTTGAGAAATGATATATGTATTATGAAATCTTTTTCGAGAAAAGGACTTGTAATTTTGTAAGGGATTTAGCAAAGTTTTATGGAAGTGCCTTGTCTAAATATCTTCTTGTTAATTTTCTATATCCCTCATTAATTCCACTCAGATAGAAAAAATCCGACAACTGAACTAGAGGGCTCAATAGCATTCGGCATCCCTAAGTTTTCATGTGGAAGTTCTTTGCACCACAAAGTTATTTTTAGCTATTTGTTACCCCAAACTTTCATAATTGTGGCATTCAACACCTCCTGTATATTTTCTGGCTAACAGCTTCGCTGGAGAAGTAGTTTAACTTAAACATGTGGGGCATTTTGGTCAGAACGATTAAATGGGAGGGAAAATTGTAATGGGTTTAGCGGGCGGCAGTGTGGGGGTGTTGTGGCTGTGGGGGTGGGGGAGGGGGGAGAAGAGGACAAAAGGGGGGGGGGTCGGTGTCGCCGACGGGGGGAGGGACTGCCGGCAGAGAGTGGGGGGTCGGCGTGAGATATCGAAGGAGGGGCAGCGGGTCAAGGGCGCGGCAACACGGGGTTGTTGTGACCGCAGGCGGCGGGGGGAAAGAAGAGGAAGGAAGAGAGAGCAAGAGTCGGCATCGCCGACAGGGGGAGGGGCCTGCAGGCGAAGAGTAGGGTGCAGGAGATAGATGCCGAAGGAGGGCTAGTGGCACAGGGGTGATAGAGATTAGGGTTTCCATTCACTTGATATTCAAAAAATGCCCCCCTAAGTTCGGCTGATTAAATGTTTTTGTCCGAGATTTGGCCGGAATTTGGACAGAGGGTGTTAGGCACCACACTTAGGAAAGTTTGGGGTGACTGATTGTTAGAAATAACTTGGTGGTGTAGAGAGCTACTAGGTGAAAACTTAGGAGTGTCGAATGCAATTGACCCAATTTACCCTGTAAGTATATATAGTTGAAGTTGAGAGAATATTGTTCGAACACACTCTTGATTGCCACGTGGACTTAGTAGGATTGACGTGCGAGGACATAGATGGCTATGTTTCTGGGAGCGAACTCCCGCAAATATGAAGCGCACAGATGTAAGTAAGGCATTGGATTTTAATTTGACTTTTCAAAACTAATTTGAATTGACTCACCTTTTTAATTATGATTTGGATTTTTTCCCTCTCTCTCACCTATTAATCTATTTTGATTTCTTTCCCCCCCCCCCCCCCCAACCCCCCTCACACTCAGACACACGACTGCAAAAATTTATGTCAATACCTCAAATATCTCTCTTTTTATCCAACTTTTTAAACATGCATACTTCTTTGTTCTCCATTTTGTTCAAATAATTTATATACTCTTCACTAATGTCACTTGCACATACACAAGCTAATTTGCTCATTATAATTCAAAAATCTTCCAAAATTTTTTCTCTTAACTGTAATCAATAACTCTTCTATCTATTTTATTTCATAGACTACTTAAAATAACTCCAAA
The DNA here is from genome assembly GCA_033070095.1 of Escallonia herrerae. Taxonomy (NCBI): domain Eukaryota; kingdom Viridiplantae; phylum Streptophyta; class Magnoliopsida; order Escalloniales; family Escalloniaceae; genus Escallonia; species Escallonia herrerae. The sequence goes on along the minus strand of JAVXUP010000267.1, from coordinate 321,496 downwards.
ACTTTTACAAACTCAAATGGTACTGAAATAGAACATTGAACTATGGACATCGACTCCTCTCCATCTCCTTCCTCCACTGTGTCGTCTCCTTCCTCCTCTGTAGCGAAGATGCAAAATCCACCAAAGGACAAGATCTGATCAAAAGTAGTACAATGAAACCTAACGACACCAGATCATTCATCTGGTAGGTTTGCCAATTTTTTTCGTCCCACAAATGACTCTTTCCAACCTCATTTAATGGTGTCGTCATTATATCTGATGGTTCCACCACCCATCGCTATATACATGATTTATCTGGACATACCAAGCAAACTCTAACACAGAGGATGATTTTTCTTCTCATGAAACACAAATCAACATAAAGAGCCAGATAGTCCTAATTTGAACCGTTTGGTGGGGTGGGTTAGCAAGGGGAGGTTCTAAATAAAAGGGGGCAGTGGTCCTAATGGGACCGTGAAAGGTGAGTACGCTTGGCGTGGGGGGAATGTTGGAGTCATGCAATGTTGTACCAGGCTTGATTAAGATGGTTCATAATAAAGCCCTGCTCATCTCTAAAGTTTGTCCAAGTAAATTTACGTCCAGTAAAACCCATATCAATTAAATTATACTAGTCCATAAAGTCATGTTAATTAGTCATCCGATAGAAAATAGATGGTGATGTATTAGTGACAACATTAAAATTGCCAATCACCATCCAAGATGCTAATAGGCCTCTTAACCTTTTCCAAAATATTTTTCTATATTCTGTATAAGGCGTAGCATAAATAGATGAGAGAAGTCACAAAGGTTTGGAGTGCACCTCAATGAATATGTGAATCTTTTGTTTTTTTTGCTAAACTTTGGTGACTTTGAGCTCGAGGGATGACTACATGATCCAGATGCCCCCATAGAGCTGATGGGATCCATGCGCCCCACTTGGTTGAAAGCAAAGGACTCACTTATGGTTTTGGCTGGGGGTGAGCACCAAACCATTCAAATCGATCTAAACCCTTCAAACCAAACTTATCCAATCTGAACTGTGTGAAAATCTTAATGGTTCAGTTCACAATTCTCAAACCGATTTCGGTTTGATTTGGTTCACGGTTCACTTTTTTAAACTGATTACAAATTGAACCGAACTGACCTATGGTATGTTAGATATTTTTAATAACATCCGTTGATAATTTTCACATACATGGTATTAAGAAATCCAAATAAATAAAAACTTTAAAGTTAAAAGAAAAATATATAATGAGACCAGTTATAACACAAAAATATTTAAAGGGCCCGTACATTTACCATATTCGTTTTCTATTTTCATTTTGTGTTTTCATTTTCATGATTTTTGTATTTAGTTACGCTCCTGTACTTTTATCATTTTCACTAAAAAAAATTAGCTACTTTTTCTTACATTGGGTTAAGTTCGGGTGAAAAAAGCTGAAAATACCTCAGAGGTGTTTTCAATTTTTTGTCACTGTTTGAGTAATTTTACCCAAAACAAAAACTGAAAAATGGTAAAAATACACAAAAAGAGATTCTTTTTTTTTTTTATCATCATTACAAGAAACAGAAAATGAATATTGTAAATATACATGCCCAAAAGTGACCAATTTCTCTTCTGTATTTACTTATTCTTTCTCATACATCAATGATAAAGGCATACTTGAGGTTTTATTGTATCATATATATATAGAATAATACTTTTATCTTGTATTAACATGAGCAATTATAGGTTGAACAAACAAGCCTAGGTGCAATTTAGAGAAAAGATAACTTCAATTTTGATAACATATATTTAGATCCAAGAGTTGTTTGTAAAGGAATAGCATCTTTAACTGGGCACAAATCCATCCAAACCGATTAAACTGAACCATTTAAACCGACAAAAACGAATCTTCCAAACCAATGGTGTTTGGTTCGGTTCGATTCATAATTTTTCAAACCGAGGGTAATGGTTTGATTCACGGTTTGACCTCCAAACCGAACCATGCTTAGCCCTAGTTTTGGCCCCTTTGCATGAGATTCTTGTCTCCCAAATAATAACGACAGAGGGTTGGTGCAGGTAGAGAAGTTCAGTTAGGGTGCTTTTGAAATTGGGGTGACTCGCTAAATAGTAATTCCAGTAAAGAATTTTCATGTTCTGCATATTAATAGTACCAAATTCTTCTTTAGTCGAGTTGATTCGGGTAGGTTATCCACTTCGGCCCTAGGGTGGATTCCTCTCCCGTTGCCCATCTCAAAATGATAAAGCTATATGATCCATCTCCCCAATCTCGGCTCTCAACAAGTTACATCCTATGATGTAAGCATTTCGAAGTCCTATTGGATTAAGTTTCAAATGGGTTTATGCTCATGCCTATTCTGGGATAAAGCCCATCTACTCCAGCACCGAGTTTCCAACATAAACTGTAGGTAGAGGTTTGTTTTGATGCGGTGGTCATTTGTAAGCAGGAATGATTTGTCTCGCTCTATTTCCAACATTTTTGCTGGGCATTGCGGAGCTCGAGCTGGTTTTTATTACTATGTCGTGTTCAGCCATGAGTTGTTCCCCTCTATCAACTTTTTTCATATGTGACAATTTTTCATGTCGTGTTAATTCCATATGAGTGTTGTGTCAAAATTAGGAGCTTGTTGGTGTCTAGGCGAAGAGGTAAGTCTTGGTCACAGATTTCTAGAGTTCAAGGGTGAAGGACTGTTGTTGGGTCTAGGTAAGAGAAGAGAGAGTGGCAAGGGTCGACCATTTTCGGCGGGCAAAGCAGGGTGAAGGTTTAATGTCCACTTAGTGAAAGGTTAGAGGATTAGAATGGGGATGAGAAGTGACCAGATCGATTAGGAATGCGATGGATGTGACTGCGCGGGAGGGGGGGCAGAATTGGGTTAGCATGGGATTTGGGCTCGAGAATGGTTTGGGAAGATTTGGTGTGTGTAGACGTGGGATGGCATGTTTTGATTTTTGACTTGTGCTGTTGAGTAGCATTTTTTGCCTCTGATTGCTTTTAATTTTTCTTGGATGTATTCCAATTTGTCAGTAACAGAGGTGAGCTTGGTGCAATAAAGGTTCTCCTTACAAGGCTGGTATTTTGACTATGTGGTGTGCTATGGGACTACGAGACCGTGGGTAGGTAACAAAGGGATGCAAGGTCCTCAAGGGGAAATAATGGTTTTCCCCTAGGGACTTAGGGTTGTCAGAAGGGTTTGAATAGAATGAGGGTACATTGGTATCACCAGGCCTGTTAGGGGTTTTGCACCTCTAGGCAGTGGGCGATGCCACAGGATGGAGCCCTTCATTTGTTGTATTGATGATTGACTTGGATCCAAGGCCCATACACATTGGGTTTTATCATGTTCACACCAGGTGGAGAGAGGGAGCTTTACCGACTCCGACAGTGCTTTCGATCTTGGGTGCATGACGTTTGATGGTGCTTGAGTTTGCCATCACCATAACAAAAGGAGGGGTATAAATTTTTTTGTGTGTGAGAGATGGAGAGGCAGAATAAGGTATGAGACAGCGGGAGAGAAAAATAAGGAATTCAAAACAAATACGCGTGTATATGCGCGCGCACGCACGCGCGCGCGTGTGTGTGTGAGAGAGAGAGAGAGAGAGAGAGAGTTTTAAAAGGTCAAATTGAAAAAGTTCACATAGCGAGCCAAGAGAGCGTCCGAGTGGTGACTAGATATTTCAGCTTTAACTTTACTTAACCCCCACCCCCCTCTCTAATGAAACCATTGAGACCAACCCATCTTTGAACTTATTCATTTTGTTTACTCAATAACTCTTGGATTTGAACAAAAATACCTTTAGTAACTTTTTTCTAGAAAAGCTCCATCTCCTGGTTCGCATAAATGGGGTTAAAAAATGCCTCGCCCATCCCCCAACTCTTTCCTGTTGGATCTTGAAAAGAGGTTAACATTCGAATACATCTCCCTCCTTATACAAAGAGGAAGAATTCATGTCCTTAAAATCAAGAGTTGATTGGCGTAAGCTGGGAGACTGTAACACTTCCTTTTTCCACATGTCCACCATTAGGACGCGGTTGCAACAAAATTTTTGGTCGGCGTGATTTAGCTGGTAATTGCTTGTATGATGACGACAGACTTAAATCTCATGTCACCACACACTTCAAGAATCACTCTGCCTTCGATTCCTGTTCAGGCCATGAACCTTTTGGGATAGCTCTCTCACTATCCTTTTAGACCTTTGGCCACCTCTCTTTTTTTTATCAATGCCTGAAGAAATTAAAGCGGCTCTCTGGCAAATAAAACCCAAGAAAGCTCTGGAATCTGATGGCATTCACGCCAGTCAAAAATGACATAAGTACCTTTATTCATAAAGTCTTCACCTCCAAAATGATCCTTGCAGAACTGAATAAAACACTCATCTTTCTAACCCCTAAGGCAGATAATCCTAACACCATATCCTATATCACCCAATAGGACTTTGCAACACTTTATACAAAGTTCTCACCAAACCTAGTCAACCGCATCCAACTGCTTTTAGATGACATGATCATCCTCTACAATCCAGTTTTAGGGATGGACTATGTCTCATAGTCCAAGAAGTTAACCATTCTATGCATAAAAAAAATGGGAAAAAGGGCAACATAGAACTAAAGATAGACCTCGAAAATGCATATGGCCTCCTCAATTAGGCCTTTATTCGTGGTGCGCTTACCAAGTTTTATTCCCCCAACCCCAATTGTGAACATCACCATGAGTTGCATTGAAACCACAATCACCCACCCAAAATCACGAGCCTCCAAAACACACACTCCCTGCACCGTGACCAAACACACACAAACACACTAAATTCACACACTACCACAAGAGCGGGTCTGTTTAAAATCACTTCCAGTTTTGGTTTTCTGTTTTCAAAAAAACAAAAACCAAAACCAGTTTAGTTTTTATTTTTTACAAAAACAAATAAGTGTTTGATTATTCAATTTTTATTTTGAGTTTTTCTTTGGTGGTAAGTTGCAGTGGCGGTGGTGGGGATGGCGGTGGTGGCTGATAGCAATACCGGTGGGTTGCGGTGGCCGGTGGCAGTGGTTAGCGGCGACTGGCGGTGGCCGGCGGCGACGGCGGTGGCGGGTGGCTTTGGCGGTGTAGGGGGTCTCAAAACAAAAACTGGAAACGCACACTCCAAAATGGGAGTTTTCAAAAATTGGTTTCTAAAATTGAGGGAAAACAATTGAAAACCGTGTGTCGAACGCTTTTTTTTCTTCAATTTACAAAACTTGAGAAAAAACTGGAAACATAATAGATTTCAAACGCTACCGAAGATTACCTCTGAAGAAGTTCTCTCAAAATCTCCCTCTCTCCCTCTGATTTCTTCTCTCCCGAAGTTCCCTCTCTGTTTTTTGTTATTGGTTACTATTCTCTTCGTCCCAAATTTCTTTTCAAATTTTGTTTTTTTTCTTTCTTTTCAGTTAACTCTTTAATTCTTATAAAAATTCATCGCATTTTTTAATTATAGAATCAAATTAGTCACAATTACAATAAGTAGGAGGTGGCATCTTTTTACGACACGTTTCTCTAAAATTTGACACTAATACCTATTTTTCAAAATTATAATTTAACCCCCAAAGTTTTTTAAAATTACAAAATGACCCCAAAAGTTTAAAATTTTTGTTTTTGCCCTAAATATATTTTAAGCTTCCATACTTTGCTAATACCAGAGCATTATCCAAAATTATCGTCTGTCTATTTTTTGGGTCTCCGAAATTAATTTAAACAGCTTGTAAAGTACTGGATATTACACAAAACTACCATAGTTCGACTCTGGATCATACGGGAAGCGACCTACATTTTGGTCTTAGAGTTAGACTAAGAGATAAAAGAAATACTCTTTTATGATATTTTCTTGTAATGGAAATGTGATCGCCGGAAATGAGAGACAATTATGTATTACTCCTTTTGTCCTACATAAATTGATCACATTTGACTTAACACACATATTAAGGATTTAGGTCATATATTGTGTGTTTTTCATTCTATCCTTTAGAGAGAGGGGGAAGAAAGTGGGACAAGAGAGAGAAACTGAGTTAGTAGAGAGTTAAATGTAACAAGAAATAGAATAAAAAAGCATAAAAAGGATAAATATGAAAAGAAAAAAAAAAAACCTACATAATGTTTCTTATTTTGGAAAGTGAGCAATTTTTGTCGGACGCTCGAAAAAGGAAATATGATCAATTTTTATTGGACGGAGGGAGTAATAAGCTGGACTAGAAAGCTACTAAAAATTACCTCATGAATTTGCTTGTCTAAATGACTTGGGAACGCTATCTGAAAGGATCCTAGATGCAAGAGACTACATAATTTTTCAAGGTGAGTTATGGGGGCTAAATTCTCGTGAGAGATGATATATCACTTCACAAAGAAATTGTATAAAAGCTCTAGCGAGAAAAAACTGAATTGAAATTGAGACCCCTGAAACTGAAGGCCAAGGGGCCTATTAATATGCCTCTGGGATGCCAGAATTGATAAAATAGCTATGCCAATCCGCGATCTGAATAGAAGTCAGGATATTTGCTAAAAATCACAAATGGATAAAAGTCAATTAACCGGCCAGTTTATCCCATAATTTTATAATGATTTATCCCGAATTCGAAACATTATCTGACCTTAATTTCCATAATTATCTCTAATTTTGCAATGGGATGTATCAGATTCAGCATTTATCTTCCTCAACCATTTAAATCATTGATTTACACCCTTGCATCAGGGATAATTCACAAAATAATTTTCTAAATTATCTAGACAAAAATAAGCATCTAGACATAGAATAAATTGACATAACTAGACTGGACTGAGCTTAATTACTGACAGGACAACTGGACTGGTATGTAATGCTAGACTGGATTAGACCACTGAACTTGACTAATAGACTTAACAATTAGACTTATGACCTTGAGACTTGGACTGAGCTGGACTAAATTAATTAATTATGTTATATTACTAGGCGTAAGCTTAATAATAAACTCTAACTTATAAAGAAGCCCAATATTTATTTGAGTAATAATAACTACAAAAATGGGATGCATACGTTACTAAAAAATGTATAAACTTTATCGGGAGCCGGCAACAGTAACAACGATTGGTCACCAGACAAAGAGCATATTCCTAGCAGCCAGAGCCAACAGCAACAACGATTGGTCGTTTAGGACCACTAAAAGGAAACTCATAGCTAAGAGCTGGAGCCAACAGTAACAATGACACTTCAAGGTTAGAGATGTCAAAACGGCCAGGCGGCCCGCGGGTTGGCCTGGCCTGGCCCGTATTTGGCCAGGGCCTTTTTTGGGCCCAAACTGGCCCTAACCCTTAGGGCTTGGGCCAGGGCCATGCCGAATAATTTGAGAATCGGGCCGACCAGGCCCTAAAATGGCTCGTTTTTGGCCCGATTCTGGCCCGATTCCCTTGGGTATCTTACCTATGAACTTTAACAAGAAATTCCCAATTAGATGAACGCTAAAAGCAGTGTACACTAAGAATAGAAAATCATTTCGAATGGGTGAGAAATTTAAGACAAGCATGCAATGCATTTTCATTCTACCCACGTCACTGACACTTTTCTTTCGCACTTGATTCCAAACATAAATAAATGGAGGAACAGAACCAAGGGTAGGTAATCTTGGACTCATACTTGTACTAGCCTTTGGTGTTCCCTTTTTCGTTATGACTGAATAGCGAACTAAAATGAAAAAAGAAAATAGAGGTGGATAATCAATCATAGTGCAACTCATGAGTGCACAACTGATCTACCTTCTTTCTAACAAGTAATGATATGTATTAACAAGGAACACCAGAGGGGTGACACCCATGTCCACAAAAATATCTACTCAGCTAGCTATACAGCATTAAGCTGTCCAAAAACTAAAGATAGACTTCATTGCAGTAAGAAATTATTTTGAGAATCTAAATTGGAAAGAAAAGGAGGCAGAGATTTACAACTGAACAAACTCAATACCACGATGTTCTGTCGACTCTGTGAATATAAAAGGACAAAAACCCGTTTAATATCTTTTGTAAAAACAATAATAGAACAATTTCCTTTTAAAAATTAGTTGATAAAAAACTTATGGAGATAAAAGGAGGGAGGGCCAATGAACAAATTTATCTTAAATTTAAAATTTTCATTACATAAAACATGGATAAAAAGAATTTTTAAATTTTTTTTTATTCAGGCCCAGGCCTGGCCCAAGCCCTGCCCTAAAGTTAGGGCCTAGGGCTTGGGCTTGGGCTTGGGCTTGGACCAGGCCAGGATATAGAGGTGTCAAATGGGCAGGGCCAGCCCATCAGGCCTCCAGCAAAATAGGCTGGGGCCGGGCCAGTGGGGCTGTCAAACGGGCCAGGCTGAGCCGGGCCAGAATGGGGGGAAATCTGGGCCCAGTCCAAGCCCTGGGCCCAACATCTAGGGCGGGGCTTGGGCCGGGCCCGGGCCCAATTTTTTTTTTTGCATTTTTTTTATTCAAAGTAAAGGCTTTAATTACGGTAATTTGTGTTCATAGGTCCTCCTTCTTTTATCCGGGCTTGGGACCTGCTGCTTGTAAACAAACAGGCAAAGTTACCTATTTTTTTATATATACGAAAAAATATCTATCTTGCTTGTAAAAAATTATATATATATATATATATATATATATATATATATATATGAAAAAAACTATATTTTGTGAGAAATTTTTATTCTTAAAACTTAAGAGAAGGAAAATAAAAAGAAATTACCTAATCATCCAGAAGTACTTCAACATCCGAGTCACTGCTCTTCCTATCATCAATCGGTTTATCTTGCTCACGGTATTTCGCATCAAGATAATCCTTCCAACATACACATAGCTCGAGCGACTCGGGATTAAGACGACTCCTCCTGTCATCCAAAACCCTCCCGCTTACTGAAAATGCCGACTCTGAAGCAACCGTGGAGGCTTGCACTGGCAGTACATCCTGTGCAATTTGAGCTAAAGTTTTATACATGTTTTGATTTTGTTTCCAAAAATTTAACAAATTAAAATTAACATGTTCTTGCATTGATAAATCAACATAATGATCAGTATTTGAATATACACCAATCTCATTAAAAGAGGAAAAAGTAGACGAACCTGCCGAATTAGAAGTACCTTCACCTGGTAGTTGTCTTGCTACTAGATGTTCAAAGCCCTTAAGGTATGGCGCATAATACCTCTCAGCAGTTGATGATGAAGCTCGTCCGCGCACGTCAGCAGAATTACGATAGAGGTTGAACAGTTCCTCAAATGTCTTGCTCACTTTCGCTGTGAGTGCGGTTGTTTCCTCTAGTGGGTAGCACATTAATCTCGATATCTCTTGTATCGAGACGTTCACGCCATGCAACTTTAACCTAGGATCTAAACAAGTAGCAACAGCAAAAACAACAGGCAGTTCACTCCAATATTTATTAAACTTTTTATCCATCACTTTTACTATTTCCTTAAAGGGTCCTATATATCTCCATTTTGATAACATTGTAGCCATCTTGAGAATTTCTATTACAGCGAGAGGAGAGGTGGGATAGTACGTACCAGACAATAAATTGGTAGACGTGTAAAATACCTCCAAAAATTCAGCTAGGTATGTGGCCATCTGCCATTCCTCTTGAGTTGGCAAGCCGGCTGGGAACAAGGTTAGTAGAAAATGCGTATAGACTTCTCTGTATGCCAGAATGTGTAAAAGCATATGGTATGTAGAGTTTCACCTGTGGACCACATCTGTAACTGCTCTCCTGCGAGGCATATTATATTTAACACACAACGTTTTAAATTGTTGTGTTCTCGAACTCGAACTATTAACATACGCCGTCATACCCCTCATTTTGATAAGAATATCTCCTGCAGCAGCTAAACCATCTTGAACAATTAAATTAAGTATATGACAAACACAACGAACATGAAATAATTTACCAGAAAGTACAGGTTTGAGGCTCTCCTCTAAAGCATCAACATCAGCTGTATTGTTAGAAGCATTATCAAAACTAATACTCATAATCTTATCCTTTAATTTAAACGTGGTACATGCTTTTAATATAATGTAGCAATGTTCATTCCATCATGCGGAAAAGTAAAGAGCTCGAAAGCGATGATTCTTTTGTTCATAATCCAATCTGCATCAATCCAATGGGCCGTCACACAAGTATAACTAACAAAAGTAAATGGAGATTGCCAAATATCAGAAGTAAGACTAACTTTACCATCAAATTTATCGAAATAATCGATCAGGTGTGCTTTAGCAACATTATACTGTCGGAGTGCATCAGATCTAGTTGTGTTTCTATGAACCTTTTTGTACAAAGGTTGAACGTATGTGTTCATATATCTAGAGTGCTTAGCATTATCGGCAAAAGAAAAGGCAGGCATTGCTCGGCCCTTCTTCATCATGACCAGGCATAGGGTTAAGATTATGCCACGGAGTAGTAGCTTCGCCAATCGAGCTGCGTCCTTGACTATAATGCGGGGGGTCTTGATTAGGCGTGTATTCAAAATCTGGAATGTTTTGATTGAACTCCCAATTGGTTTGGGTATCTATCATACAGCCTGTACTCATTCGTCCAGGAACGAATGGCTATGTTGGTGCTTGGATTGGTGTTTGTGATGGCCGTAGTGCTGGCGCTCATGCTGGTGGTGGTGTTTGCGATGATGATGATGTTTTTCGTGATGATGATCCACGCTTCAGTTTCTTCAGTAATCCAGCCATATTTGACGCTAAATTTTTTTACTAGATTGGAAAATAAAATTAGTACGAGTAACTAAATACACAATTATAAGAGCAGTAATTAGTAATTAGAAATAACAATTAAAAGAATTAAAGAGTAACAAATGAATCACTGAGGGTAATTCAAAATTGGAGAGAGTTAGTAATTAAAAAGAATTTAGTAATAGTAATTGATAAATATAAATTCACTAATTACTAATTACTAGACAAAAGAATTAGAGAGTAACAAATTAATAAGAGGAGTGGTTAGTAATTAGAATTTAGCAAGAGTAGTAATTAGTAAGCAAGAGTACTAATTAGTAAATAAGAGTAGTAATTAGCAAGAGTAGTAATTGGAGAGGGAAATAGTAGCAAAGCTTGTAGAAATGTAGAATGTTTATATAAGAGAGAGTAAGAAGATTGGTATGAAAAAATTGAGAGAAATGGTGTGAATTTATAGATTTTTGAAACTTCACAAAAGACCAAAATATCCCTAAAAACTATCCGTTTATAGTTGTTGGGGAGGGTAAGAGTGTAAAAACCTTAAAAGAGTTAAAAAAATTAAGTTGGACCAAAATACCCCCCAAACTAGCCGTTATTTTGCTGTTGGGGGGGGGGGGGTAAAAGTGGAATTTATAGGAAAAAAGGGAATAAAACCATTAGGGGGAAAGGAGGAAAAAGCTGATTTTGAAAAGGGTAGGACCGGGCCAGATCTGAGCCGGGCCAATTTCGGGCTTTGATTTGGGTCGGGCCTGGCCCGGGCTTTTTTCTTGGATTTTCTGGCCTGGTCCAAGCCCAGGCCCTAAGCCCTAAAATCACGGGCCCCACTGTTCATCCACGGGGCCGGGCCAGCCCAGGCCAAAAAGGGGCCGGGTCGGGCCAGCCCATGGGCCGCCCGGCCCTTTTGACAACTCTACCAGGATATCCTCACATTGGGCCCAGTTCGGGCCCTGCCCGATTTGGCCCTGGCCCTCTTCTGGCCTGCTGGGCCTGGGCTGGGCCGGCCCAAGCCTGGCCCATTGACATCTCTACACAAGGTACACAGCAAGAAGCTGGCCCCTATAGTAACAATCATTGGTCCTCTAAGGATACTGAATAGTCATGGAGGAGCCAGAGATAACACTGATGATGATTGGTTGCTTAGATACGAGAAGACAAGTATATTTAGATGTCAGAGCCAGTAAATCGACCATGTTGTTAGCTAGACATATTGAGAATTAACTTTGGTTAGAGCCAGAGCCAAAAAATCAATCGTATTGGTTGCTAGACAAAGTACGCATTCTTATATTCAAGAGCCAATGGATAGATTATGTTGGCCGTCTAGGAAAATAAAAAATTTGTGACTAACAGTTAGATCCAACCAATCAATTGTGTTGATCGCTTAGTCAAAGGGGATTAACATATCTAGATGCCGGAGCAAAAAAACCGATCTTGTTGGCCATTGAGACATACTTGGAATAGTGAATCTAAGAGCCAAAGCCAATAATATGTGGAAGCAGGTGGTCGCTTAGATATAAGGAGAGACGCATATCTAGATGCCAAACACAACAATGCGTGGAAGCGGTTTGTTGTCTAGACACAACGGACACATGACTGAGAGCCAGAACTAACAAAGTTGGAAAGCTGCTTATTGCGTAGTCAAACAGGAAACATTAAACACAAGAGTTGTAGTCAACAACGTGTGAAAGAGCTCATCGCTTAGGCACACGGAAGATGCATATCTAAGAGGCAAAGCCAATAATGCATGAAAGCAGCTGGTCGTTTAAATACAAGGAAAAAAGTATAACTAGAGATGTCAAAAGGGCTGGTCTGGCAAGCCCTAAATAGGCTCGAGCTGGCCCGGCCTTAAAGAGGAATAGTGCTGGCCCTAACCCGTAGGGCCTTGGGCCAGGGTTGTTTTTCTCCACATTTTATCCAGGCCCCGCCCGGCCCTAAAAAGCCTGGGTTAGCCCCTAAAAAATAGGCTGTCCTAAAATTGGCCCGTTTTTTAGGGCCTGGCTCTGCCTAGCCCGCTTTTGGCCTGCTTTTGGCCCGCCTCCGGCCCGGTCCACTGGCCCAGTTTTTCGGCCCTAATGAGGCCCGATTCTTGGCCCCAAAACTGGCCTTATTTTGGCCTTAAAGTGGCTCTGGTCCACTGATTTTCAAACTTTCTAACGGCCATATTCTCCACTTTTGCCAAAATTCCACTTTTAACCCCCCCAACAGCAATATAACGGCTAGTTTGGGGGGTATTTTTGTCCAACTAGTTTTTAACAACTCTTTTAAGGTTTTTTACACTTTTACTCTCCCAACAACTATGAACGACTAGTTTTATGGGGTATTTTGGTATTTTGTAGACTTTAAAAAATCTATATATTCACACCATTTCTTTCATATTTTTCACACTAATCTTTTTACTCTCTCTTATCTAAAAATTCTACATTTCTACAAGCTTTGCTACCATTATTATTTCTTATTAACTACTAACCCTCTCAAATTTTCAATTACAAGTATTAATTAATTGTTTACTAATTACTAACTACCGCTCTTATTCATTTGTTATTTCTAATTCCTTTGTTTACTAATTACTAGTGTTACTAAATTCTAATTAATTGCAAACTCTCTCCAATTTTGAATTACAAGTATTAGTTAGTTGTTATTTCTAATTACTAATTATTGCTCTTTACCTTTGCATTTAGTTACTCTTACTAGTTTATTTTTCATTCTAATAAAAAAAATTAGCGTCAAATATGTCTCGATTTTTAAAAAAACTGATACGTAGATCATCATCACAAACACCACCACCACCACCACCACAAGTACCACCACTACGGCCACCATAAGCACCAATCTAAGCACCACCATAACCATTCGTTCCTGCACGAACTAGTACATGCTATATGACAGATACCCAAGCCAATTGGGTATTCAACCAAAACATTCCAAATCTTGAATATAAGCCTTCACAAGATACCCCACATTATAGTCAAAGATGCAGCTCGGTTGGCAAAGCTACTACTCCGTGGCATAATATTAACCCAATGAGCGGTCATGATGGAGAAGCGCCGAGCAATCCTTCCGGTAGCGAGCCAGAAGTCCAAAAGGCAAAAAAAAAAAAAACCGAGTGTTGGAATCATTTTGATGATATTATGGTGGACGATGTCCGGAAAGCTCGATGTAAGTACTATGCTAAATTATTTTCATGTGGTAGTAGTAGTGGACATCTTAACATGCATTACCCTCTGTGTGTACCTAAACAAGGTCACGTCGAACCTAGCCAAACACAATTATCTTTTTACGGTAAGTTATTTGTTTATAAGAGCAAAGAGACGGTTTTGCTGAATTTATTATTCATGTTGCACAAGTCTTTACTTTTGCCGATAATGCTAAGCACTCTAGATATATGAACACATACGTGCAACCTTTGTACAAAAATGTTCATAGAAACACAACTAGATCCGATGCACTCCGACAGTATAATGCTGCTAAAGCATGCTCGATTGATTATTTCAATTATTTTGACGGTAGAGTTAGTCTTACTTCTGATGTTTGGCAATCTCCATTTACTATTGTTAGTTATGCTTATGTGACGGCCCATTGGATTGATTCTGATTGGATTAGGAACAAGAAAATCATCGCTTTCAAACTCTTTCCTTAACCGCATGATGCAATTAACGTTGCTACTATTATCATTAATGCATGTACCATGTTTAAATTAAAGAATAAGATTATGAGTATTAGTTTTGATAATGTTACTAATAATAAAGTCGTTGTTGCAACTTTAAAGAATAGCCTTCAACCTGTCCTTGCTGGTGAATTATTTCATGTTCCCTGTCTTTGTTATATAATTAATTTAATTGTGCAATATGGTTGAGCTACTGCAGGAGATATTCTTCTCAAAATGAGGGGTATGAAAGCGTTTATTAATAGTTTGGGTCCGAAAACACAACAAGTTAAAGCGGCATGTGTTCAATATAATACAGATGTCGTCCATAGGTGGAACTCCACATATCATATGCTTTCACATATTCTGGCATACAAAGAAGTGTATACGTATTTCCTATTAACCGCGTTCCCAGACGGCTTGCCAACTCTGACAGAATGGCAGATGGCTACACACCTATCTAATTTTTTGGAGGTATTTTACACGCCTACCAATATATTGTCTGGTATGTACTATCCCACCTCTTCTATTGCTGTAGTAGAAATTCTCAATATGGCTACAATGATAACAAAATAGAGATATGTAGGACCCTTTCAGGAAATAGTAAAAGAGATGGACAAAAAGTTTAATAAATATTGGAAGCAACTGTCTATTATTTTTGCTGTGGCTACTTGTTTGGATCCTAAGTTAAAGTCTCATGGCGTGAATGTCTTGACACAAGAGATTGCAAGACTAATGTCCTACACAGAAGCGGAGACAGCCAGACTTACAACGAAAGTGAGCAAGACATTTGCGGATTTGTACAACCTATATCATAATTTTGCTGATGTGCGTGGGCGAGCTTCATCATCGAATGATGACTTGTATTATGCACCATAACTTTAGGGCCTTGAACATCTAGTAGCAAGACAACTACCAGGTGAAGATACTTCTAATTCGGCAGGTTCATCTACTTTTTCCTCTTCTAATGAGATTGGTTTGTATGCCAATGCTAATCATTATTCTGCCTCATCAATGCAAGAAAAGGTTAATTTTAATTTGTTAGCTTTTTGGAAACAAAATCAAAACATGTATAAAACTTTATCCTAAATTGCAAGGGATGTACTGCCGACGCAAGCCTCCACGGTTGCTTCAGAGTAGGCATTTTAAAGGAGCGGGAGGATTTTGGATGACAGGAGGAATCGTCTTAACCCCTAGTCACTTGAGCTATGTGTATGTTGGAAGAATTATCTTGATGTGACATACTGCGGGTAAGATAAACCGATTGATGATAGGGGGAGCAGTGACTCGAACATTGAAATACTTCTGGATGATTAGGCAATTTCCTTTTATTTTTCTTTTCTCAAGTGTTTAGAATAAATTTTTTCACAAAATATAGATATTTTTTCATATATATATATATATATATATATATATATATATGTAATAGGTAACTTTGCTTGCTTGTTTATAAGCAACCGGTCCCAAGCCCGGATAAAAGGAGGAAGACCTATGAACAAATTTATCTTCAGTTTAATTCTTTCGCAAAATAGAAAAGAAATAAAAAGAATTTTTTTTTAAAAAAAGTTGGGCCCAGGCCTGGCTCAAGCCCGACCCTAAATCTTGGGCCTAGGGCCAAGGCTTGGATTGGGCCTGGATACCCCTTTCCTCTGGCCTGGCCTGGCTCGGCCCTAGCCTGTTTTCAAGCTTGCCCGCTGGGCCAGGATTAGGCCGGCCCATTGACATCTCTAGACTATATACCTATTAACCAGAGCGAACAATGTGTGAGAGCAGCTAGTTATCTAGATACACTGAGAATAGCTGCTGGGGAGTCACTCAAAGCTGAAGCCAACAATGCCAAGGGCAGTTTGTACTGGGTCGCCGCTAATGCAAGCAAATCTTTAGGTGAACGATGGGAACATGATAAGTAAATTCTCATTTATGAGTCAATAAATGATAAGAATGAGCCACACAAAGCCGGAAGCAACAATGCTGAACGACAGTTGGTCGTTGAGTGATAGAAACAAAGACAGACATTATCCTGACTGTAAGGAGAAGGAAACTACATCGAGCCCCTAGACAGAAATGCATGTACTAAATGCTGACAATGCAATGCAGCAAATAAACTAAGACATACACTATTTTGACTATCAGAAGGGGAAAATCAGTTGAAGCTACTCAAAAGAATGTTCGCAGGCAAAACTATCTATCTTCTGGACTGGGTGGATAAAGGCAAACACTATCCTTACCATTTTAATAGGGGAATCACAAGGGGCTGCTAGACAAAACAAAAAGCACACTGAGACAGACAATATCCTGGCTGTTAAGAGAGGAAATCACATGGAGCTTCTAGACAAAAACAAAAATGCACGCAAGCGATACTAACTATGCAATGAACTGGGTGAACAAAGATAGACATTATCCTGACCACTGTAATAGAGGATCACATGGAGCCCTTAAATAAAGAATGCAAATAAGGTTGACCTTAACATAACTAAAACGGCAGGGGGATCACGAGGAAAGCCCTCAAAGACATCGACCAAGAAGAATCTAAGACACCTAGAATATCCTTTGCAAGTGTGAGAGCATGTTTGAATTGAGAAACATTTTGATTGCTCAACATGATGATTCGACCAATCATTTTAAGATCTATTCTCTTTTCTTTTGCACAAACCATTTTGGTAATAAGAATTCAAGTTAATGGTAACCAGTCAATCGATAAGTCTATCTTTACACAAAGAGAAAAAGATCACTGGATTTTTTTAATCGAAAACCTTTTATCATCTTGACAGAAAAAGTTAATGCTTAAATTAAATGCTTGAATTCTCCAGATTACTACAGAAAGGTTAGGCACAAAAGTGGATAGTGAAGATGTAAGGAAATGTCGGTGTACGGGCTTTGAGGTGGAGAAGAGCTTAACATATGAGTAGCCAAATGGTCAATGTATATGACTAGGCTAAGCAAAAGTAAGTGATTGTTAAGTGTATAATAGAAAGGTCATAAGGAACAAGATAAAGTCGGAAGGCTTCGTGTTCTATCACTGAACTGATGGTAAAAATATTAGAAATTGTGACAAGTGAACTTCTTAAAGTGATTGGACTGCACCAAGTAGGGCATGCAAGGTAGGTCCGGAAATCATGAATGAAAGGGTCATCATATAAGCCATAGAGAAATGAAGACATCATGTCACGATGGAAAAAGCTTAAAAAGGTGCCATGACCAATTTCTTCTTCTTTTTTCTGAATTTTCTTATCATTTATATTTCTTTGACCTCATCAAAATGTAAGAGAGCATTTTGAATCTCTTAAGCAAGCATAACTTTAAGGAGTACTTTTTATATGAGACACAATATTGGTAGGCTAAGGAGTGGGTTAAGAAACTCATGATAGTAAGGCTCAAAAACCCAAATATGACACCAGAGCCCTTAGTGTGTTCCCATGAAAACCGAACTAGATGGTGACTAAGCTACCTGTGTATTACCATAGGGACAATCACGTTTGATGCCGTTCCAAGTATGGAACATGCTGACCATCTATCCTTCGAACTCAAATCAGGGCCAATGTATGCGTCAATATCTTGACAATCCTTTCTTTAATGTCTTCAAATTTGATTTATTTTTTCATTCACTTTTTTATTTTAATCTCCTTTTCTTTTTCTAACCCTTCTTCTTCTTTTTTCATGGTTGAACAAATAATCATCAACAGTTGATTCATCATTTTGCTATTGTCACGAATTTGCCATATATGAGAAAGAACCTTCCATGTTGAGTCTATTTTGATAAGCAATACTTGGACATAGGCATACGCAAGGAGACTACCCGCCCTACGATTACAAATGAAAGGCTAAATTGTGTAGGCGCAAAGGCTAGCAAATAGAAGTATCAAGAAAAGGCCAATCCGAATAATATGTGGTGGCCAAACGATCGCATATTTTCAAGAAGACTCATGCAACCCTACTCTATCTTTTTTTTTCTTTGGTGCCCTAAGTTTTGCCCAAATTGCCATTTTCCATATTTTTAGCCTGCCAGGTTTTTTGCAAGATAAGTGATCTGCTATAGGAAAGACTGAGTGAGGTTTGAAAGTCTTGATATCAATGTGACACTGTAACGCCCCCAGAAATTCGTAGCTCCGCCGCCCCTAACTCTCGGGTCGTTAACCTACCAGATCACATCAAACCTGTCAGACCTGTTCACTAACGCATATTTCAAATCATCTAATTCAACATCAACTCAGATTTCTCAAAAATACCAAATCACCAACTACTTAGCCTACATTATTACAGCTTAGGTTCTTCGCAATTCAAACTCTTAAGAACAAATTAACAGTACCGACTCACGGAGGGGTCTTACTATACAGTGGTGATGGGATCATCGGAATCTCACACAGACTCTAACCCATTCCCGAACATGCTACATTTGATCTTCACCTGCAGAAGGGAGCCAAACGATGGGTGAGCTTTTGAGAGCCCAGTAAGGTCGTACAAGGATTACAAAAGAAATTATAACACGACTCCAAAAAATCCAACCGACGATGATTTTCAAAGCACTTCAAACGATCAAAACTCAATGATTACCCAAAATGATCAAAGTTCATCAGAAATAGATGCCAAAATAAATATTAACAATCTGAACAAAACCCAAAACGATCAATAAAAGATCCTTTTCAAGTCATCATTTCCAAAATACAACAGATTTTTCAAGGGATTCAACCCAAGCACAAATCATTTCCAATAATACGATAAAGGCTTGTCAAGGGATTTTTAATCCAAGTACAAATCCTTCTAACTAAATACGATGAATATTTGTCAAGGGCTTTCAACCCAAGCACAAATCATTCTAGCTAATAAAATCTAAAATCAATGTTGATCCTGGGCGATTGCAATGCCATTATGGCAAGCTAATATAGTGTACACATGCATGATGTACTAAAATAATTACTAGTCCACTTGGGTACTAGTCTGCGTTTCATGCAGGATTCAACTAGCCTTATACCGCCTCCCCACTAAACAGGTACCCAGGTCAACATAGAAAATCAACAATATAAATGAGCGTTAACATAAGCTCATGTCCCCCCAAATCAATTCGGGTTCTGATAACAATAACATATTGATGTAAGCCATCACTCGGAATTCCAGAAGAAAATCATAAATAAATAGCAAAAATGATTGCGAAACATTATCAAATTTAAGTACAACAATTCGAAAGAACGGATACAAACAACTAACAAATTTCCTTAACCCGCAATACAGGCGGGCATCACAAGATTTCCAATTAATCGATTCAGGTTCAACATTAGGGTTTTCTGGGCAAGAACATGCTGATATCAATACATAACTCATAGTTCGGCATTAGCTGTAAATATATCAAAGGAGTACTTATGAGTACAAGTAATCCAATAAGGATTCGGACAAAAATCCTTACCCAAGGTTTAGATAGAATCCCTTACCTAGATCCGCAGCTAACTTATCCTAACCGGAAGTCTTTAGCTCTATCCTGAATGAGATGATCAAATCATCAAAACATAATCTATAGCATAATATTATAACTTAATACGGACTCACACATGCTACCAAAAATGAACCTCCCTCACCGCGTATGTAAAATTACCAAAGTGCCCCTGAGGTGTAAAATTACCAGAATACCCCTCTCAGACTTAAATTACCCAAATGGTCTTCCCGTAAGTAGAATCACCCAAATAACCTTATTGTATGTCAATTTACACAAAAATATCTTTTGCTTGTAAAATTAACAAAATACCCCTTCGGGGTGGCAAATTATCAAAATGCCCTCCGTTAGACTTTAATCATCAAAATGACTTTTTCAAAAGCAAAGTCACTAAAATAATCTTACTTTATGTAAATTTACTTCAAAATACCTCTTATAGGTAAAATTACCAAAATGCCCCTTTAGAGTGGTAAATTACCAAAACACCCCTGTGGGTTTTCGGTACCGAAAAATCTCAAAATATCTTAAACCGCTATTTTAAGCATGCTGATATCATTTCTGTACTAAGAAGTCTTTTAAAAAAATTTGCCAGAAAATCCCGAACCGGTGTCCGGACCGAGCGCCAAGAGGCTAGTTCCGCGAAAATACCTATCAGCCTAAGAATGGCACAAAATTTTATACAATGAATGATATCAGTAAAATAAGGTTTCTATAAAATTTTCACATTGAAATAACTTGGTTTACAATGCTAAATAATTCGATAAATTTCTTTAATTGGTATCCCAATTTAGTGCCCTTTACGGATCCAAAAAATTCCCAAAAAATTTTAGAGCTTAGGTCTCGCAAAACTATTGGGGTTTACAGTTTTGTACTTTATCTAATTCTGGCCCTAACCATTTATAAAACAAATCATGAAAAAACTGCTTAATTGATTTTCTAGCATTAGCAACAAAAACAACTACTATTCAGATTATGCACCCACATTATTTCACCTAAAAACACACTTCATCTTCTTCATTCTTCCAGTCGAAGCACACTCACCTGCACACTCTTATTCACACAATGTTATTCATTTATATACCTACACACCTTAATTTCACACCCTAACACACGTTACAACACACTTAACACAACCATATGCACGAATCATCACATTTACACACCCGAACATACCCCCCTCAAGAACACACACACTGCCATGCATAAACGCCCCTGTACACACACACACGACCACCCTGTACTTCACACCCCTCACCCCTACACCCCCACCTTTATACCAACACCACCCCCACACCCTGCACCATCTCCCCCTTATCAAACCCACACCTACCCGAAGCTCCAAACCCAGAAACACACACAGTACACACACTAACCCACAGTCGCACTGAACACACTTCAAACTGTGCACAAACTTCTCTCTCACCTATACACACCCATAAACCCATTAATTATGCACAAATTCACCCATTAATTTCATACTAGATCATACCCGAAACCCCAAAATTCTCCGCAAATAGATGTGGCTTCACAGCCATGTTCATGGCCGAACCACATGCCATATAGTGACTAAACTCACACACAGATTCCATTAATACAAACTATAGCATGCATATTAGAGGTTTGGGTGGTTCACCTGTAGGAAAAATGGCAGGAATCACTCCCTTTTTCCTTCAGTTTCCTGCCAGAAATTTCTTCTTCTCCCCTCTCTGTTTCTTGTTCTCTGTCGTGGTTCCTTTGTTTCTTGTTCTTCCTTCTTTCTCTTCTGTTCGTTCTTCTTTCTCGAATTTCCTTTTTGTTTTCTTTTATTTCCTTTTTTTCCCTTATCCAATCTCTTATTAAATAGTTTAATTTAGCTTAGTCATAAACCTAGTAGGAGGTGGCCAACTTAAATAAAAAGTTCCTAAATTACTTTCATAAAATTACACAAATGCCCCAAAACTTTACATATTTTCAAAAAGACCCCCAAACTTCTATAATTATATTTTTGCACCAAATTTGTTTTAAGCTTCAATACGCTAGTAATACCCGGGCATTGCCCAAAATTAACGCCCGTCTATTTTTCGGAGCACCAATGATTATTTTAACCGGTTCCTGAAGTTCGGGATATTACATTCTTTTCCCCTTATAAAAATTTCATCCTCGAAATTTGTTCGCTGATATCCTATCACTTATAACGTCTATGCATATCGCTTATGTTGCAGAACACTGATAATTATCGCATAAAAGCTAAGCTACCTCTGACTTCCGCACCTAGAATTCCTATTCCATGAATACTCAAATGCAACTATTTATATCTAAATCGTAATGTTAAATTGAAACCCTGTTCGGCCAACACCTCGCTCTAACTTTTCCAGAACTTCACGAACGATGACTTAGTTGGTACCAAACTCACTGAGCAGAATCTACATTGCTCCGAATTTATACGACAGACTTCCCCATATCTTATGCTGATACCATATGAGAGATCTCATCAGATGCACAATTTACTTATGACTATAAGCTCAACTCTAAGATCAAGGCATACTTAAATATTAAACTATGATCACACATGACCTGCTGTTTATCAAGACTAACATGGGTAGGGTAATTAGTTCCTATAAGCACTTACACCTCACAATCACTAACAGAGATAATCAATCAAAGACAAAAGGTGTAGCCACTAGGCTTTCACTGCACACTCTAATACCTCAAAACGACGAGTCCAAATTATTGCCAAGTTCATTACCGAGAGTCATGTTATCTTAACATAGCTATGTATTGCATACTTACGGTCCTACTTACACTTCACAGAATGATGAAAAACTATAACCATTATGGTTTCACCACACACTCTGGTGCCCTATTTCACGAGCCCAATCTATTATCGAATCCGTCATTTAGAGATGCGTTCTCCTTACATAGCACAACATATGATTTTTTTTAGATACCTATATATTTATTTTCACTAGAGTATAAGACTCTCTATTACCAAATTATTTCCGAATCATATTATTTACAAAAATCTCACAGCCTTATTTTTCAATGATCTACTTCGAATAAACCGTTAAAATCTTCTAGTTCCAAAAGCAAATAATTAGTAAATCTATTATCATGGGTTCAGTCAAATTTTCATCTTATACCGAATCATTAAATAGCTTAACCAAACCTAATCCCTCTTCCCAAAGTATATTCTCGCTCAGAGATTATTTGAGACTTAGGAATCTACTTAATCTCATATCCAGGTAGGGGAAACTTTGCAAATAATAATAACAATAATCGCAATCAGGCAATAAAAGCACAAAAATCTTGCATATTGGCTCTCGGGGTTCACAACAAATTTTTGTGACATTCCAGAAGAAAGGACAGGCACAGAGACGATGATATAGATCTGACGAAATAAAGTCAACACAATGACTCGGAACAATCAAAATTGGAAAGGAATTATTGGTCATTGATGAGATTCGTATCTTTTCCGTGGCCAGTGGGTCAGATACTACCCCATCAAGTCCAAATATATTCAAAAGGACAGTTAAATATCTCGGAAAGGAATAAGACGAACCAGCATGAATGACATCTTCTCTGACGTCTCAGCGTAAGCTGACATTCAATTAAGTCGTCCTTGAATTCAATATGCAAGAGAATGAATCAGATGACAGAGCAAAATTATAAATCCCTTCTTGAGCCCCTAAACCAAATCTTCAGTCTTAATGCCAGTCATCTTTGCAAAGCACTACTCTTACTCATCAATCAAATCATCAACTTAACTGCTATGCATACCTTATAAACTTTCCAAATATGACTAAGGTTTCCCCTGGAAATACGCAGATGCGTGATTAGCACATCACCAATTCATATCTAGTATGATATCAAAATCCTGAACAACAAATGGAGTGAGGTCCATAAAAATATCTCTATCCCAAACATAGATTGTATATTCACAGATAACCACAAAACAGCCGAAGACCCTCCCAACGAAATACTTATCACAATATCAGTTCTTATAGGACATATCTTCATCCTCAATCTCTATGCCAAAGTAACAGATGTAAAGACATGACACTCCAAACTTAAATAGTATACAAGCATCTAATGGGTTAACCTGTGGTGTACCTGGCACCACGTCATCAGATATGACAACATCCTAAGCAGACATTAAACCAACTTTAACTGATATTCTGGGCCTCAGCACCTACCGACCTTGTCCTCTTCCTATCGAGGAATAGGGTTCGATGTTACATTAGCTATAGGTGCATGACAAAAGTTGACTGATCATTTCTCACAAACAAATAGTTTCAAACTCAATGTTTCACACTGCCATGCTTAAAATATCATCCGGTCATTTTATTGCATACCTCACTACTCTGAATTTTATCTCACATATCACATGGGGTGGCCGAAAAACTAACCCGTCACCCTGACCAGTACTCTAGGTAGGTCAAACTCCAGAGCCATGCAACGGTTTAACTCTAGTACCCTGAACTGATCTAGCGCCTTCACCCTGCGCTCCTCTAAATCTCATACTTATTATGATAGAGTTTTAGAACTCTATCCAGATCTCAATACCACCGAACTGAAGTGGGCCTGAATCTCTGATTCTTCCCCAACCTTTAACCTTGGGCACCATACTGTGCCGGCGAAAAAACTTTTTGCTGACGACTGTTAGTTCTTACAATTCATTTCGGGGAAAATTCTTACTTATCTCTTTTCTATCCGGCCCGTGTTTACCTATGTCTTCCTCCATTGTCAGACTTAAACTGTTCCAAACACATAAGCAATAAAGACATTCCACATAGCTCACCAATCGAGCGAGATCACGACATCTCTCATTTCAGATTAAGCCTCCACTCAATCTTCCGGCAGTTATCTGCCATCAATAACCGTTTTACTGCGAATCTAGTGAATCACGAAATCTCATCTCAACCTTGTCTATCGACTCTTAATCTGTTTGCCTTACACTAACAAATTCCCTTAACATCGGTTTATGAGGTCTTGCAATATATCGGTCAAAAATAATTTACTTAAACTGTTCCTAAATAATCTCAATTAATTGTTGGCGAGTCAGACTCTTTGCCACCAATTCTTACCCCTGATCAAACTCCATTCTCAGTTTATATACATCAATTTCAATCCTTTGTCTCTTCACCTACCATTGCTCAGACTTGTACCAGCAATTGCTCAAAATTTCCTCCATTTTTCTAATTCGGTTCGCTGTCTCTATAGGGTCCAGCAACCCCCTTGTAGCTAGTCATTTCATCTATTAAGTTCACCCAAGATACTCTCATCTCGAGGTTATGGTTAAATAGGATTCGATACTCCTGGCTGCCGGTTGCCAAATTCTATGTCATCAAAATTGGAATCGGGTTCATAGTGTTTAGAATCGCAACCATCCATTCTAGGGTTCTACTATTTTCCCTATGGGGTAGGGTTGCCTCTCTATAATCATAAAACCCATACAATAAATTTTTCAATCAAAAGATTGTCTGGTCAAGCCTTTTCCAATACTGGGAATAAGATCCCTGCTCATCTATCAGGGACCTCTCGGCCCTCTGTACTATCTTCATTACCAGTGTTCCGAATGCAGACCATACTAATATTATGTACAGCTATCGAGGTTATTCTATCACGTGGCTAAAGAGCAACTCAATTACAATCAAGGCAGACTTCTTAACTCTACCATCATCCTACCCCACTCTCATTAATTGGAAGATGATTCTATAGAAACGTGTTACCTATACTTTATGGTTCCCTGCCTACAGAATCATATACTTAAGTGCTAAATACCACAAGACCGAACTGCTCTGATACCTAATGTAACGCCCACGGAAATTCAGAGCTCCGCCGCCCCGAACTCCCGGGTCGTTAACCTACGAGATCACATCAAACCTGTTAGATCTGTTCACTAACGCATATTTCAAATCATCTAATTCAACATAAACTCGGATTTCTCAAAAATACCAAACACCAACTACTTAGCTTACATTATTATAGCTTAGGTTCTTCGCAATTCAAACTCTTAAGAACAAATTAACAGTACCGACCCACAGAGGGGTCTTACTATACAGTGGTGATGGGCTCATCGAAATCTCACACAGACTCTAACCCATTCCCGAACATGCTGTTGACTTATTGATTTTGATGATTCCAAACATATTATATCTAACATTAATCTGACAACTTTATTAAAGATAAACATTTTAGGATTTATCTTTTAATCAAACAAAGACGAGATCTTGACATGGACGAAGCTTGAACCTGAACTTGGACTCGGGATTTAAAGACTTAGACTACATTAAAGATGCAAGAACCTGAAGTCTATTTTTCCTTGTTAGTATGTCTAAGTCTTTCTTAAAAGATCTGACAGAAATTCTAGTAAAGAGCCAACTCTTTTAGTCAAAGTCAAGTGTTTCAGTCGAAGCCATGACTTTCAGTCGAAGTCAAGTGTTTCAGTCGAAGCCAAGACTTTCAGTCGAATCCAAGACTTTCAATCGAATCCAAGACTTTCAGTCGAAGCCAACTGTTTCAGTTGAAGCCAAGACTTTTAGTCGAAGCCAAGACTTTCAGTTGAAGCCAACACTTTTAGTCGAAGCCAAATGTTTTAGTCGAAGACAACTATTTTAGTCGAAACCAAAATGTTTCAGTCAAAGCCAAAATGTTTTAGTTGAAGCCAAATGTTTTAGTCGAAGCAAAACTTTTAGTCGAAGCTAAAACTTTTAGTCGAAGTCAAATCTTTTAGTCGACTCAATATCTTGTTTTAGTTGAATCCTTTTTTCGGACTTTTCCTTCCCAACGGCTCACTTTCGCTACTTGTATAAATAGAGGGTCCTTGAGAGCTTATAAGTTCTCTCTCTGGCGAATCTTTTTCATACTCTCAAAAATCATCTAAAAAACTCTCTCATCTTGACCTCTTATTCTCATCCATTCTCTATTGAGTGAGTTTACCCTTTTGAGATAGTTCATAGTAAGCTTCTTCGTTTGGTTCTTGAAAGAATATAGATCTTCCCACCTAAGAAAGCTTAAGTCTTAGTTTTCATTGTAACATCTGCTCAAGAAGGAGTTTGTTTGTTGTATTCAAATTGTAAATCTCTTTTCATTTGTAAACTATTGGAAACCTCGGAAGGGTTTTGAAAATTGTACTGCAGTTTGAGCTAGCACCCGAAGCTAGCTGGTTTAATGAAAGGCTCGAGTAGGTCTCCTTTGTGAGGAGTGCTCGAGGATTGAACGTAGGCTGGTGGGGCCAAACCAGTATAAATCTCTGTTTTAAATCTATTACCGTTATAACTGTCATTACTTTGTAATTTTATTTTTAAATTTATACTCAAAGTTGTAAAACACCTATTCACCCCCCCTCTAGGTGTATTTAGGGACCTGCAAGTGGTATCAGAGCCGTGAGCTCTGGTATTTTTCTGTGACTTAATTGTTAAGAGCTAAAGATCGCGTTATGGAAGAAGGATCAGCAACCACCAGACCACCCCTGTTGAAGAATGACAACTATAGCTATTGAAAAAATCGCATGAGGAATTTTCTGAGGCAGGATACACACATATGGTATGTTGTTGAAAATGGTCATATAATTCTTATGAAGGATGGATTGGATGGAACCAAGATTCCCAAAGAAATTCTTGAAATGGACAATCATGAGGTGTAGCTTTTCTCCATGGATGATAAAGCTAAGAACATTATCAGCTGTGGCCTTGACATGAACGAGTACAATCGAGTCTCAGCATGTGAGACAGCCAGAGAAATGTGGAGGCTGTTAGAGGTTACTCATGAAGGAACAAATCAAGTAAAAGAGACCAAGATCAACATGTTGGTCCAACAGTATGAGGCCTTCAAGATGAAGGAGCACGAGTCCATAAATGAGATGTACTCTAGATTCACACTCATTATAAATGGACTAAAGCTTTTGGGTAAAATCTATCCAGAAAAGGAAGTTGTCTGAAAACTTCTCAGATCTCTTCCAAAGAGATGGGAAACAAAACTCATAGCTATTCAAGAGGCAAAGGACTTGAATGTGCTGAAGCTTGAAGAATTGGTGGGTTCTCTAATGACTCATGAAATTACAATGAAAATTCATGACGAAGAAGAAACCACCTCCAAGAAGAAAAACTTGGCTCTTAAAGCTGAGACCTCTCATGAACCTACAGAGAGCAGCGACGATTCTGATCTTGAAATGGCTCTCATAACTCGGAAGTTAAAGAAATTTCTCGCAAGCAAGGGAGATGGGAAGTTTAGAAGAAATCCTACAAACCAATCACATCAGAGAAATAACAGTGATTGGAATGTAAAGGATAATCCTGATGCCTGCTTTGAATGTGGTAGAACTGGGCACATCAAAAAATACTGTCCATAACTCAAGAACAAAACCGCAAGCATCAACAGTCGAGACTTCAAAGAAAAGAAGTTCAAGTCCAGAAAAGCTCTGCTGACTTGGGATGACTCTGATGAAAGTGACAAAGAATCTAGCAAAGATGATGACGTAGCTCAACTTTGCTTCATGGCCAAAGATGACAATCCCAATGTAATCTCTGAAAATCATTATAATGAACTTAAGTCAGCTTTTCTCGAACTCAGTGACAACTATGAAAAGTTAAAAGCTAAAAATGCTAATCTAAAAAATAAGGCTCTTTCTTTGATAAGTACTGTTGAAGAGTTAGAAGGCGAAAAGGAAGAGTTTCAAGAAAAGATTGAACTTTATATTTCTGAAAATACTTCTTTAGAGAAAAATCTGAATGCTTCTAAGAAGGAAAACTCTCTTTTGTCTTCTGAAATCCAATCTCTCTGAGGAGTAAAAGTTTTAGTTGAAAACGAATTCTTAAAATCTCAACTGGAAGATGTTTCCTTACAAAAAATTAACTTAGAAAAGGAGATTGAAGATCTGAATTTTACCTTTTCAAAATTTACCCAAGGAAGAGAGAATTTGTATATTCTTTTGGGAAGACAAAGATGTGTTTTTGAAAAAAGTGGAATCGGATACGATCATTCAAAGAAGCAAAAGGATTATAAAAATTTCTTTAACAAAAATTTAGGGGCTGTACGTTTACAAAATTTCGTTTTGGTTTTTGTAATGATGATGAAAAAGATGCTTTTTTTGTGTACTTTTATCTTTTTTCAGTTTTATTTTGGGTAAAAAATCCAAACAGTAGCGAAAAAAATGAAAACACCCGAAGGGTGTTTTCACCTTTTCCCACTTTCTTTATTCTCTGTGTCAGATAATACCATTCATGTCTCCACTGTTCACATTTTTCTGCCATGCCTCTGCTGCCTATAGCTCTCTCTCTTTCTCTTTCTCTCACACATATGGAATTATCTTCGCAGGTCGGTCTAGGTAAGGCGACGATCATTAATAGCAATCCCAACCAAGAAAGGGCAAGAAGCTCGCGTCTAACATCCCTGCTTCATTACCCACGAAAATGAAAAAGTGAATCTGGGCTCTTTTCAGCCCCTAAGGACTGCTACTTTGATGAATGGGTGTAAGCGAACAGACTGGGCATCCTTATTCTTGACAGCACAGGAATAGACAGAAGACTAAGGGAAGAAAGGAAGGGGAAGGGGAAGGGGAAGGGGAAAGGCTACACGGTTGAGAATTGCTTTTGCCTGGATCTTCGACTCAAAAATACGGCGAGTCAATTGTCTTCTTTGTGTCCCACTGTACTTCAAATGCATTTGATTTGACTTTTGTGCTCTCCATGGTTCCAGAAATACAGGTATATCAATGACCTACTGAAGGGGAAATGGAAAGGGAAGGGGAAGTATGTGGGCCCAGGGAAGAAAGGAAGGAGAATGAGAAGGGGAAGGGGAATGAGAAGTGGAATGGGAAAGGGAAAGGGAAGTCAGACACATACGTTGGCCCAGGGAAGAAAAGGAAGGGGAAGGGGGAGGGGAACCACGTAACATTGCCAAATCGTATGAGCTGGGGTGGGTCCTACGCGGAGACATTTGTGTTGTGTTGAATGATAACTTTATTAGGAGAAGTAAAAAAGTGGGTAGGGAGGGTTGTTGGGAAAATAAATGAAGGGTATAAAAATAATTTGTTAGGTTAAGAATATGGTTAAAATGGGAAAAAAAATGTGTACAAACAGTGTAGAAAATGCTAAACATACAAGAATGAATTCAAAAAAGTTGGTGAAAATGGTAAACGTACAAAAAAATTAAAAAAAGTAGATACGGAAAAAAACTAAAAGTACACAGTCCGATTTTAGAACTGAATACTAAGATCTGAAAAACAAAAATAGAATACAAAATACGAAAAAAAATTTCGTAAACGTACGCCCCCTTAGCTTCTTGCTCGCCTTTTCACACTCTGTGCAGTATGTAAAAAGAAAGGGCACGTAGTTAAAAACTGTCCTCTTAGTGCTGTCAGAAATCAGTCATTCCCTTCCATTACAAAAAATAAAATGAAACAAGTTTGGGTGCCAAAATCTTGTTTATCTAATCTTCTGAGACCCAAGAAAGTGTGGGTACCTAAAGGAACGAAACCAGAATCTGTTGTAGGTATGCTTGAAAGCAAGGGTAGATTCCAACAAATGGATTCTCGACAGCGGATGTTCAAGACATATAACCGGTGACCGCTCACTTTTCTCCCATATCACTCCGAAGAATGGAGGATTTGTTACCTTCGGAGACAACTCGAATGGGAAGATCATTGGTAAAGGTAAAATTGGCACAGGTTCCATTATTATAGACAATGTATCCTTGGTTGATGGTTTGAAGTTTAATCTGATAAGTATCAGTCAACTCATCGATACTGGCCACAAAGTTCAGTTCGAAGGCGATCAATGCCTAATCAGTCATGCCTCAGATGGCGGTACCTTGGTTGGTAAGAGAGATGGTAATATCTTTTGATGCATCTGACTCTTCTCGTGAAGTTTGTCTTTCTGCTCAACATAATGATATTTGGTTGTGGCATCGTAGATTAGGTCATGTTCACATGGATCTAATCAAGAAACTTCTCTCGAAAGAGCTTGTTAGAGGCTTACCAAAATTAAGGTTTGTCAAGGATAAGATCTGTGATGCCTGTCAATATGGTAAACAGTCAAAAACATCCTTTCAAGCCAAAAATGTCATTTCCACTTCTCGCCCTCTTTAACTCCTTCATTTAGATCTTCTTGGCCCCTCGAGAGATGCCAGCCTTGGTGGAAAATTTTATGCTTTCGTCATTGTTGATGATTTTTCAAGATACACATGGGTTCTTTTTCTAACTCATAAGGATTAAGCGTTTGAAATTTTTTTAGTCTTGTTAAACAACTTCAAAATGAGAACGAGTTGAAGCTTGTAAAAATTCGAAGTGATCATGGCAGTGAATTTGAAAAACATTTTATTCCCTTTTGTATTCAAAATGGCATTTCTCATGAGTTTTCTGCTCCTCGGACACCCCAACAAAATGGGTTTGTAGAGAGAAAGAATAGTACTCTGCAAGAAATGGCCAGAACCATGCTTCATGAAAACTCTCTGCCAAAATATTTTTGGGCCGAAGCCGTCAGCACTTCCTGGTACGTGTTGAATAGAGTACTCATCAGACCAATTCTTGATAAAACACCTTACGAATTGTTCTCAGATCGAAAACCAAAAATCGATTATTTCAAGATTTTCTGTTGCAAATGCTTTATTTTGAACAATCGTGAGAACTTGGGAATGTTCGATGCGAAATCTAACGAGGGAATATTTCTTGGTTATTCATTAAAAAGTAGAGCATATAGAATCTATAACCGTAGAACTATGACAATTGAAGAATCTATGCATGTAGTATTTAAAGAGTCTAACATTGAAAACCAAGTAAGAATGCAGGTGATGACAGTGAAGAACTCTCCCTGGACTTGAATAAAAAACTTAATGTCTCTTCAACCGAGGGGGAGTGCTCAACATCCACTCACAACAACAGTGATGAGACACAACCACTCCCAAAAAGCTGGAAATACTCCTCAAGTCATCCACTAGAACAAGTCATAGGTAATGTGGAACGCGGAGTTACAACACGATCTACGGTAAATCTTTTGCGCGGATTTTGCTTTTCTTTCTCAAATAGAGCCTAAAAACATTTCTGAGGCTCTAAACGATTCTGAGTGGATTCTTTCCATGCAAGA
The DNA here is from genome assembly GCA_033070095.1 of Escallonia herrerae. Lineage (NCBI taxonomy): Eukaryota > Viridiplantae > Streptophyta > Magnoliopsida > Escalloniales > Escalloniaceae > Escallonia > Escallonia herrerae. The sequence goes on along the minus strand of JAVXUP010000267.1, from coordinate 289,695 downwards.
TGAATTGAATCAATTTGAGAGAAGCGATGTTTGGTCACTAGTTCCGGCTCCTGTTCAACAAAAGGTCATTGGAACAAAGTGGGTTTTTCGAAAGAAACTTGATGAAAATGGCCATATTGTTCCTAACAAAGCTAGACTAGTTGCTCAAGGATACAATCAAGTCGAAGGGGTTGATTTTGATGAAACCTTTGCCCCAGTTGCTCAACTTGAAGCTATCCGAATGCTTTTGGCATTTTCATGTCATTTGAACTTTAAACTTTTTCAAATGGATGTGAAAAGTGCTTTCTTGAATGGGGGTAATACAGGAGGAAGTTTTTGTTAAACAACCTCCTAGTTTTGAAAATGAAAAATACCCCAATCATGTCTTTAAGCTAAAAAAGGCTTTGTACGGTCTTAAACAAGCTCCTCGAGCTTGGTATGATTGCCTTAGCAGCTTCCTTATTGATCATGGATTCTCTCGTGGCAAAGTCGATACTACTCTCTTTACGAAAATTTGTAACTTGCATATTTTAATAGTTCAAATATATGTTGATGACATTATTTTTGGTGCCACTAACAATGATCTATGCCAAGAGTTTGCTGAGAATATGCGCAGGGAATTTGAGATGAGCATGATCGGAGAACTCACCTTTTTCCTTGGACTTCAAATAAAGCAGTCAAAAGAAGGAATTTTTATAAGTCAGTCTAAGTACACACGGGAGCTTTTGAAATGGTTTGGCTTGGATATTGCTAAATCTAGAGGGACCCCTATTTCTCCTAGCGTTAATCTTGTCAAAGATGAAAATGGTAAAGATGTAGATAACAAACTTTACCGTGGCATGATTGATAGTTTGCTCTATCTTACTGCTTCTAGACCTGACATAATGTTTAGTGTAAGTATTTGTGCCCGTTTTCAAGCTTGTCCCAAAGAATCTCATCTTTCTGCAGTTAAACGTATTTTCAAATATCTTTTTGGGACTTTAAATCTGGGACTTTGGTATCCATGAAACTCCTCGCTAGATCTAGTAGGTTTTTCAGATTCTGATTATGCGGGATGTCTTGTTGATCGAAAGAGTACTAGTGGCACTTGTCAATTCCTCGGCGATGCTTTAGTATCGTGGCACAATAAGAAACAAACATCTGTGGCTCTCTCCACTACTGAAGCGGAATAAGTTGTAGCTGGAAGCTGTTGTGCCCAAGTATTGTAGATGCGTCAAACTTTACGAGATTTTGATGTCTCAATAGACCATATTCCTATTATGTACGACAGTAGCAGTGCTATTGACATTAGTAAAAATCCTGTCCAGCACTCGCGCACTAAGCACATCGATATTCGTCACCACTTTCTCCGAGACAATGTTCAGAAAGGATTAATAGAACTCAAGAAAGTTGGCTCCGAAGATCAGCTCCCAGATATTTTTACGAAACCCTTAGCTGAATCCTCTTTCTGTTCTCTTCGTCGTCGTTTAGGAATGTGTGATCTTAGCTAAATTTCTTTTACCGAAACCTTTCTCTTTGACTGTTCAGTTTTGTTCATTCGTCGCTTCTGACCAGTTTTAGTCGACTAAGAGTTTTTCAGTCGACTAAAAGTCAATTTTAGTAGACTGCAAGTTCTCTTCCACTTTTAGAATCTGTTAGGTTTAAGTCGACTAAAAGTCCACTTTCAGTCCACTAAAACTTTTTCAGTCGACTGAAAGTCATGTTTCAATCGACTAAAAGTCTGTTGCCTTTATATAGCCCCATCTTTTTCACTTTAACTTTTTACTGTTCCTTTTTCACTATTTGTCTTTCATTTTCACATTCTCACTCTTCTTCTCTCTTTAGTCCACCTATCACTCCAAGGACCCACATGGACCCCAATCCAAGCCCTCATAGTAGTCGTCATCGTCTTCTCATAGACTCTGACGATAAATCCGAAGTGGCTCCTGTCTCTACCATTGCTTCACCTGCTACTGCTGTTACTCCAGCACCGTCATCCTCCAGCCGCCGCACTCGTCAAACATCAGCTGCTGCTCCCAGTCCTTCGTCCTCTGCACCTGTCCCTCCGCCATCTACTGCTCCATCATCTTCAGGTAATGTTGTTCCTACTCCTCCTCCTCCTCCTCCTCCACCTTCTGCCTCTTCTTCATCTGCTCCTCCCCTAACCTGTCCAGCCCCTACCTGCCCCTATATTTCCCCTACCGATATACTTCACATTCCCCATTTCTTCCCCTCTGTCGACGACCAACTCACCTACTATACAAATTTTGTAAATCGGGAGGTCGTCCCCGGTTGTCCAAGCGATGTTAATCTAATGACTCAACTTGGTCTTACAGGCCTTTTTGAGCGAATGGGCTCTCTCTCCATTTATTACCCTGCTCTTGTCCGCATGTTCTACTCCAACATGCATTTTACTGCTCAATCACATACCTTTTTGACCACATATGTGAATGGGGTCCACATCCGTCTCAATGCCACCACCTTAGCCCACATACTCGGTTTTACAAATCAATCATCTACCCTCGTTTTCACCGCAAACATGTGGTGTACCACCAGCTCCTTTACCCCCTTCCAACAGACACAAACTCTTTTAGGCAACCCGTCTGTTTCTCAACCCGACAAACCTAGTCTAGGTGACATGTCTCCTCTTCATCGTGTCCTCCATCTTATTCTTTACTACAATCTCTCGCCCCATTGTGGCTCATATGCTACTTTTTCATATTTAGACATCATTCTTCTCACCCACTTCATTCAGGGTTCTCCCTTAAACATTACATGCATTATCATACTCGTAATGAATGCCCCAAAAAAACAAATCATCTGCTAATCTTCCTTTCGGACTCCTATTAACTCATGTTTTTAAACATTTTCATGTCCCTCTAACTCGGAATGTATCCCTCTTTCGAGTCATCATGTTCTCGATGAAACTTCTCTTTGTCGTGCCAGTTTTTCCATTCGCTCTGATCTAACCTCCGACACTGTCCTCTTGAGACTGTATCCCTCTTCCCACACTCAGTCTGTTCCGGCCCCCACTCCTGCTTCTGCTTCTACTCCTGTTCCCTCCCCTGCTCCTACAATTACCTCAGCCCCACCTTCTGCTCCCTTCCCATCTTTTCACCTCCTCCACCTCCTTCTACTTAGTTCATACCTCCTGCACCTACTGACCCATATAGCGCTATCCCCTTCCCTCCCTCTGACCCTTCTTCAGTAGTCCGCTAAACGACTTCTCACATATCAATTTTGATGAGTTCCTCTCTTCTAACACCCCCGACCTCTCTGACACTCTTTCTCGTCTCTCTACTTTGATTCAGTTAATACTTGAATCACAAACCACCCTTGATGCTTCCATTACCTCTAACCACACTACTCTCCTTCATGAGCTTGCTGCCCTTTAGCAGTCGGTTCAACACTCCTCTGCCCAGCTTCTCCCCAACCAAATTGACTTTCATAACCTTCTCAATGACCTTACCGCTAACCTTTCCTCTATCCCTCTCAATCATACTCCACTTCTGGAAAGTTTAACTCGGATGCAACAGGATCTTCACTGCCAGTAGGAAGCTGCCCTTCAGGCTCATCATCGCCAGGCCTATCTCACCACGAGCATTCTGACCGAACAAAACCACTATCTGGCTCATCAGATCTTTGATCAGGCCCATGGCTTTCGGGTGACTCGTCCGGATATCTTTCCTTCTCGACACACTGGCACCGAAGGGGAAGAATGGTTCTTTAACACGCATCTCCCCTACAACCCTCCGCCGTCGCTCTCTCCTCGTGTCGTGCCGCCTCTCTCTCCTCGTGTCGTCAAAGTCCCCACAACCACTCCGCCACCTACTGATCCCTCCTTCTCTGCCCAGGGTGCTCGCCGCTATCGGCCTTAGTTTTTTTTTTAATTCTTTTGCTTGTTGCACTAGCTGCCCCTCTTTTTGATTTGACAAAGGGGGAGAACTAGTACTTATTGATCATTCTTTGTATGCATCTTTATTAATTCTTTTGTTAAATATTATAAGATGCTCTTTATGTTATTTCCTTGCATAAATGTTTACTAATTAAGGGGGAGTATGTCATTATAATGTTAGAACTAATATTGTCATCATCAAAAAGGGGGAGATTGTTGACTTATTGATTTTGATGATTCCAGACTTATTATCTCTAACATTAATCTGACAACTTTATTAAAGATAAACATTTCAGGATTTATCTTTTAATCAAACAAAGACGAGATCTTGACATGGACGAAGCTTGAACCTGAACTTGGACTGGGGTGGGGATTTAAAGACTTGGACTACATTGAAGATGCAAGAACCTGAAGTCTATTTTTCCGTGTTAGTATGTCTGAGTCTTTCTTAAAGGATCTGACAGTAGTAAAGAGCCAAATCTTTTAGTCGAAGTCAAGTGTTTCAGTCGAAGCCATGACTTTCAGTCGAAGTCAAGTGTTTCAGTTGAAGCGAAGACTTTCGGTCGAAGCCAAGACTTTTAGTTGAAGTCAACTGTTTCAGTCGAAGCCAAGACTTTCAGTCGAAGCCAACACTTTTAGTCGAAGACAACTATTTTAGTCGAAACCAAAATGTTTCAGTCGAAGCAAAAATGTTTTAGTCGAAGCCAAATGTTTTAGTCGAAGCAAAACTTTTAGTCGAAGCTAAAACTTTTAGTCGAAGTCAAATCTTTTAGTCGACTCAATCTCTTGTTTTAGTCGAATCCTTTTTTCAGACTTTTCCTTCCCAACGGCTCACTTCCGCTACTTATATAAATAGGGGGTCCTTGAGAGCTTTTAAGTTCTCTCTCTGGCAAATCTTTTTCATACTCTCAAAAATCATCTAAAAAACTCTCTCATCTTGATCTCTTATTCTCATCCATTCTCTATTGAGTGAGTTTACCCTTTTGAGATAGTTCATAGTAAGCTTCTTAGTTTGGTTCTTGAAAGAATATAAATCTTCCCACCTAAGAAGGCTTAAGTCTTAGTTTTCATTGTAACATCTGCTCAAGAAGGAGTTTGTTTGTTGTATTCAAATTGTAAATCTCTTTTCATTTGTAAACTATTGGAAACCTCGGAAGGGTTTCAGAAATTGTACTGCAGTTTGAGCTAACACCCGAAGCTAGCTGGTTTAGTGAAAGGCTTGAATAGGTCTCCCTTGTGTGGAGTACTCCAGGACTGGACGTAGGCTGATAGGGCCGAACCAGTATAAATCTTTGTGTTAAATCTATTACCGTTATATCTGTCATTACTTTGTAATTTCATTTTTAAATTTTGTTGTAAAACACCTATTCACCCCCTCTAGGTGTATTTAGGGACCTACACATGCTACATTTGATCTTCACCTGCAGAAGGGAGCCAAACGAAGGGTGAGCTTTTGAGAGCCCGGTAAGGTCGTATAAAGATTACAAAAGAAATTATAACATGACTCCAAAAAATCCAACCGACGATGATTTTCAAAACACTTCGAACGATCAAAACTCAATGATTACCCAAAATGATCAAAGTTCATCAAAAATAGATGCCAAAATAAATGTTAACAATCTGAACAAAATCCAAAACGATCAATAAAAAATCCTTTTCAAGTCATCATTTTCAAAATACAGCAGATTTTTCAAGGGATTCAACCCATGCACAAATCATTTCCCAAGTACAAATCCTTCTAACTAAATACGATGAATATTTGTCAAGGGCTTTCAACCCAAGTACAAATCATTCTAGCTAATAAAATCAAAAATCAAAAATCAAAAATCAATGTTGATCCTGGGCGATTGCAATGCCATTATGGCAAGCTAATATAGTGTACACATGCATGATGTACTAAAATAATTACTAGTGCACTTGGGTACTAGCCTGCGTTTCATGCAGGATTCAACCAGCTTTATACCGCCTCCCCACTAAACATGTACCCAGGTCAACACAGAAAATCAAGAATATAAATGAGCGTTAACATAAGCTCATATCCCCGAAATCAATTCGGGTTCTAATAACAATAACATATTGATGTAAGCCATCATTCGGAATTCCAGAAGAAAAACATAAATAAATAGCAAAAACGATTGCGAAACATTATCGAATTTAAGTACAACAATTCGAAAGAACGGATACAAGCAATTATCAAATTTGCTCAACCCGCAATACAAGCGGGCATCACAAGATTTTCAATTAATCGATTCAGGTTCAACATTATGATTTTCTGGGCAAGAACATGCTGATATGAAGACATAACTCAGAGTTCGACATTAGCGTAAATATATCAAAGGAGTACTTACGAGTACAAGTAATCCAATAAGGGTTCGGACAAAAGTCCTTACCCAAGGTTCAGATAGAATCCCTTACCTGAATTCGCAGCTAGCTTATCCTAACCGGAAGTCTTTAGCTTTATCCTAAATGAGATAATTAAATCATGAGAACATAGTCTACAGCATAATATTATAACTTAATACGGACTCACACATGCTCCCAAAAATGAACCTCCCTTACCGCGTTTGTAAAATTACCAAAGCGCCCCTGAGGTGTAAAATTACCAGAATATCCCTCTCGAACTTAAATCACTCAAACGGTCTTCTCGTAAGTAGAATCACCCAAATAATCTTATTGTATGTCAATTTACACAAAAATACCTTTTATTTGTAAAATTACCCAAATACCCCTTCGGGCGCGACAAATTACCAAAATGCCCTCCATTACACTTTAATCATCAAAATGACTTTTTCAAAAGCAAAGTCACTAAAATAATCTTAATGTATGTAAATTTACTTCAAAATACCTCTTATAGGTAAAATTACCAAAATGCTCCTTTGGGGTGGTAAATTATCAAAACACCCCGGGGGTTTCCGGCACCGAAAAAATCTCAAAATATCTTAAACCACTATTTTAAATATGCTGATATCATTTCTGTACTAAAAAGTCTTTTAGAAAATTTTTTGCCAGAAAATCCCCAACCGGTATTCGGACTGAGCGCCAAAAGACCAGTTCCGCAAAAAATACCTATCGGCCTCAAAATGGCACGAAAGTTTTTTAGACAATGAATGATATCAGTAAAATAAGGTTTCTATAATTTTTTTTACATTAAAATAACTTGGTTTACTAAGCTAAATAATTTGATAAATTTCTTTAATCGGTACCCCAATTTAGCGCCCTTCGCAGATCCCAAAAATTCTCAAAACATTTCAGAGCGTAGGTCTCGCAAAACTATTGGGGATTACAGTTTTGTACATCTAATTCTGGTCCTAACCATTTATAAAAAAATCATGAAAAACTGCTTCATTGATTTTCTAGCGTTAGCAACAAAACAACTACTATTCAGATTATGCACCCACATTATTTCACCTAAAAAACACACACGCTTCATCTTCTTCACTTTCAGTCAAAGCACACTCACCTGCACACTCCTATTCACACAATGTTATTCATTTATACACCTACACACCTAGAGATGTCAAAAGGGCCGGCGGCCCGCGGGCTGGCCTGGGCTGGCCCTACCCCTTTTTTGGGCCTGGACTGGCCCTAACCCTTAGGGCTTGGGCCAAGGCCAGAGTCAGGCCAAATTATTTGAGAAACAGGCACGAGCCCTGCCCGGCCCTAAAATGGCCTGGGTTTGGCCCGGCCCGACCCTCTTTTGGCCCAAAAACTGGCCCCTTTTTGGTCCTATTTTGGCCCTACACACAGGCCCTCTTTTGACCCAGTATTATTGTATACACACATTATTATATATAAATATGCATGTCCAACGATGATCGAATGAGCAATGAATCTGAACATGAATTATGATGATTGTTCTTCCTTGGTGCAATAATCAAAGATATGTTTGACATAAAACAAGAATTAGATTACAAAGATTATAATCAAGCCGTGAGAAATCATGAGCCTTCTTGAAGAGGCCTTGATAGAGATATTAAATGGGCCGGGCTTGGGCCGGCCCAGCCTAAGCCCAATGGGCCTCTAATGAAACGGGCCGGGCCTGATGATTGCAAAATAGGCCAGGCTGGGCCGGGCCTGAAATCTGGGATATATGGGCCTAGTCCAATCCCTGGCCCTAGGCCCAATATTTAGGGTCGGGCCCAAGCCCAAATTTTATTTATTTTTTGTTCCCAACTACTTGTTATTTACCTTCGTCGATGGCCAACAAGAATACATCAAATTTGCCTATTATATGCTAATGTAGTTCATGAAGCATATGCATAAGAGTTGCCTACTGCTTCTTTATTTCTATTTCTTACCCTGTCTAATGTATGCTTGAATCTTCAGGTGGATCACTTCTGTCTGGATTTTCAAATTCTTTTCCTTTGTATTTTGTGGTAAGACAACTGACTCGTAGTAGAACTTCTACTACGAGCAGGCTGTCTTGGCTCATGAGCCAGGTCACCTTAAATGTGATCATGGTGTATGGCTGACATTTGCAAATATTCTCACGTTTGGGGCCTATACTATACCTGGTAGGTCATTTTGAGCTGTATAGGTGAATCTACTATAATATTTTTGCTTAATAACGTTGTCGTGCTAAATGATGGAACATTTATTGTTTTGAGTGGAGAAGGAAATTTATTGAGTCTACATTTTGGTGGTTCTTGTGCAAGAGATTATATAGGTTTTGAGTTAGGCCCATATTAGATAAACAACTTCGTCAAAATCTGTTGAGTATTTGAGTATACTATAGACTGTTTAAGCACAACTTTAGACACATACATAGGTTATTTGGTTTGTTGCTTGGGGTCACTTAATTGACATATTGCAGATGCTGTGTAAGTTAGTGTTAGTATAATGAGTAAATTTTGGTTGGCACGACTAGTCATGATTAATTTCACAGGTTCCTGTCAAGCTAATTATACTTAAAAACAAAGCTTCCGAAGAGCTCTACAAATTAAAACTCCTAGTCTTAAGAATTTTCTGATGGATAGCCCATTTAATTGTCAGCTCCAATATTGTGGAGTAGTTTGTAGCATTCTCAGCCACAGCGGCTATCTAGGAAATGAGTTTAATTTTCGTGTGTTGGGGCCATAATTGGGCCAGAACCGGGCCTAAAAACGGGCCAGAATTGGGCTTTTTTTGGGCCAAGCAGGGCCTGGCCTAGGCCTTCCTCTTGAAAACTCTGGCTTGGTCCAAGCCCAGGCCCAAAGCCCTATTTTTGAAGGCTGCTACTGTTCACAAGAGGGCCTGGCTAGCCCGAGCCTTTTTCAGGCCGGGCCGGGCCGTCGGCCGCCCGACCCATTTGACATCCCTAGGCCTTGGCCGTCTTAGATGGGCCAAACTTATTTGTCAATAAATACCAAACTGACTAATTCCACCCTCTTACATATAAATTAGTATTGGCACCGTGCGTAAAAAAATAACTGTTAAAATACATATAAAAAACTAGTATTTATATTATTAAATAATAAATACAAAATCAATAGTAAAATAATATTATTATTTTCACCTTTTTATGAGTTTTCAATCACTTTAAAAAATAATTGTTAATCTTTCAGCGACAAAAGAAGAAGTAAAATATCAAATAGTAGAAATAGTCTCTTTCAAATAGTAATAATTGTTATGTGTTAAGATTTTATTAATAAAGCTCACCAAGAAGAGTATAAAAAGGTATAAAATATAATAAAAATAAAATGAGAGATAAATAAATATGTATACATATATATATATATATGTGTGTGTGTGTGTGTGTGTGTGTGTGTGTGTGTGTGTGTGTGTGTGATTTATAATGAAATAAAAGGATAAATATTAGGTTCGTTAAATTGTGAAAATTGGACATGCCTAGAGTATATGAAAGAAGAAACTTAAAAATGAGAGATGTAAATGAGAGAGAGAGAGAGAGAGAGCGATTTGCTTACATAATAACAAGAATCCTAGTCGTAGTACTACATTACAATTTACTTAAATAATAACAAGAAATTACCGTAATTCAAGCATTTACTTTGAATAACAAGAAAATGGAAAAAAAATAAGGCCCGGGCCCAGCCCTAGATATTGGGCCTAGGGCCAGGGCTTGGACTCGGCCCAAATTTCCCCTTCATCTGGCCCGGCCTGGTTTACAGCCCTACTGGCCCGGCCCCGGCCCGGTTTCACGGCAGGCCCGATGGTCCCGGGCTGGGCCGGCCCAAGCCTGCCCATTGACATCTCTGTTAACACACCTTAATTCCATACCCTTACACACATTACAACACACTTAACACCCAACCATATGCACGAATCATCACATATACACACCCGAACACACCCCCCTCAAGAATACACACACTGCCATGCATAAACGTCCCCTACACACACACACACACGACCACCCTGCACTTCACACCCTTCACCCTTACACCCCCACCTTTATACCAACACCACCCCCACACCCTGCACAATCTCTCCCTTATCAAACCCACACCTACCCGAAGCTCCCAACCCAAAAACACACACAGTACACACACTAACCCACAGTCGCACTGAACACACTTCAAACTGCGCACAAACTTCTCTCTCACCTCTACACACCCATAAACCCATTAATCATGCACAAATTCACCCATCAATTTCATACTAGATCATACCCGAAACCCCAAAATTCTCAGCAAACAGCTCCTCTCCCGTGGCTTCACAGCCATGTTCATGGCCGAACCACATGCCATATAGTGACTAAACTCACACATAGATTCTATTAATACAAACTATAGCATGCATATTAGAGGTTTGGGTGGTTCACCTGTAGGAAAAATGACAGGAATCACTCCCTTTTTCCTTCGGTTTCCTGCCCAAAATTTCTTCTTCTCCCCTCTCTGTTTCTTGTTCTTTGTCTTGGTTCCTATGTTTCTTGTTCTTCCTTCTTTCTCTTCTGTTCGTTCTTCTTTCCCGAATTTCCTTTTTGTTTTCTTTTATTTCCTTTTTTTTCCTTATCCAATCTATTATTAAATAGTTTAATTTAGCTTAATCATATACCTAGTAGGAGGTGGCCAACTTAAATAAAAAGTTCCTAAATTACTTTCATAAAATTGCACAAATGCCCCCCTAACTTTACATATTTTCAAAAACACCCCAAAACTTTCTATAATTATATTTTTGCCCCAAATTTCTTTTAAGCTTCAATACGCTAGTAATACCCGGGTATTGCCCAAAATTAACGCCCGTCTATTTTTCGGAGTACCAATAGTTATTTTAACTGGTTCCTGAAGTTCGGGATATTACAGACACCTCATTGACGTCCAAGGATTGGCTTGCTTATTGGTGAGTGATGGTGTGAAGGATTGGCCAAGAAAAGAAGTCACGGCCTTTCGGTTATTATCTTTAGGTTTATGACATTCAATATCTAAGAAACTCAAAACTAAATTTTAAGCTTGAAAAGACTACGATCATCATGCTCAGGCGTGGAAAAGAAGTGTCAAAGAGATAGACCACTATATTTAAATTGAGAAATCCTCCATTTCTGTAAGTTTTTGATGAGATTTGTCAATTCAACAGGGCTGTTATCTCTTACTTGGAACTTTTCTGTATGCTCTCGACTTACTAAGGAAGGACTCCTAGACTTACTGGAGACATAAAATATTTAGCTAACTCGAATTCTAAGTCAACTCTTAATTAGACTTCAATTTTTTTTTTCTCTTTTTATTTTCATTTTTTCTTCATCTTTATGTTAATTTCCTTTATTATCCTATGAAAAGGGAGAAGAGAAGATGACTCAAAAAACTAGGACCATATGATAAGAGGAACATAGTAGCACACCACAATGTCGCAGCATATGCCACATCACATAAATAGTGAAGAAAAACTGGCATGTACATCTGTAAGCCAGACGGTTTACCTTGTGGATGAAGTGGCTAGTTTAACAGGCCAAGGTTTTGAATTTAAAATCCTATCGAACATGGGACTTTAAGATGTCGAAGCCAAAATTCTCAAATGTCGATTGAAGTGGAACAATCTATTGTGAAAGCCAGAAAACGCTTGCCCAGACATTTATTGCATACCCCATGCATTTTTATATTTTTTGGTGTGTATACCATTTCATGGTCTCGTGGAGCGTTATATGCCTCTCGATAACACTGTTTTTTATTTTATTTTCGATGATCTTATGGAGCATCAATATTCCCCCTAGTAACACATTTTTCATTTTCTTTCGGTATAAAGACCATTTTGTCATTAAAAAATATCACTCTTCGTACTTTTTCAATAATGGATACATTATTCAATTCTTTTGCCATTTTTGGCACTCCATTGAGTTTACGTAAACTACTTGCACCATTTTTTGTGTAAGTTTCAACCGGTTGAAGTAGTAACTTCGTATAGTTCGCAAACAATCTGCAACTCTAAAACGATTTGAGTGGGCATTTCCAAACACTCTGATTCATATTGTACCATGCTGCTTAGCCAATGGCTTCTACTGTCCCTGAGGATTTTCTACCCCTCTGGCTTTAAGGTATAAGACATTCCTTTTTTGTTACAAAAAGTGACATCTTTCATTTGTTCTTTACCCCGGTAATACTGGGCTTTTTCAGGTAACCCAACCTACTAATCCTGAAACTCAGCCATCATTTGATGACATCGACCAGAAGTTTCAATAGCTTTATGAGGCCATTAATGCTTACGTTTAGCCTTTATCTCAGCCTCCTGCAGATTCAACCTTAGTTAGAAGTTCTTCCAATATAACAACTTAGACTGCATTAACCTCATTCCAAAAGTTGTGGAATCATAATCTTCTCTCAGAAATTTCAACCAACCAAGAGATTTTGTCCAAGATGAGTAATCTAATAGAAACTTTTGCTGATAATACTTTCGTATTGTCTGAGGCTCAAGAATAAGTACTGGAACTTTGAAATAGTAGATTCTCCTCATGTCTTCATCATGGAATCAAGGCATGGGCTTCAAGGCCATCGCAGCAGAGGCATCCATCGAGTAGCAAAAATCCAATATAAGAAACAATTGACAATTGAGTTTGCAAATCTGGCAGGATATCCATCTGGTGGATGAGTTTAGTCTTTGGAATCGAGAATAGCAGAGTTAAAGCAAAAAGAACAAGGGTTACTGCAGAAGAAAAGCGATGTCCATTAGGAGACTGTGAATTTGGCCTAAGCTCAGGAAGAACTCTGAGAAACCGCTCAAGGGCTAATTCACAAACTGCTTTTTGCCAATCAAATTATCTCCCAGGTTGAATTTCAGGATGTGTTTAAATGTTAGGAACTTACTTTAGCTTCGATCTACATTAATATGTAAAGAACTCATATTTCTTTCATGCATACTTTTAGAACATTTTCCCTTTATTCAAGTTTTGTTCTTAGTTTGACCAATTTCTTTCTTGCAACAACAGTTTGGTCTTTCTCTGCACTTGTTCTTTGCAATTTGGCCTCTCTTAGGCTAGTGCAATGTTGTTCTACCAGTACATAATAGAAGGAAAATATTTATTTAAAAATCGTCCGTTTATAGGTTTAGAATGTAACTGACCTTGCAAGGACTTTAACCAATACGCTCCTCCTTAAAGTACTTTATGTATTTCGAAAGGACCCTCCCGATTCACGAACCATTTCCCAAATTTTACGTCTTTACTTCCAATAGGAAGGATGGCTTTCCAAACCAAATCATGTACTTCAAAAGCTTTAGGTAGCACTCGCTTATTGTATGATCTGTTAACTTTCAACTTTTATGAATTTATCCAAAGCATCCAATCGATGCCCATCCCAATCTTCCAATTCAATTGCCATAGCCTCATTATAATCAACCACAAGATGATCATTTTGCATGGCTGCTCTAAAAGATCTAACTGTTACATCCATAGGCAAAAATGGATCATGCCCACAAGTCAGGGCATATGGTGTTACTCATGTGCTAGTTTTAGGAGAAGTTCAAAATACCCATAAGACTTTTGATAATAGTCGATGCCAATCATTAGGCGTATCTTCAATTGCTCTTTCTGGGATGTGCTTTATGCATTAGTTTGTAGCCTTTGCTTGTCCATTGGCTTGAGCGTAATATGGGGTAAAATCCAAATTTTAATTATATATTCTTTAGCATATTCAACAACCTGTCCCCCAGTAAAAAATATATCCTCTAGCCTTAATGACGGTTTAAGTTAATCCAAATTGATCGATTATGTTTTCTTTGATGAAGTTCACTACATCCTCTTAACTAACTGATTTCATTGCCTTGGCCTTGGTCCATTTAGTAAAATAGTTTGTCGCACCAATAATGTAACCGTACTGCTTGGAAGACTGAGGATGAATATGTCCTATCAAATCCAAGGCCCAACCACTAATTAGGCATGGCTTTACTATCGATTGTAAATGGATACAAGGTGCTCAATGGATAGTTCCATGCTTTGGACAAGCCTGGCACGCCTTTGCATATTTTATATAGTCTTCCACTATTGTTAGCCAATAATGACCATGTCTCCGATCAACCACCTCATATTTATACCAGATTGATGTGCACCACAAATACGCTCATGCACTTCAGCCATTACTTTCATGGCTTCTTGCTGTACAAACACCTCAATGCCGATCATTATGGTGTTCTTATAAATAAGTCGTCATTCAAAATAATGGATTTAACTGCTCGCATCTTGACTTTCTTATCCATTTTTTTACTATGGATTTGCAAAAACTGAATAATTGGACTTCTCCAATCATCTTGAATGGAATCAATTGGGTCTATCATTTCAATTTGCTTATACCTCTCGTCAATTAATGGCAGCTGTTTTGATACTTTAACCAAATGCCCATCAACTTGACCAGGAATCTTAACCCTGATGCTCATTGTGCCATAACATTGGCAGGTTCATTCTCTATATTTGGGACATGCGCCATGGTAACATTGTCAAATTTGTTTAGTAAATACAAGGCATAACTAAAATAGATCTCTAAATCTACTACACAGCACTTAAAGTCTCCATTTAGTTGTTTTATAACTAACTGAGAGTCTCCAAGGATTTGTACAGTTGTTAAATGCATATCGAACATTATTCCTAAACTAATTGTCAAGGCATCAAACTCATTTTAATTGTTAGAACATTATTGAATAATGTGAAAAGCGAATTTATGAGTGAATCCTGTGGGTGAGATCAACATTACTCCAGCCATATCATTTGTTTTTGACCCATCAAACATCATTTTCCATGGAACTACACCTATAAAGATTATTTCCTTTTTATGTTTTCACTGGGATGGTCAGCTAAAAGGTCAGTCAATACCTGTTCTTTCATAGCCTTTTGAGGGATTTAAGTTAGGTTGTATTCTATCAAGGCGTCAACCTAATTACCTATTTTACTCTCAGGACTAGTCTTGCTTACATACATTTTACTAAGTCAGTTGGTGCTACTACCAACACATCAAAAGGTAGCATGTAATCTTTAGTTTAACTGTTGATTATATAAGGTCAGACATAGCTTTTCTACAGAAGAATACTTCTGCTCTGTTACATTTAAACAACCAATTATTTGTGATCCTGGTCATTTTCTTGGGACAACAAACTGTCAAGCAAACAATGCGCAGCCAATATGTAGTTTCAATGGCTTCTCGACTCTTGGTGGCCTTAGAACTGGAGGCTTGATCACATAATCCTTGATAGCTTCAAAAGTCTGGTAATGATCTATCGATACTCGGAATCCCCTTTTAGTCTTGACAAGGTCGAAAAAGCTTTTGTTTTTCCTGCGAAATTTGCAATTGATCGACGTAAGAAGTTAACTTGGCTAAGGAAATGCTGAAGCTATTTCTTGTTCGAAGGAGGTTTAGCATCGAGTATGGCCTTAGTTTTATTCTTATCGATCTTAATTCTTCTTTGGTGGACTAAAAATCACACAAAATTTCCTACAGAGACTTCAAAAGCACATTTCAGTGGGTTTATTTTTAACCCATGTTGTCTCATTCTTATATAGGCATCTTCTGAATGGCGTACATGTTCTTGGTAATTATTCGATTTAACTACTAATCATCGATATATACTTCTAAAGATTTTCTAATCATGTCATGGAAAATCGAACTCATTGTTCTCTAGTGCATTGCTCCATCATTTTTTAGATCAAAGAGCATCACTACCTATTCGAATGTTTATATTGATCCTGGACATCTAAATGCAGTCTTATGAACACCATTTTAATCAATAAAAAATTGATTATACACAGCATTTTTGTCCATTAATGACATAATTGCTTGTTTTGATGTTGAATCAACTAACAAGTCTACTACAGGCATCATGTATTGATCCTTAGGGGTAGCAAAATTTAAATCTTTAAAATCAGTGCAAATCCTTAGCTTGCCATTTCTCTTTGAAACAAGAACTATATTTGACATCCATTCAACATATTTGACAGGCCTGATGAAGTTTGCTCTAATTAGCCTCTCAATCTCTTCCTTGACTAACAGAGTCACTTCATTCGACATCTCCCTGGTTGCCTGTATAAAAGGCTTAAAGCCTACTATGTTTGACTAACCTTGTGTTTAAACCTGACATTTCTGCATAGGTCCAAGCAAAATAATGGTTATATTCCTTGAATAAGTCTATTACTTGTCTCTGTATTTCTCCTGGAAGACAAGCACCGATAAAAATGGGCCTTAGTTTATTTCCAACAAAGGATCTTGACCTTCTACCTTCAGGTCATCTAATTTGGTGGAGCTAAATTTAAGTCTTGAAACTTAATCCCAATTAGCCAATCTTAGTCTTCATCTACTATACACTCTGCCCAGTCAATAGTAGGTAATTTTGCTATCCTCTTTTCCATGGCTTAGGCAATTAACTTATGGAATATGGCAGTTACTGCGTCCTGCCCTATCTTGCCTTTGCTTTGACTAACATCCAAACTGTTGGTTGTGTTTCTTATTTCCTAGTGCCAATGTTTCCTTTGCCAAGAGGTCAAAAAGAATCCACATGAAATTGGGAGTTTGCCATCTAGCACAAATATTGGCACATCCAGTGGGACAATATAATTCAGAGTGTTTGGAAATGCCCATGCAAATCTTTTTTGAGTTGCAGATTTTTTACCTATGCATGTGTGTCAAGAGACACATGGAATTACAATTTTAAGATGCCGAAACTTATACCAAAAATGATGCAAGTAATTCACGTAAACTCAATGGAGTGCCAAAAATGGCAAAAGATTTTGCTGAAAAAGGTACAAAGAGTGATATTTTTTTTTTACCATAGAAGGTCTCTACACCAAAAGGAAAATAGACATGGTGTCACTAGGTGGCATATTGATGCTTCACAAGATGATAAAATTGTATCTACACCAAAAGAAAATAAAAATGGTGTTATTGAGAACCATATCAATGCTTCATAAGTCCATGAAATGGTACATACACCAAAAACATTATAAATGGTGTAGGCAATGAATGTTTGGGCAAGTCTTTTCTAGCTTTCACAACAGAAGTTTTCACTTCAATTGAGCTTGAGAATTTTGGCTCGACATCGAAAATTTTGGTGAAAATTATATACTTGTGGAACATGTTGGTTTCCAAAGTCTTAATGATTCAGTACCCACATTTATTATGTAGAATTCACCATGCAATGATCTTGATGCTTTGGTTGGTTAGAAAGGGAACTTTGAAGATAGTTGATTAAGCAAAAGGTGTTAGATAATTTGTGGCACTTCTAAAAAGTTAAGTGCCAAAATCTAGTATCAATTGTGTTATTATTGGTCACTATTTTCTTGAGGAGAATTTATTTGGTTTTTGGTTGTAAGAATGGCTCTTTACAAATTCAAAGTATTCATTCGCTTGAACTAGGGGATCAATGTTGACAAAGAAAAAAAAAATCTCAACCGATAGGTCATTGTTTTAAACACTATCAATATCCACTACCGATTGTCACTAAAAGTTAATGATTTGCCTAACTAATTGTCAATGGCTCACTGGTTCAAATTATTATGTGCAAAAGGAGATGGTGGATGCATGTTCAAATTGAAAGTTATTTTTTAATGTTAAGAAGACAACTTTTGAAAATGTGTTCATATTGATAAGGGACAAGTATAGTTTGTTATTTTCTAGTGGGTAGTTATATTCTAAGTGGTAGAAATTATTTTCTATTAGGTAGTTTATCTCTTATGTGGTAGTTATGTTCTACATGTTGTTTGTAATTTAAATATTAGATGCAAGACTCAATGTGAAAAACCATCAATCAAGTTTTTTTTTCTTTTGTCCTTTTAAAGAGAAGTCTTCCTTCTTTAAAAAACTACCGTAGCTTTTCTTGATAGAAGCCTTCATAGATTAGAAGTTAGATGCTTTCAATATAAATTCACTTTCTACATTACATGTTTTCATTTTTTGCGGTTTCCAATCTTACAAACGCTTGAAGAAGTCCTCATTAAAGGGTAAAAAATAACACATTTTTATCAATTGTATCAATTGCCTGCAAATTGATTGTATGTTGATACATAGATCTAGGGTTTATGGTATATAGATCTAGGGTTTGTTTTAGTCGTAGGCATGAGTGGTAGTGGTGGGGGACGAGGCAGTGATTATGAGCAGAGAGGCAACGACAGGCGGGCTATGGTGGTGACGAGACTAAGGGGCTGGGTCTGGTCACGGCGGCAAGCGTGGGTGGTGATGGCGGTAGTAAGCATGGGTGGTGATGGGTGGAATAAGTAGGGCTAACGACATCAGCGAGATTGGGTTGCTAATGGTGGCTACAGGATTACATGAGGCTGATGGCTTGCAGCATGGTGGTGAGGCGATTGGATAGAGCAGGTGGTGGCAGCAGTTGTAGATAGGGCTAATGACAATGGCAATTATGAGTAAGGCTGATGACGGCGAAGCCTTATGAGGTTGGTCTGAGTCGTAGAGAGGGTTGTTGATGGATGAGTGTGATTGGAGAGCCGAAACTAGGGTTTGGTTGGATAGAATGGGAAGAAAATTAGGACTTTGGGAGGGAAAAATAATTTATGGCTATTTAGTTCATTTCATTGCATTAATCTCTACCAAACACATTTTACAAGAGCGTGAGCCTCACATACCGCTAACTTGGATGATATTTTAATGATTGCAATAGATTTGTCACCTTAGTGTCTCTTTGTAACTTTTGTAACCCCATGGGGCATTTTGCAACAACCTTAAACCACAAGGGTATTTGGCACAATTTTCCCTTTTTTGCAATCATCGGTTGGGCTTTCATAGCCTGGTCAATCTCCTATTCACTAGTGATAAAACAAAATGGCCTTAAAATTTTGAAAAAAAAAATATATGGCCCAACCTCCAGCCAACTACTTGAGCACAAAACTAGAGTTGTGATCACGACATGGCTACGCCAGCCATGCTCCCATGATACTACCATCACCGCTCGACGGTTCGAAAAAAACCCACAGAACTATCATGAATATTCTAGCAGAAATCACTTTTGCAAGCCTCGGCAGCCATGAATGTGATATCCCACATCGAATGTGCGATGATTTATGATTGAACCTATAAGACCCTACCCATGAGCTCATAAGTACCTACTTGGTTAGCCTTTTTGAGGGAGGCATTTGTGGTAAGGCAGTTGACCGAGTCATTACAAATGGTATCAGAGCCAGGTTTTTGAATGCTGAAGCTGGGCTATCTAGTCGAGTTGCCGATGGTTGGGAGAAACGAAGGCAAGCCCGGGTATATCCCATATCGAGAGGATGGTTAGGGCAATGAAGGGCGAGCCAGATATATCCTAAATTGGCTAGAGAGGAAGATTTTGGGCTATGTATGATCAAGCCTTAGTGAGGATGCTAAGGCATAAGGTAGGAAGATTGTGGTATCTCACCTCATATGTGGGATGATTTGTGATTGGCCTTGTAAGACCCTGCCCATGAATTCATAAGTACTTACTTGGCTAGCCCTTTTGAGGGAGGCATTGCCCTGTGGTGGCATCGTTGTCTAGGATGTTATAATGGAACTATTGCACGGCCGTGACAAGTCCACTATCAAGCTAGGTCTATAGTTTAAATCCCCAAACAAACAAATGAGAAGGAGAAAATGTATTTTGTAATGGGAAAATTGCATAAGATATCCTCGTGGTTAGGGGTAGTTGCAAAAGGCCCTGTTGTTAAAGTTGCAAAAAGACACCTAAGGTCGCAAAAATGTTGCATCAGACGTTTCCCGTAACAGAATGATAAAAATGTCTAAACTGGCCTTCTATATAAACCGCAATGTATGAATGGTGTTGGTATTGGATAGAGGGAAGGGCTAAGCTCGTGGTGGTGGATCAAGATGGTGGCCGATGCCAGTGGATGGGGTTGATAGAAGGGCTGGCAGGCAACGACGCAGGTTCGTAGTGGGTGGGCAAGGCTAGTGGTGACAACACTTGGTAGGGCTGGCCCCTCTATAAAATTGTAGATCCAGGGTTCCCTAATTGTAGATTTAGTTTTTTTTTTTTGAATGGTCTTGGTTTTGGATGGGCTAGGCTTGTGGTTTGTGAATTAGGCGACACAATTGGCTAGGATTGATGGCTCGGCTAGAGCTGGAGCAATTGTCTAGGGTAGATGGCAGGGTTGGCAGTGCAAATAACTGCGGTTGACGGTAGGGCTAACAATGGTGCAAGAGATTGGGGGTGATGACGGGGATGGTGATGCGGAGTTCGCGGTTGGTGGAAGCGACCGGTGGTGGCGACGCACTAAGCTTGGGTTGATGAAGGCGCTGGCGGCGACGACAGGTCATGATGGATTGTCGGGGCTAGTGCCAAAGGGGTCATGGTAGGTGTATGGGCTGGGTGGTGGCTGAAATAGGCAGTTGTGGATCCCTGGGTAAGGGTGGCGCTAGGGCAGTGTTATTAAAGGCGCTGGCGCACCTAAGGAGCAAAAGGTCCTTGGAGCCTAGGCGCAAAGGCGCAGGTGCGCGCCTTTTGGAAGCAAGGCGCAATATTAAAATAAATAAATAATAGTGCATTAAAAAAATAAAATTACGTAAATGTTTTTTAGAAAATGACAATTAACAAACTTCTAAATACTAGAGAAAGTTTCATATACTATAACATCCTAATCTAATAAGCTTCCAACATAAAAAAAAAAAAGTCTTAAATCCACTAAAAATAGAAAATAACTAAATTCTAAGTGAACATAACACTACTGTCCTCATCATCGCTAAGAGCCGAGGCAACAACGCTTTCTTCAATGCTAAGAGCCAAGCCAAGGGAACAATGCTTTCTCAAGCAATCAATCAAGAGAATCACTAATTATCTAACAATCAAAATCATCCCACATTTATGATACTAAGTCCAAGTAAAGGTAAAAACCAATAGCTGATTGTGAGAGTTTCTCTGTATATCATCATCCTACCTGATCGTAAACAGGGCTGATTGTTGATTTTAGTTTTGACCAGAGAATAAGGTGGTTGTCGCATACACACGCCCAGGAAAAAGTAGCATATATATATATATATATATATATATATATATATATATATATATATATATATATATATATATATATATATATATATATATATAATACGGTAACTAGTGTACAACTACATTTGTGCGTTAATATAGAAATACAGAAAACGCAATAGTACACATTACATATAACTGCTACAAAATATACTCAGAACCCTAAATGTTGAGGTGCCTTCGTACTTGAAAATTTTAAGGCTAGTAAGTATCAAGTAATGCTTTGCTCGTGTTAATTGATACAAACTTCCCAGGGATTATCAGAGGAACCATATTTTGATTCAGAAGAAGTTCAAGGCCAGCTAGGATGGACAATTCCACCCCTCTTGTGACTTGTTCATGAGCAAAATCATGAATTTGATGTGACATAGGAGTCCACTCTATCAATAAAATTTCCACTCTATCAAATAAAATTTAGTCACCTTACACACCATGGATTTGGCTCGATCACCTAATGATACGTAGACCGTAGACGAAACCCAAAACTTTAGGAAGAATGATTTGTACATCAAAAGCTGTTATTACCTATTACTCTTGTGCAGAATTCCACAGAGGGCGCCCCTGTTATTACCTATTTTTGTAAATGACACTTTCTGTTCTTGCTACTCAGGAAACATAATAAACTTCAATTTGGGGACTTTGGTGGATTTAGATATACACTTGAGAGAGAGAGAGAGAGAGAGAGAAAGACTGGTGGTGTGAAGACGTGGAGTGGAGGCGTTAAGCAGCCGAGTAGCAGGGGCGACGGCGTCGACAATTGAAGCAGCGACAGCAGAGAGGAACAACGGTGATGACGTCAATAACTGGAGTAGCGGCAGTAGTGATTGGAGTGGCCGGCGGCGACCGGAGCAAGGCACACGATCGAGAACAATGGCTACTGGTGATGGGTTAAGATTAAGACTAAGAGTTGTGAAATCTTCTGATTTGGGGATTTTAGAATCAGGTCTATTGACTTTATTCTTTCAGAATATCTATTATACTTGGTGGAGTTAAGAAATAAAAAGAATGAAAGAAAATGGACGGTCCTCATAAAGCCATAACGGCCTATCCAACGGCTAGATTCTTGTGCGCCTTAGTGTGAGCCTCCACCGCCGCTATGCGCCTTGCGCCTGGGTGCATAAGGCGCGTGCCTTATCGAATGTGCTATGCCTAGGCCTAGGTGAGGCAAAAAGTGGTGCGCCTGGCTGCGCCTTGCGCCTGGGCGCGCTTTTTATAACACTGTGCCAGGGTTTTGGTTAGTTAGGGTGACAACTAGGGTTAGGGATTGGTTGGATTAAGGAAGAAATTGAGACTTGGGTGGGAGAGAAAGGGGGGTACTTTAATCTTTTTAATATATTAAAATCTATCAAACACACTTTTTAAGAAAGTGAATATCACACTCTGTTAACTTGGACTATTTCCTTAAATGTTGCAACAAAATTAACACCACCGGTGGCCATTTGCAATATTTGTAACTCCATGAGTCTTTTTGTAACTACCCCAAACCACATGGGTAGTTTATGCAATTTTGCCTTCTGTAATTTTAGCATTGCACAACATATAAGTTCAGATTCTTATTGATTTTATCGCCACTAGGTTTCATTGATCATGGTAAATAAAATACAGAAACGTACAATTGACAGAAACCCATCAAATGATTTAGGCAAGGTGGCTTTGATATCATATGTAAAAAAAGCACGCAATTATAAAATAGGCTAGTTTATATACATGCCTCTAATCAAGAGAAGAGAATCAGCATACTGGGAAACCTCTTCAACTCTATAGTATAAAATATCTTGCTAAGTCTAACATGTTGGAACAAATGCACGTAAAAATTCAGAAATAATGAACAATAATACCCGAATTAATATAATGAAAGAACCAACAGTTTTATGTCGTGGCTACTTCATCGAATGGAGTTCCTAAGACTAATCACCCGAATTTTGAGCCTTTTAATAGAAAGAACTTCCAGAGATGACAAACCAAGATGGAGTTTTTCCTTCGTCAACTTAAGTTAGCTTATGTGCTAACTCAACCATTTCCAACAATTCCAATTGAAGAGTCCTCGTTTGATCAAGTGAAAGAAATCAATGATCAGATTGATAAGTGGAATGATGAGAAATTTCTTGAATTCCATGTAATTGGAAATGAGAAATTTCTTTGAACTTCTTCCTCCACTTGGTAGACTGACTTTAGAGTATCTCACAACTCTTTTGCAGTCTTACTCTTTTTGGAGTATGGATCATAAAAGGAGTTGGTCATTGCGCTAAGGATGTGAGTTCTGTAAAAGTAGTCATCATCATTCCACTTATCAATCTGATCATTGATTGCTTTCACTTGATCAGACGAGGACTCTTCAATTAGAATTGTTGGAAATGGTTGAGTTAGCACATAAGCTAACTTAAGTTGACGAAGGAGAAACTCCATCTTGGTTTGCCATCTCTGGAAGTTCTTTCTATTAAAGGGCTCAAAATTCGGGTGATTAGTCTTAGGAACTCCATTCTATGAAGTAGCCACGACAGAAAACTATTGGTTCTTTCATTATACTAATTCGGGTATTATTGTTCATTATTTTTGAATTTTTACGTGCATTTGTTCCAACAAATTGAAGATAGTTGAAGCATCTCCCACGTGCAAATGGAAGACTATCTTGGCAGCTCTATCTTCGGGATTCAATCAAGCCCAGATTCACTGTTCATCCAAGAGAGTTGCACTTCTCTACAATGGATCGTGTATTCACCTCCGATCGATCAAGCATAAGTTTGAAACAAGTTTTAGTTCAAGTATTTTCTTTACTCTCAAGTGAAGATGGTATCTCTTCTCTTGTCTTATTCTCAACTTTCAACCTTTTACCCCTTTATATAGTGGTTGAAGAATGTATGTTCTTTGAACCTTATCAAGTTCGTTGAACCATATTAATTCAAGATTCATGAATGAATCTTATAAAATACAATGAACTAAAAGATAGGTTAATCTTATCTAAAGAGTATGCATGAACTTAAGTTCATGAATCTTTAAATTCATTTAGAAAAATAAAGTTCAAGGAATAAAAACCTTTTTGAAACTTAATAAGTCTCAAGTTCATGGAATTTAGCTTTTTGAAAACTAGGTTCAATGAACTTTATTTTATTTTCAGATATAAATAGTCAAATTTGGAACACATTTCCAACATAACACGAAGACTAAACTTAATTGAGTGAGAGTAGAGACCAACCATTGCATATTTGTTGGTGTATGGCATACTTTAACCCATAAATGGTTCTACTAGATTAGGCCTACACACATACAAGCCCATACAATGACAGTTGAGATCACACACATAGAGGTGCACTTACCTCATTGGTCACTGATCACAACCATTAAATAGAGTTGTTGGTATACTCTCATTTTTTAAGTACTCTATCAATCCGATTTTCCCAAAAAATGAAGAATTGATTGTGTTATGCCCATTAAAATTTCTTCTCATTTCCACTTGCTACATAGTTTTTGCAAATACAATGTCATTATTAAGAGTTGCAAATAAGACCTTTGATTCTCAACTAAATAGGTACACGTGACGTTAAAAAAAGAAATACATGAAAATTATCTTGGTGTTGGTAAACGTAGGACAAATGATATCTAACAAAAATGGTCCTTTAAGTATGGGGTGATGTTCTAAATGGTTTTTCAAATACCAAATGTTTCTCATTGATCCTTTAAAATCACTTTCATGATTTAAATGTCCTTTTGACCATTAATTGGGATTTTATACCTGTCGTCCTTTGACTGAGGGCATTTTGTTAAATTCATGCCTATTAGTCTCATGAACACGACAAGGCAGCTGACATGGCAGAAAAGGGCTCAATACAAGTTATTGACAATAGATTGTTACTTTAAATATTAACGACAAATGATTGCCATTATAATAGAAAAGATGGCAACACCTATGCCATAAAAGAAAAATGTCGTTAGATGTATTTTAGCGATAAAATATTAGCAATAGCCACAAAACACATGTAGTGGCAACTTTTTGTCGCTAGAGCTGTTGTAACAGGAATACAGTACAATAAATGATCTGTATCTCAAAAAATATTCCACGACAAACCCTAGAAAAGCTTTCGATCTCATAGATACATATAGAATTCTGCAGAAATAGGCTTCACCTGCTACTCCGTTGTTGTTTAAATCAATCACCAACAACCAGCCGGGGAGGTTTTTCTACTAGGATACCATATGAACTCCACTTAAACACACTTTCTCAATCAAACCAATCCAATCAAATCACCTAACAAACTATAACCACTACCATGATTCACTCATTCACACACACAAACACCCCACACTCACCTCATGACACAGACACGCGCGCGTGCATGTGATCACACGCACACGCAAATGCAAACCCCCCGTTCTCGACACACACTTGTCTCCCAGCACACAAACGCACGCACGCACGCACACGCCCGTGCACGAACATACACACAGATTCAAGCATATGCACACACAATTTCACATTGTGACACACACACAAACACATGCAAAGATTCACCTTGCACACACAGACAAACATACACATTCACCTCATGACAGAGTGATGAGTGAAACAAGTAGAGGTTAGTAGAAGCATTTGATGTCCTGTGTGATGAGTGGAAGAAGCATTCATGACTGGAGTGATGAGCAAAAGAAGCAACGATGGCCGTTTACGGAATTCAAACGAGTGATTTGGTCGTCAAAATGCCCATTTGGGAAGAAGGTGCCATGCGAGCCGTCATATCAACGCCATGGGGCCATTGCTCGTGAAGTTACGAAAATGCCCCTCGATTAAAGGACTATAGTTTAAAAATCTCATTTAATGATCAAAGGACCTTTTAAATCAAGAAAGTTATTTTAAAGGATCAATGAAAAACATTTGAGACTTGAAGGACCGTTTAAAATATGATCCCATACTTAAATGACCTTTTTTTTTTAATTTACCCAGGATATTAACTTTCTTTAAGTGCCTAAAACCCGCATCTAAGAAAAGGAAAAAAAACATTCACTCCCATGATCCACAAGTGAAAGTTTTGGCCCTTCTCCATGACTAGGTTCTTGTGCTTCAAAACGTGAAAGTTTTGGCCCATCTACCTGACTAGGTTCTTGTGCTTCGAAATTATTGGATGATTATGTCATTCTCGACTAGATGTATCTAGGAAAAGTACCCTCTTAAATTTTTCATTTTGTTTCACAAGGCATTGGTTATTCTTACATGTGTATATTGATTCATTGAAGGAGCTTGCATATCAACAGTAGCCAGACTCTTTTTGAGGGGTGATGGTGGGTTTGGGTGGTCAAGGAGGGTGGGGGTGTTTGTTCAAGGGAATTAATATGGAGAAACGAGAAAGAGGTAAGGGAAGCCGACCAAACTTGCCTTTTCTACCCAAAAACTATGACTTGTCCAATCACTAAATACGTGGAATCTGCCCATTTATAGGTCATTGTGGTCTTTAGGTGGCTAGGGTACTACACCACTAGAAGAAATAGTTTATGCTGGTCGTTTAAGCCGGAGCTAATAATACTCAATGGGCAGTCGTCACTGAGCAACGGAAACATGATAGGTCCACTCCCTTCTTTAGATGATAAAATATAAGCATGAGTCACACTAAACGAGAGCCAACAATGCACAAGGGCAATTGGGCACTGAGTGACGGAGCAAGATAAATCAACTCTCTTATAGACTCGAGAACGATAGGAAAGGGACTGGAAAATCACTGCAAAACTCGGATTTTTCTTATTCTCTCTTCTTATTTATAATAGATTTTTAAAAATCTTCTGCAAGCTGGGGGCAGGAAGTAGAATCCTAGGACTTAGGCTTAAATGAATAAGGATGGACACTATCTTGACTATTGTGAGGGGAAATCGCGGGGACCCGAAATGATAGAAATTCGTGTTGTAAATATTGACAATGCAATGGACCGGATGAACTAAGATCGACACTCTCATGACTTTTAGAAGAGGGAAATCACATGAAGCCCCTAAAAAAATTCGTACATATGAAACTGACAATGCATTGGACTTGATGAACAACGACATACACTATCCTGAGTGCCATAATAGGTATCATAAGGAGCCCTTAGAAAAAACACATTGAGACAGAGACTATCCTGACTGTCAGGAAAAGGGAATCACGTGAAGCTCTTAGATAAAAACAAAAATGTATGCAGATGACACTAACAATGTAATGAACTTTAAAGACATACATTATCCTAATTGTTGTAATAGGGGAATCACTTGGCCCCTAGACAAAGGAAACAAATTGAGCTGACCCTTGCATAACCACAGTGAAAAGGGATCATTTATGAGGCAGGGAAGACCTGGGCCCATCAAGTAGCCAAAAGGTCAATCCTAATCACTGCGCTGAGAAAAAGCAAATGACTATCAAGTACATGATAGAAAGGTCATAAGGCACAAGATAAAGTCATAAAGCTTCTCATGCTATCACATAAGTGATGATAAAAATATTAAAATGTGACAATTAAACTCCTTAAAGTGATTATACTACACCAAATAGAACATGCAAATCAGGAATGAAAGGGTCATCATAGAAGCCATATAGCAATGAACACATCAAAATGTAAGAGAGCATTTTGACTCCTTTAAACAAATATAACCTCAATGAGTACTTTGTATATGGGAGACAATTTAGGATAACACATGGGCTAAAAAAAGAATCGTAATAACGCTCAAAATCCAAATATGATACCAAAGCTGCAACTGTGTGCCCAAGGAACCTGAGCCTACGTTTGCCATTGGGGGAATAAGGTCTGACGCAGTTCAAATTAAAGAACATGCTGAACATCTATCCTTCGTATTCAAATCAAGGCTTTTATTTTTTTTCTTTTTTTTTTGCATTTCAATACTTCTTCTCCTTTCACTTTTTTTTTTTTTTTGCTGCTTCTTCTTATGTTTTTTTCCTTCTTCTTCATTCAAGGTTGAACAAATAATCTTCAAGAATTGATTCATTGCTTTGCTACCTTCAGGGGTTTGGTCCTTATGAGAAAGAACATTCCATGTTGAGTCTAATTTGATCAGCAATACTTGGACATAGGCACACACACGTAGAGTTCCTGCCTAAGGTTAAAATATAGTCTTCTAAAAGGAGAGACTAAATTTTCTAGCCATAATAGGCTAGCAAATGGAAATGTCAAGCACAACGTAATCTGGATATTATGTGCTGAGAATGCCTAATTTCAGGAAGACTGGTGAAAATCTACATTTTATTAAGTTTTTTTGGAGCCCTAACTGTAACGTCGCGAAAATCCAAAATGTTGGACACTCACTCGATCATTTACACTAAGACACTAATACCCTCAAACTCAACCAAAATAATACTGCCAACCTGTCAGAGCAACTAAACCGTCAATTAATGTAATACCTTCAGTGTACTGTCATAATTGGTAAACTAAATTTTAATCCGAATAATAAGCTAGAAAAGTTCACCGACGCAAGGGTTCTAATGATCAATCCTAAACCTTGAACCAATTCTCTCCCTTGACTCTAATCCATACCCAAGCAACCTATTGTTGGTTATAACCTGCAGAAGGGAAGTCAAATGAGAGTGAGCTTTTGAGGGTAAGGTCGATCAACGATCAAGCAGTGCGAATTGAACTAATTTACATTTGAAATCAAATAACAGTTTGAAAAAGGATTTCAAATAAAAACACAGCATCTCGATATAGATATAAAGTAGAGTATCAACTCAATCCCTCAAATCAGTAGACATTTCTAAAACATTTTAGATACAAATGAAACATAAACAAATGATAATGAACACGAGCAGTACAAAATAGCAATGTCACCGCGACAGTGTTCAGATACAGACTACATATGCATAGGTACAAAACTAGTACATATAGGTACTAGTTGTAACCCAAACAGCACACTATCCTTATAACACCCACAGTAGAGACCATCCTTATAACGCGTCTCAATTCATTGTCTCATGTCAATATGCAGAAACTATAATCCTTAATTCAACATGTTGTATAATGCTCGAATCAACATAACATATGAGCATTATTAGGGGTTTCAAGTAATCGATTTAAGATTCAATGTAGGGCTTCATGGGCAAATCCCAAGCATTTTTATGATACTAGAGTAAAACATTTGAATTCTAGTGACGAATTAGGGTTTGGATAGATAATTCTTACCTCGATTCAAGCTGTGCTAATTAAGAACCTCTATCCAAGATCTTCTGAATTAAACTAAATTGAGCAATTTCACTATCAGAATAAAATTCAACATCTTAACACTATGAACCCCAATACTAATTAATTAAACGTTGCTCACTCTGACACTCTCAACACAACCCAAATCAAAACGGGTCCCCTGTATAGCCAAACCAAAACGAAAATCCCGTATACTCCATAAGACATAATGAAACCCCAAAATTTGTGTTAAATTCTCACAAAACACTTCTATAGCTTAGAACAGCATAAAAGTTAAAATATGAATTTATTGAATATTTTTTAATTAAAGTAATTCCTTTAAATACAAGAAAAATAGCCATTAAATATTTATAACTCAAATCAAAGTCCCAAAATTTTTATAGTAGCTTTACAATACATAAGAAAAATACAAAAAATTGAAATTAGAATTTGAAAAGCATTGAAAATGTTTTTAAATTATTCATTTTGCTAAATCAAATGCAATACAAATAAAGATACCAAATCAACTATGAAATTCATGAAATTTAAACAGAGAATTCTTTATACTATGAGAACATAACTGTAATTTTTTCAAAATTTAATATGAACTCAAAACAAAATTTTTAAAAAGTCTAGCTTGTAGAAATTGTCAAAAATACTACATGATTCTAGAAAATATGAAATTTTACCTGTAGTTCTTATACTACCCTTAGAACCCTTTTGTAAAGTTTCAGCAATTTATGAATACCGCAAGCTATCCCACGGTTACATGGTACAACTGTACCATTATAGTTTACCACTCCACCGCATAAACCCATATACTGTCTACCCATCTTCTTCCCTAACTCTTTGCAAAGAAAATTCAGAACTCACCTCACACAAACCACTAACGATAGCCCCTTCCTTCTCCTTACATACACTCAAAATACACAAACACACCCTCATGGCACACACAAAAACAA
Source organism: Escallonia herrerae (assembly GCA_033070095.1). Taxonomy (NCBI): domain Eukaryota; kingdom Viridiplantae; phylum Streptophyta; class Magnoliopsida; order Escalloniales; family Escalloniaceae; genus Escallonia; species Escallonia herrerae. The sequence goes on along the minus strand of JAVXUP010000267.1, from coordinate 259,363 downwards.
CACACAGCACACACTCACTGCCTTACGACAATGCGCTCTCTCTCTCTCTCTCTCTCTCACGCATATGCACGCACGCACGGTAATATGTTCTTGCCCATTATGCACACACACACACACACATATACTCACACATGCACTCACTCTCGGTCCCATTTTTTTACCTCTTACAGACACGCACACACTCACAGACCGCCATGGCTGCCCCTTTACGCACCTCACACAGCTCGTACCTCATTCAAGCATACCCTCGTACACACGGGTGACGAAGTTCCCTCACAAACCTTGCACATATGCAACACACAACACTTACTCAAAAGCGAAGACCGTGCCCCATGGCTGTAATAACCCCTCACTCGCACCATGGTTGCACCACAGCCCTTCATACCACGTGTACCTCAAACACACACACATGAATTACACAACAAAATAGAGAAGGGAATACATTGAAGATTTTTCCTAATTTCTTCTTCTTCTTCTTCTTCTTCTTCTTCTTCTTCTGTGTATGTGTGTGCATGTGTGTGTACGTGTGTGCATGTGTGTGTACGTGTGTGTAACTCTCTGTAACCGAAAATTCTCCTATAAACACATATGCTTATTTTCCTCCACTTTCCCCTCCCGTGTTCCCTCACTATTTTGACTTTCTATAATTAAAGAGTTCACAAAACGAAGAAAATCAGATTTTTATGTAATAAACCCGATTTGAATTTAAAGTTCAGCTAACCGCCTATAACTATCATTGATTTCCCATTATGTTTCTCCTTTTTATATAAAAATTGTTGCTAAAGTTGCCAAAAATATCGTTCATGCTAATCGTCACTAAAGACCCCGATTAGTATCACTTATAACTGCTATCGTTGAATTTCAACTTATGGTTCCTAAAAATTTGTCGCTAAAGATTATCGATAAAATATCGCTTATGCAAATCGACGATACACATTGCTGATAAAAATTGTCGCTAAACAGAATAAATTAACCGATTAGTCAATTTCAAGATTCAGGGTATTACATTCTCCTGAACTTATAAGAATTTCTTTCTCGCCATTTATGTACCTAGGGTATGAATAGATGAGGATAAAAGTAGCACGTGGTATCCTCTGGTTCTCAGGTAATACTACTTTAACCAACCATCGTTAAGGGTCTAATAAAATCGCATATAATAATTTCACTTAAATAATGAGTAATCAGCTTAAATCTACCATATATGCAACCTATGTCAGGGATGGGAACTACCAAAGACTTTCCCATAGGAGTGCCTATCGTGATATCAGACTCTAAAGGTAGGGTTTTTCTCCCTCAGTCGTCATGCAAGGCTAAGTGATACAAATGGATATGATGCTCTAGAATAAAATAATGTATGACATCTTAGAAATTAACCAAAAGTCTGCCTGACACCGCATCATTGACGTTGCAACATCCTGAGCCAACATAGCAAAAAGTCTGGCTGAGGTCTTGGGCCTCTACCCTTGCTGAGTTTGTCCTTGACGACTCTGTCCTTGCTGGAACTAACCCTTTACCGGACAAGGAGCACTAATCGCTGCTACACTAGTTGTAAATGTAGGGCAAAAAACTGACTGGTCCTCTCTAGTCGACGGGCAACCCTGCACTTGATGATCTATGCTACCACACCTATAGCATCCCCATTAACTTTATAGCAGTGTCTACCGTCATGATTCTCCGCATGTAAAACATGGAACTACCGTAAAAGTTGTTCCAGTTCTCTGACCAATACTTTGTATAGATCGAAACGCTGGGTCCTACGCCAGTCTGGACCGAACACTCGACATTAGTCTAGCCCCTACACGCTACACTCTTCTAAACTTATGCTCTAACCTGGCTAACTCCTGGAATCTGCCCAGATCTTAATCCCTGAATCTGCTAATGCTGAGCACCCTATTGTGCTGAAACTCTGAAGCTCTATCATCTAGTCTTTCCCTCTTCTGACCACCTTGCCGTTGTTCAAACCTCTTCTTGCTGTCAGACCTGTACTATTCTAGAGCACGTGCCAGATCTACACATCCCCACATAGCTCGATAAATAAGTAGAGATCACCCCATCTCTCGACCCCAGCTTAAGTCCCTGCTTGAACTTCGGGCATCTGTCTACCTCTCTTGGTGACATCCTAGTTGCAAACCTCGCTAGATGCGAGAACCACACCTCAAACTTGTCACTGTCTCCCGATCCACCTGGGCCATATCGCCGAATTCTCTCAACATCTATTCACGGTAGCTAGTTGAGAAATGCCGAATGTAAATCAGTTCATTGAACCATTCCCAAGTTATCTTGTCCTTTTGCTAAGGAGTCATACCAGTGTCCACCATCTTCCACCACTGGCCGGCTTTAGCCCTCAGCTCATATAACGCAAATTTGACCCTCTATTTCTCAATGAATTAAATGGCCCAAAAATCTTCTTCATCTCTGTAATCCAACCCTTTGCCTCAATAGGGTCTTGTATCCACTAAAGTTAAACTCACTCAAGGTACTCCTCTCTTGAGGCTGTGGCTACGGCTGAATAGGGTTTTGTATACCATGCTGTTGATTAAACAAATCCTGGACCATAAATGCCAGAATTTAATTCATGGTGTCAAGAGTTACAACCAAGGGTTTTGGGTTTTGCTATTGTTGCTCTACATAAGGCATCTCCCTAACTGGGACCTCCTGGCCTCTAGTATGGCTTCATGTACGACCTCCGGTAAGGCCTCCAGTACGGCCTTCAGTGTGGCATCCTCGGCCCCTGATGTTATCTCTATGAGTGCATGCCATACTATACCAAGTAAACAACTATCAGAGTTATGCAACCAATTATAGACATCAATAATTTAGCATTTAGAAAGTTTTGTCCACTCCCGCTGGTTACAAAAGATGTCGGTCTACTTATTTTTTCTATTTGTTTTATTACTTCTCCCTTTCTTCGCCCTACCCGTCACTCTGCTGGATATAATCCTCACATTCATGAATCCATTGTTTTACTTGAGCCTGAGAGAAGGGTACCGAGTTTGCATCACCCAACTGATTCTGTAAGTCCACAATCTTCTTTCCAAAGTAACAATTATATCCATCCTGCCTTTGCTCCCAAAGGAACCATGGGTATCTTTCATACCCTTCAGTTGTGTTTTAGCCATCTCTTTTCCTCTATGGCTTGACTGGTATCAACTTTCAGGAGAATGTCAGACCTGTACTCTTCTAGAGCACGTGCCAGATCTACACATCCCCACATAGCTCGATAAATAAGTAGAGATCACCCCATCTCTCGACCCCAGCTTAAGTCCCTGCTTGAACTTCAGGCATCTGTCTACCTCTCTTGGTGACATCTTAGTTGCAAACCTCGCTAGATGCGAGAACCACACCTCAAACTTGTCACTGTCTCCCGATCCACCTGGGCCATATCGCCGAATTCTCTCAACATCTATTCACGGTAGCTAGTTGAGAAATGTCGAATGTAAATCAGTTCCTTGAACCATTCCCAAGTTATCTTGTCCTTTTGCTAAGGAGTCATACCAGTGTCCACCATCTTCCACCACTGGCTGGCTTTAGCCCTCAGCTCATATAACGCAAATTTGACCCTCTGTTTCTCAATGAATTAAATGGCCCAAAAATCTTCTTCATATCTGTAATCCAACCCTTTGCCTCAATAGGGTCTTGTATCCACTAAAGTTAAACTCACTCAAGGTACTCCTCTCTTGAGGCTGTGGCTACGGCTGAATAGGGTTTTGTATACCATGCTGTTGATTAAACAAATCCTGGACCATAAATGCCAGAATTTAATTCATGGTGTCAAGAGTTACTACCAAGGGTTTTGGGTTTTGCTATTGTTGCTCTACATAAGGCATCTCCCTAACTGGGACCTCCTGGCCTCTAGTATGGCTTCATGTACGACCTCCGGTAAGGCCTCCAGTACGGCCTTCAGTGTGGCATCCTCGGCCCCTGATGTTATCTCTATGAGTGCATGCCATACTATACCAAGTAAACAACTATCAGAGTTATGCAACCAATTATAGACATCAATAATTTAGCATTTAGAAAGTTTTGTCCACTCCCGCTGGTTACAAAAGATGTCGGTCTACTTATTTTTTCTATTTGTTTTATTACTTCTCCCTTTCTTCGCCCTACCCGTCACTCTGCTGGATATAATCCTCACATTCATGTATCCATTGTTTTACTTGAGCCTGAGAGAAGGGTACCGAGTTTCCATCACCCAACTGATTCTGTAAGTCCACAATCTTCTTTCCAAAGTAACAATTATATCCATCCTGCCTTTGCTCCCAAAGGAACCATGGGTATCTTTCATACCCTTCAGTTGTGTTTTAGCCATCTCTTTTCCTCTATGGCTTGACTGGTATCAACTTTCAGGGATGCCAACTGATGTATCAACACATCTCTCTTACTAGCCATCAAGAAGTACTTTTGCATCCATTCATTCGGTTCGGGGTCCTCATGATTGAAGTGCTCAACTTTATCCTCTTCTTCAATAGGTCCTTCTAATTCAATCTCGATAGGACCTTCTTCCTGCTCTTCTAACTTATCTAGGTCCTCCTCAGGGTCCTCATAAGTATCCTCCCCAAAGTGTTCCTCATTGAACATGTCATCTTCGATCCACCCCAAGCCAAAGTGAGCATTATTATGTACCTCCGAATATATCCTACAACAATAAAGATGTAAACATCATCAAGTATACCTTTGTCAAAACGAACTCGCATATCTAGCAGCTATTATAGTTCAACTAAGTTATTAAAATATTTCCCTAATCTTCTTGTCAAACACTTAGGCATTTTATCACACACTTCTGGTGTCTACGGAATCATATATCTATACTCTGATATCAACTGTAATGCCCCGAAAATTCAGAATGTTGGACACTCACTCAATCATTTACACTAAGACAATAATACCCTAAATCTCCACCAAAATAATACCGCCAGCTTGTCAGAGCAACTAAACTATCAATTAATGTAATACCCTCAGTGCACAGTCATAATTAGTAAACTAAATTTAAATATGAATAATGAGCTAGAAAAGTTCACCCATGCAAGGGTTCTAATGATTAACGCTAAAACTTAAATCAGATTCTCTCGCTCGGCTCTAATCAATACCCAAGTAATCTATTGCTGGTCATTACATGCAAAAGGGAAGTCAATGAGAGTGAGCCTTTGAGAGACCAGTAAGGTCGATCAAGGATCAAGCAATGCAAAAAATAGAATGATTTTACATTTGAAATCAAATGATAGTCTAAAAAAGGATTTTAAATAAAAACGCAGCATCTCTATATAAATATAGCGAAGAGTATTAACTCAATCCTTCAAATCAGTAGACATTTCTAGAACATTTTAGACACAATAAAACAAAAATAGATGACATGGAACATGAGCAGTACAGAATAGTAAAGCCACCTCAGCAGCGCTCAGATACAAACTACATATGTATACATAGAAAACTAGCCTAATTGTAACCCAAACAGAACAGACCATCCTTATAACACCCACATCACATACCATCCTTATAACACCTCAATTCACTATCTCGTGTCAATATGCAGAAAATAATAATTGTTAATTCAACATATTGTATAATGCTTGAATCAACAAAACATATGAGCATTATTAAGGGTTTGAAACGATCGTTTTAAGGTTCAAGGTAGGGTTTCATGGGCAAATTCAAAACATTTTTATGAAAATTATAAAACCAGAGTCCAATAGAATTCACAGAATAATTAGAATAAAACATATGAATTGAAGTGACAAAGTAAGGTTCGGATAAAAAATCCTTACCTCGATCCAGGCTATGCTAAGAACCTCAAAATTCATTTTAGGCAAAAATTCATTTTTCACTAGCTTTTGTATGGAACCATAATTTACATGACCTAATCTACGATGCCATAAATTAGGAGATTCCAACAAGTAAGCAGAAGAAATATTTTTATTCATATCGGAATTCGGTATAGCTTTAGGCACGATGGTCATTACATTTAACTTAAATAGACCATCACATAGGTACCATTTTCCTACAAACATCCTACTTTTAGTGAGTACAAATTTATCACTCTCAAACACTAGCTTGAAACCATTCTTACTCAACAATGAGCCTGACACTAGATTCTTTCGAATGTCTGGCACATGAAGTACATTGTTGAGACTCAATTCCTTGCCGGATGTCATCTTTAAGACCACCTTGCCCATCCCTTGCACCTTTGAAGAGGAAGAGTTTCCCATGAACAGATTCTCGTTGTTGGTGCTCTCATATGTAGTAAACACACTTCGTTCGGAGCACACATGTCGAGTAGCACCCGTGTCTACCCACCACTGTTTAGGATTTCCAACCAAGTTGACTTCGGATGCCACCGCAGATAGATTCAAATCTGTCACGTCCTCGGTTATTCTGGTAACTTCCGTCACATTGGCTTGAGAATGCTTTCCTTTCTTTCCTTTGTTCTTGCGACTGTAGCAATCCTTAGCTCGATGACCTGGCTTGTCGCACACATAGCAATTCCCATTGAACTTCTTCTTTTTATCACCGCCCTTGGAATTTGAGCTGCTTGCTCCACTTGGACCATCTGATTCGGAAATTTTCCTCCTCTTTGACGGACCTTGCTCGACCACATTTGCCTTGGCTTCTTGATGATAATTACCGGCCTTTTTCTCGGACTGGCGATTATCCTCCTCAATCCTCAATCTGACTATCAAGTCTTCAAGCTTCATTTCCTTGTGCTTATGCTTCAAATAGTTCTTGAAATCTTTCCAAGTAGGTGGCAATTTTTCAATTAATGCAGCCACTTGAAAAGATTCTCCAAGTACCATTCCTTCCGCATGAATATCATGCAAAATTAGCTGAAACTCTTGTACTTGACTAATCACAGTCTTGGAATCCACCATCTTGAAATCAAGGAATTTGCCGACTACAAATTTCTTTGAGCCGGCATCTTCCGTTTTGTATTTCCTCTCCAAGGATTCCCACAATGCTTTCGCATTGACCATTGGACTGTATACGTTATACAACGCATTGTCCAATCCATTGAGGATGTAATTCTTGCACAAAAAATCTGAATGCTTCCAAGCATCCATGGCAGCCACTGTTTGCCGGTCAGGATTTTCACCAAGATCTGGTGCATCCTCTTGCAAGAACCTTGCCAAGTTCAAGGTGGTAAGATAGAACAACATTTTTTGTTGCCATCTCTTAAAATCTTTTCCGTTGAACTTTTCCGGTCTTTCACCAAGTCCAACGGAACCATGAGCAGGTGCAACGTAAGGTGTCGCAAACACAGTCCCACCGCTGGGATGAACCGGTCCACTTTCCGGAATGGTTTCGCTAGTAGCCATTGTTATATCTATCAACAGAAATTAATAAACAGTCCAGTCTATCACAAAAGTATAAAACTGAGTCTAGAATCACTAAAATTAAATTCAGAATCTGAAAATAATTTTAGTATAGATTGACAAAATCAAATATGAAAACGGATTTGAAAACACTGTTATGAAAATACTGTTTCTACACATGCAACACAAAGTGCGCGGAATAAAGTCTTAAAATTGTTGTTTCCCAAGTATAACTTCGTGTATACTTGTGCAGAAAAGAAGGAAGTACGAAAATACTGAAATGTGGTTTACTAAACAAAACAAACAGTATTAACGATTAAAATTAACTCACAACAAAATCAGGTAAACAGCAATGGAGAACCGAGGCGTGAATTTGATTCACTGTCTTTAAGACTTTATTCGTCCCGCAACGGTGCTAACGGTCTCCTGACGAAAAGCCTCCCAAGATACAACGGTAGTACGTCTGGAAATAGGAGCACTCCAAATTTGCAGACCCGGCGAACCAAAACTATGGCACAGAACTCTTTCGGACACAGGAACGAGACAGCAGAAATATTGCAGAAGATAATTTCGGGATGAAGTAGTTGTTAATCTATGTGACTTCTGAAAAACTGACTCGTTTTTATACACAGAGTATTCACTGGGGGGTGCAACTCTTCACAGAAAAAAAACTGTTAAGCTGGAAAGGTCACAACTTTCTGGAAAAGAAAATAAATAAATAAACTTTATTTATTTAAAATATTTGTCCCAAAAAGATTAAAGCCTGATGGGCCCAAGCCCAAGCCACGGACCGGGACGGGGCTGGCGGCGCGCGCGTGTGGTGGACCTTAGGTCAACCTAGGTCCTCCCTCCTTACAAAACATGGGTACCCCCAAGGGGCCCAACCCTTAGCTCAAGGCTAAGCCTTATAAGGAGATAACTTGGCTTTATCTCTTTTATGTGGGATACTCTTTTCCCTTCAAGGTGAACCACCAACTTTAACTTCAATTTTCTCATTCATCTCTCATTTATTTTAAACATGTGAATATACCACAATCATCTATTCCAATAGAGGAACATGAATCAATTTGTTCTTAACCAAAATATAGTTTGGAACCAATTTAAAAGTTAAGTCAAAGTTGGTACTCCAGCTTCTCCACAATGGGTTTAAAACCCCAATGCCAACAATCCCCCACATGAATAGAAAATTGACTGGACACTATACGCAAAGAAACACCGACACAAGAAAAAGTTCTTTAGAATGACACTGCATCGGGATAGGTAGCCGATGGCCTTGAACCTTCCCTAGTGAGAACTATCGGATTTACTGGTTAACCAGTGAACGTGATGTCTTGAACTGTTCAACCTTTAGTGTAAACCAAGACAATAGAACTTCACACAGTACCGCTCAAACATTGTTTTGAGGTTCTCATTATTGTGTTCATTTTGGCCCTGAATAACTCCTGGTTTTCATGAGTACTCTCTGAGAATTTAGCCTTACAATTCTCATAGAAGCGGCCCACTTCTTACTCACATAGGTGACTTCTTATTAAGAGGTTCCTACTGCACCCCCACTTGGATTTCCAAGATATAAGAGTCATTAAAAGCATAGCTTAACCTAACCTTTTGTAGGTTCCACTGTCTTCTCATCATAGGAATGGATATGAGGTTTTTAACCACTCACAGTGCTCCATTTGAGTCACATTTACATAATTCGGTTTTCCCTTTGAACCTAGATCTTGGGATCTCCAGTCAGCTAGGTAGGGTTTCCATTATGGTAACTCTTTAGTTCATAGGCTTAAGACCCATTCCCCTCGATGACGTATTTACTTTCTCTCTAGTTAAAGCTTTTGTTAACGGATCCGCAATATTATCCTTTGACTTCACGTAGTCAATAGAGATAATTCCACTAGAAAGTAATTCTTTAACGGTATTGTGTCTGCGACGTATGTGTCTAGACTTACCGTTATACATACTGCTTTGTGCTCTTCCAATTGCAGATTGACTATCACAATGTATGCATATTGGTGGCATGGGTTTAGTCCAATTTGGAATATCCTCCAAGAAATTACGAAGCCACTCCGCTTCTTCTCCTGCTTTATCTAAAGCAATGAATTCAGATTCCATAGTGGATCTGGCAATACATGTCTGTTTAGAGGATTTCCAAGAAATAGCTGCTCCTCCTAATGTAAACACATATCCACTTGTGGACTTTGTTTCATTAGAATCTGATATCCAGTTGGCATCACTGTATCCTTCTAATACAGCTGGATATCTTGAATAATGCAGACCAAAGTTTAAGGTATATTTTAAGTACCTTAAAACTCTTACAATAGCTATCCAGTGATTCTTTCCCGGATTGCTAGTATATCTGCTCAACTTACTGGCAGCATATGCTATATCGGGTCTTGTACAATTCATGATATACATTAGACTACCAATTACACGCGAATACTCTAATTGAGATATTCCTTCACCAGTATTCTTTGTTAAATGTGAATTTACATCTAGGGGTGTCTTAACCGGACTATCATCGTAATTTTTAAATTTGTCAAGCACTTTCTCAATATAGTGAGATTGTGACAAGACTAGTCCATTTGATGTTTTGGTAATTTTCATACCAAGTATAACATCAGCTACACCCATATCTTTCATCTCAAACTTACTGGTCAACATTTTCTTTGTAGCCTTAATGAACTCATTATTGCTCCAGATAATGAGCATGTCATCCACATAAAGGCAAACAATGACATATCCATTTTCCGTACCTTTAACATAGACACATTTATCACATTCGTTGATTCTAAAGCCATTTTCAATCATGACTTTATCAAACTTTTCATGCCATTGTTTCGGAGCCTATTTTAGTCCATAAAGTGACTTGACAAGCTTGCACACCTTTCTCTTATGATTAGGAGCTACAAACCCCTCGAGTTGCTCTATATAGATCTCTTCATTTAGATCTCCATTTAGGAAGGCTGTTTTCACATCCATTTGGTGTATCTCAAGGTTATTAATAGCTGCAATAGCTATCAATATTCGAATGAATGTTATTCTTGTAACTGGTGAATATGTATCAAAATAATCAAGCCCTTCCTTTTGTCTATATCCCTTGACAACCAATCGGGCCTTGTATTTTTCGATTGTTCCATCAGTTTTCATCTTTCTCTTGAAAATCCATTTACACCCTAATGGTTTATTTCCAGGAGGAAGATCCACCAGTTCCCACGTATGATTTTGCATGATGGATTCAATTTCACTGTTAACAGCCTCTTTCCAATGAGGAGCTTCGGGACTCGACATTGCTTCACTGTAAGTACGAGGCTCATTTTCTAATAAATATGTTAGAAAATCAGGACCAAACGATGTAGACATTCTAGCTCTCTTGCTACGTCTTGGCTCATCTTCCTCTTGTGAGGGATCTTGGTCCATACTAGTTCTTTCTAAAGAATTCCATTCTTGTGCAACTTTATACGGAAACACATCTTCGAAGAAATGTGCATTCCTTGTCTCCATTATGGTGTTGACGTGTATGTCGTCAATTTCAGATTTGTGCACTAAGAACCGATATGCCGAGCTATGGCTTGCATATCCAATGAAAATCCCATCAACCGTTTTAGGCCATATTTTGACCATTTTAGGTGGTGGGATTGCTACCTTTGCTAGACACCCCCACACTTTAAGATATTTAAAGGAAGGAGGACGACCTTTCCATAGCTCATAAGGTGTCTTTTGCAGCTTCTTGTGAGGTACTTTATTAAGTATATGATTTGCAGTTAAGACCGCTTCCCCCCACAAGTTATTCGGTAGTCCAGAATTTATCAACAAAGCATTCATCATTTCCTTTAAAGTATGATTTTTCCGCTCAGCAATTCCATTTGATTGAGGCGCATATGGTGCCGTGGTTTCATGAATGATACCATGATCGGCACAAAATTTTGCAAGAGGGAAAACATATTCTCCACCTCTATCACTTCTTAGTACTTTGACTTTCTTGCTAAGTTGATTTTTAACTTCAATTTTATATTGCATAAATGCTTCCAAGGCTTCATCCTTGCTTCTAAGCAAATATACATAACAAAATCTAGTACAATCATCAATAAAAGTAATAAAATACTTTTTTCCTCCTCTAGATTGCACCACCTTTAAGTCACATATGTCACTATGAATTAGACTTAAAGGTTCCGTATTTCTTTCAATTGACTTGAAAGACGTTCTTGCCATTTTAGATTCAACACAAATTTCACATGCATTATGTAAGTCAAAATTCATTTTAGGCAAAAATCCATTTTTCACTAGCTTTTGTATGGAACCATAATTTACATGACCTAATCTACGATGCCATAAATTAGGAGATTCCAACAAGTAAGCAGAAGAAATATTTTTATTCATATCGGAATTCGGTATAGCTTTAGGCACGATGGTCATTACATTTAACTTAAATAGACCATCACATAGGTACCATTTTCCTACAAACATCCTACTTTTAGTGAGTACAAATTTATCACTCTCAAACACTAGCTTGAAACCATTCTTACTCAACAATGAGCCTGACACTAGATTCTTTCGAATGTCTGGCACATGAAGTACATTGTTGAGACTCAATTCCTTGCCGGATGTCATCTTTAAGACCACCTTGCCCATCCCTTGCACCTTTGAAGAGGAAGAGTTTCCCATGAACAGATTCTCGTTGTTGGTGCTCTCATATGTAGTAAACACACTTCGTTCGGAGCACACATGTCGAGTAGCACCCGTGTCTACCCACCACTGTTTAGGATTTCCAACCAAGTTGACTTCGGATACCACCGCAGATAGATTCAAATCTGTCACGTCCTCGGTTATTCTGGTAACTTCCGTCACATTGGCTTGAGAATGCTTTCCTTTCTTTCCTTTGTTCTTGCGACTGTAGCAATCCTTAGCTCGATGACCTGGCTTGTCGCACACATAGCAATTCCCATTGAACTTCTTCTTTTTATCACCGCCCTTGGAATTTGAGCTGCTTGCTCCACTTGGACCATCTGATTCGGAAATTTTCCTCCTCTTTGACGGACCTTGCTCGACCACATTTGCCTTGGCTTCTTGATGATAATTACCGGCCTTTTTCTCGGACTGGCGATTATCCTCCTCAATCCTCAATCTGACTATCAAGTCTTCAAGCTTCATTTCCTTGTGCTTATGCTTCAAATAGTTCTTGAAATCTTTCCAAGTAGGTGGCAATTTTTCAATTAATGCAGCCACTTGAAAAGATTCTCCAAGTACCATTCCTTCCGCATGAATATCATGCAAAATTAGCTGAAACTCTTGTACTTGACTAATCACAGTCTTGGAATCCACCATCTTGAAATCAAGGAATTTGCCGACTACAAATTTCTTTGAGCCGGCATCTTCCGTTTTGTATTTCCTCTCCAAGGATTCCCACAATGCTTTCGCATTGACCATTGGACTGTATACGTTATACAACGCATTGTCCAATCCATTGAGGATGTAATTCTTGCACAAAAAATCTGAATGCTTCCAAGCATCCATGGCAGCCACTGTTTGCCGGTCAGGATTTTCACCAAGATCTGGTGCATCCTCTTGCAAGAACCTTGCCAAGTTCAAGGTGGTAAGATAGAACAACATTTTTTGTTGCCATCTCTTAAAATCTTTTCCGTTGAACTTTTCCGGTCTTTCACCAAGTCCAACGGAACCATGAGCAGGTGCAACGTAAGGTGTCGCATACACAGTCCCACCGCTGGGATGAACCGGTCCACTTTCCGGAATGGTTTCGCTAGTAGCCATTGTTATATCTATCAACAGAAATTAATAAACAGTCCAGTCTATCACAAAAGTATAAAACTGAGTCTAGAATCACTAAAATTAAATTCAGAATCTGAAAATAATTTTAGTATAGATTGACAAAATCAAATATGAAAACGAATTTGAAAACACTGTTATGAAAATACTGTTTCTACACATGCAACACAAAGTGCGCGGAATAAAGTCTTAAAATTGTTGTTTCCCAAGTATAACTTCGTGTATACTTGTGCAGAAAAGAAGGAAGTACGAAAATACTGAAATGTGGTTTACTAAACAAAACAAACAGTATTAACGATTAAAATTAACTCACAACAAAATCAGGTAAACAGCAATGGAGAACCGAGGCGTGAATTTGATTCACTGTCTTTAAGACTTTATTCGTCCCGCAACGGTGCTAACGGTCTCCTGACGAAAAGCCTCCCAAGATACAACGGTAGTACGTCTGGAAATAGGAGCACTCCAAATTTGCAGACCCGGCGAACCAAAACTATGGCACAGAACTCTTTCGGACACAGGAACGAGACAGCAGAAATATTGCAGAAGATAATTTCGGGATGAAGTAGTTAATCTATGTGACTTCTGAAAAACTGACTCGTTTTTATACACAGAGTATTCACTGGGGGGTGCAACTCTTCACAGAAAAAAACTGTTAAGCTGGAAAGGTCACAACTTTCTGGAAAAGAAAATAAATAAATAAACTTTATTTATTTAAAATATTTGTCCCAAAAAGATTAAAGCCTGATGGGCCCAAGCCCAAGCCACGGACCGGGACGGGGCTGGCGGCGCGCGCGTGTGGTGGACCTTAGGTCAACCTAGGTCCTCCCTCCTTACAAAACATGGGTACCCCCAAGGGGCCCAACCCTTAGCTCAAGGCTAAGCCTTATAAGGAGATAACTTGGCTTTATCTCTTTTATGTGGGATACTATTTTCCCTTCAAGGTGAACCACCAACTTTAACTTCAATTTTCTCATTCATCTCTCATTTATTTTAAACATGTGAATATACCACAATCATCTATTCCAATAAAGGAACATGAATCAATTTGTTCTTAACCAAAATATGGTTTGGAACCAATTTAAAAGTTGAGTCAAAGTTGGTACTCCAGCTTCTCCACAATGGGTTTAAAACCCCAATGCCAACATTAGAAATACCACACAATTCCAGAAAATATGAAATTTACCAGCAATTCTAATACTGCCTAAGAACCCTTCTGTAAAGTTTTAGCAATTTACGAGTACCGCAAGCTATCCCATGGCCACATGATACAACTGTACAAGCATAGTTTACCACTCCACTGCGTATCTTCTTCTTCCTCCCTAACTCAATGCAAAGAAAACTCAAAACTCCCCTCACGCAAACCACTTATGGCAGCCCCTTCCTTGTCACAAACACACCCTCACGGCACACACAAACACACCCTCACGGCACACACAAAAACACACACTCACTACCCCACGGCAGTGCTCTCTCTCACTCTCTCTCTCCCCCCATCCCCCCATCCCTCACACACGCATACACATGCACACACAAAGACACTGCCTAATGGCAGTGATTCTATTGCCCATTACACTCACACTGCACTCACTCACGGTCCCCTTTTGTCCCCCCCCCCCCCCCCCCCCCACACACACACACACTAACGGACAGCCATGGGTGCCCCCTCATACACCTCAAACAGCCCGTACCCCCTTCACGCATTTCTCCTACGCAAGGCTGATGAAATTCCCTCAAAAACCTTGCTCACACTCAACCCACAACACTCACTCACAAACCCACAATGTGCACCATGGCTGTAAGTAGCCTCTCATTGGCACCATGGCTGCACCACAGCCCCAGACAGCACGGTGTAGCCCCTTTCCCACACCATGCATACATACCCACTTGTGAACATATACACTACCCTGTAACTCACACACACACACACACATGATTTACACAACAAAGCAGAGAAGGGAATACCTTGAAGATTTTTCCAAAGTTTTTTTTTCTCCGTCTCTCTCTTTCTCTCCTTCTCTCTTTCTTTGTGTAACTCTCTGTAACAGAAAATCTCCTATACACACATATGCTTATTTTCCTCCACTTTCCCCTTCCATGTTCCCTCACTTATTTGACTTTCTAGACTTAAAGAGTTGTCAAAATAAATAAAATTATATTATGGTCTAACAACCCCAATTTATCAGTTAACCCCCTTTGACTTTCATTAATTGCCCATTATATATGTTGTCCCTAAAGGTGCCTAAAATATCGCTCACGCGAGTCATCACTAAAGACCCCAAGTAGTATCACATATAATTGCTATCGTTGAATTACAACTTATGATTCTTAAAAATTTATCGCTAAAAGTTGTCGATAAAATATCGCTTATGCAAATCGACGTTACAAGTTGTGTATAAGTGGAACAAAATAAATTAACCCGCTAGTCAATTTCAAGGTTTGGGATATTACACTAACTTTTTCATAGACCGCCCTCCTAGGGTTTTCTGCCTAGCAGACTTTTTTCAAGATAAATGATGCATTCATTAACTTTGAATCTTGATATCAATGTGACACATCATTATGTTTGAAGGAATAACTTGTTTATGGTGAGTGTGGTTATATATGATGGGTTGGCCAAGAAACGAAGTTAGGCCCTTTTTTTATTATCTTTTGGATTCTCATTCTAATGTTTAAATTTTAAAGCAAATTCTTCTATTAGCTTCTTGACATTCAATTTCTAAGAAATTACTTTTAATTTATAAGCTTGAAAAGATAACGATCTTTACTCCCAAGTGCAGAAATGTCAAAGAGATAGACCACTAGATTGAATATAAAAATCTACATTCTTAGAGGGAATGGCTAATTTAACCATTTTAAACTCGGGCAATTATCTCTTGCGAAAAAATTATGCATGCTCCCTACTTGCCGCCGAGGATGGACTCCTAGAGTTATTGGAGTCACTAAGTATTTAGCTAACTCGAATGCTAAGGATAACTCCTAGAAATTGAAAATATTATTGAATTTCTTTTTCTTTTACATTTTTCATTTCTTTTTTATGCTCTATTTCTTTATTACCTTATAAAAATGGAAAAGAGAAGATGACTTAAAAAACCTGGACCATAGTATCGCAACATATGCCACGACACATGAATATTAAAGAAAAATTGACATGTACATCTGTAAAATGGAAGTTTTACCTTAGGGGTGAACCGTAAGGAGCATATGACCAGTAACACTATGAACTGGCCGGTACGTATGCGTACAGGTTTATAGTTGTACCAGGTCCAAACGTTTTCAGGTTCTTTTTTCTTTTCTTTTTTGGGCAGGAAGGGTTCACAGGTAGGTTTTTCAAGCCCTAAAAAGTAGCACCTTTTGAACCGTCCAGTATACTTGTCGATAACGTACATCGACGATTCATCGGAGACGTGTTTTACTGATCTTTTCACTGTCGAGGGTACCGGTCGCTTTTGTGGTGACCAGCCGATTTCCCCGCATGTACACCATACACCAACAAATGCTCTCATTAGAAGAGAAACCCCAAAATTCAGTCCAAGTGTGTAGTTGCTCTAGTCTTCGGTTTAGTTTACTCCCTCAACTCACTTTGCCCGGTATACCTCTCATCCGTAACTTCAGTAGTGGTATGTGTGCAAATTATTTTGATATACAGAGTAATCAGGAGGTAATCGGTATCGTGGCGTTAGATGTGAGGGCATAGTAAAAAATTTGCTCAACACGAAGAAGCCTGAGGTTTTGAACCGTTACCCTCAAGTGAGTCGATTGAGACAGAGTGCGTTTGTGAGCTCTCTAGAAAGAAAGAAAGAAAGAAATACGTTAAAACGCATCTGCACATCAACATATCAATTAATAATTTTAACAACACATTGAGGGAAAAAAGTCATAAAAATCACAAATTAGTTTATTGATTGAGTCTAGATTTAGTCCCAGCAGAGTTGTTCGTGTGACAAACTGTGGTAAAAGACCAAAGCGTCTTTAGTCCTCTTATTTGGAAAAAGACCAAAGCGTCTTTTTGGAGTCGTTATCTTATCTTTAAAGTAAATTAAATGACTAACAAAGAAAAGTAAGAAAACCCTAAATTCAACTGTTGATTGTTTAATTAAAGCTTCAAACCTACGGAATCGGAGATTCGGATTCGGGTACTAATTTATATGACGGGAAGGTGTGAAGCACCCCGTCATACCCTAAACAGTCTCTAACTTGCTTTTAAGTGATTTATATGAGCTTTATCCGAACACACAAATAAATGCTAACCAAACCTAAGTTAAACCTAAATTTGGTTTGAATTCGATAACAAAAGTCAAATGGTATACATATCTAATCGGACAATTTGGGATCAAAACGTCGTAAGTGTAGTATCTTAGAGATAAAGGACCAAACTCAGTTTAACTTCTTCTTGTTGAATACTTTAAGGATTTTTACTGAACCAGAAATCTAATCCAAAATAAAATTCTAGTCTAAATAGAGCTATATATAATGCTAACATAAATCTAACCCTAATCAAATTCCTCTACTGGAATAATTTAAAAATTATTTTTTCTGATTTTTAGCATAGACTGGCCGCAGGATAAGAGTTTAATCTAATCTAGTCTATGAGCAGAAGAAGCACAAACAAACGGTGAAGTGATTGAGCGAAAGAAGTAGTGATGTCCAGTGGTGGGATTCGGACGGGTGATTTGCCATTGAAGCGCCCATTCGAAAAGAAGGTGTCATGTCAGCAGTGCTGGGACATTTGTTGTTCAGCAATCAAAATGTCCCTCAAAGAACTATAAGTTTGAAATTTTTTTTTACCGGACAAAGGACCTTTTAAATCAGAAAAGTGATTTTAAAGACAAAAATTAATTTTTTTTAGGGTTAAATATAAATTAATGCCCTGAAACTATTCCGAAATCTCATGTGAGGATTCAAAAGTTTATATTTTTTTTACACAAAATGGCATGTAGTTTTAAATTCGAAATAAATAAGAACTTCCGTCCAAATTCCTAACGATCTCATCAAAACCGTCAGGGACAATTTTGTCAACTCAGGTTTTTTTTTGAGTTAAATACACTTTAATACTCTGAAACTACCCCGAAATCTCACCTGAGGATCCAAAAGTATTTTTTTTTTACACAAAAGGGCCTGTAATTTTAATTTTTTTCCTCTTTTCTTCTTTAAATTTTTACCCCACCCCTACCCACGCGGCCCGACCCTTACCTAAGCCCCACCAACGATTGAAATACACAAAGACACCAAAACACCCAAATCAGAATCACCACTACCAAACCACCACCATGCGGCAATGTCGCTGTCGACACCGTCTCATCACATCACCGCGGGCACTATCTCATCACATCACTGTCGGTGCCAACATAGCCACCAACGGCAATACCACAACACCGCGACGACACCAACATAGTCGCCGTCAACAATCGCGGCAACATCATAGCCGAAGGACCACCAAATCGGCCAGATTTAGCCCCACCACCTGACCCAATGGCGTAGACCCATCACCGACCTCCATCGGGGCCATACCACCGCCACGATTGGCATCAACCACGGCCGGACCAACCACTTGTCATACACGACCAGTCATGGCTCGTCACTAGCAACTAGCGCCTCTGTTTTATTTATTTATTTCTAATTGGATCTACAATCCTGATCATCCCTCATTTCTAGAAGTTACAACTTTTCTGTTCAAAGCTTCGATTAACATATTTTCCTTTGATCCGATTTATTTGAGTGTTTAGTTTGGAATCTTTGTGGTGGTGTAGGATAGTGGTTTCAATTGGTAATATGTGATAGCGGCATTAGGGAGAGAGACATGGAAGGAGGAGGGAGGGATGTTATGGTGGTGACATGATGTTACTAGTGGTCGTGGGGTGGGTAATGATAAAGAAATGGCATACACTTGTATCAAGGAGTGGCTATGATGGTGGAATTTGGTGGGAAGTCCTTACTTCAACTCGAAATTACAAACCTTTTTGTGTGAAAAAAAATAAAGTTAGACCATCAGGTGAGATTTCAAAGTAGTTTTAGGGTACTAAAGTGTATTTAACTCAAATACAAACCCGAGTTGACAAAATTGTCCCTAACGATTTTGACAAGATCGTTAGGACTTTGGACGAAAATCCTAATTTATTTTGAATTTGAAACTACATGCCCTTTTGTCTAAACAAAAAACCTTCTAGACCTTCAAGTGAGATTTCGTGATAATTTCAGGGTACTAATTTGTATTTAACCTTATTTTTAACTCGACTATTTTTGTCATTTACCCCAGGGAACAGCTTTCTTTAAGCACCTCAAAACCACACCCAAAGGAAAGGAAAACAATTAAAACCCTGCACCGCCTTGATCAGCACGGGAAAGTTTTGGCCCTCCTCCTCGACTAGGTCATGTGCTTTGAAATTGTTGGGTAATTACGTCATTCTTTTTGACTCGATGTATGTACGGAAAGTACCCTCTTAAATTTCTGATTTTGGTGCACGAGGCATTGGTTACTCGTACTTAAGTATACTGATTCATTGAAGGCCAACTGGCTTGCATAACAGCCGCAGCCAGACTCTTTTTGAGGGGTGATGATGATGGTTTGAGTGGTCGGGTGGGGTGGGGTGGGGTGGCGCGAGGTGTTCGTTCAAGATAAACTTATATTGCGAGAGGAGAGAGGTATGGGAAGCCAACCAAGCTTGGCTTTTCTGTACAAAACTTATTACTTCTCCAATCACTAAATACGTGGACTCCGCCCATTTTTACGGGGCATTGTGGTCTTTAGATGGCAATTGTACTACACCACTAGGAGAAATGGTTTATGCTGGACTGTTGCAATAGACATGTTCAAGAACACCAGGAAATTCTTATCAAAATAAAGAACATCAGGAAATGAAGCAAAGGGTTTTACGCCATCCACAAGGAATTGGAACGCATACAGGACTTCGTTTACTACTGCTCAAGTGAAGAAGTTATACGTGCGCTTGGCAGATTCAAGCGTATTGGAAAGCAGCATGGCTATTGTCATAGGTCCGACGCCTCCAGGCACTGGCGTGATGGCTGAAGCTACTCTTACAGCCTCTTCATAGCAGACGTCTCCAGTGAGACGATAACCATGTTCACACCTGGGATCCTGCATTCATGGGATAAGAGAGATGAGTTCTACTTGTTTCTTCACACGTTGCCACTGTTCCGTTTTACATACTTGGGAGCTGCATTTCATATACATGGCAAAGAAATCACCTAGTCCTTACCTCGACAGGATATGTTCCAACATCAATAACTACCGCCCCACGCTTTAGCCAACTACCACGAACTAGGTTAGGTTCTCCAACTGCTGATACCACAATATCAGCTTCACGTGTGATCTGTTCTGGGTTCTTTGTAAATGGATGCACTATGCTTACTGTTGCATGATGTCTCTGTCCAATAATATGAACAAAAGCCTACGTAATGTAATAACAGAGACTGATTTGGAAAAGCTATTTTGCAAGCGGATAATATTTTATCAGAAACAACAATAACAAACATTGTGCAACCTGCAGCAGCAAGGACGCAGGTAACCCAACAAGGTTGCTCCTTCCAATCACCACAGCTTTCTTCCCCATTATCTTGACATTGTGCCAGAGAAGCAACTCAATGCAACCCTTTGGAGCGCACGGGATGAACAAAGGCTCCCTTCCCTGCATGGCTAGATTCCCCATGTTCATTGGATTGAAGCCATCCACGTCTTTTTCCACACTCAGCACATCCAAAATCTTCCCCTCGCATAAATGCTGTTCCGTTCATTTTGTCAGTCATTCTTGTAATGCCATCAACTTAACATCAACAAACAAACTACCATAAATGGGCAAAACACAGCACGGAAAGGGAACTGTTAAGAACTTTGTTTTGTAGAACATAATTATTTCCCCAGGCTTCGCCATTATCCTATCTTGACTGCTTAGATGCCTACATATAATTATTTATTGCTGGCATAAAGTGCAGTTGGTTGACTATAGCCACATCCAAGCAGACATGCAAAGCAGCGACCCTTTAGCCAAAGCCTTCCACATATTCAGGAAAACTCGATCCATAATTTCAAACAGCAAAATAAGAGTCGAAGAAACAATAACCAGGAAACTACCTCTGGAAGTGGAAGCTGCACAATAATGCCATGAACTGCCGGATTCTGGTTAAATTTTGACAATGCATCACAGATATCATCTTGTGTACACTTCTCATGTAGTTTGGTCATCACAAACTTGATTCCGACCTCTTTACAAGCTGCTTCTTTGTTACGGACATAGGCTTGAGAATCCCTTCTCTGGCCCACCAATATTACAGCCAAACCAGGAACCTTCCCAATGGACGACTTCATCATGCTAACTTCACTTGCTATGCCTGATCTAATTCTCTCGGCAATTGACTTTCCATCAATTACTCTACCTATCTGTTCAGTGGCTGTGGTGAAAAGCAAACATCAAGCACTATGGGCTCATCAAAGATTGGAATGTATTCAAAGTAAATAATATGAGTACACTTTGTGCCCGGAAAAATAAAAAGCAATAGAGATGGTATAAACACAAGGACCCGAAGACAGTTGATGTTTAACAATTTGATGTGCTTGAAATGGTAAGCTCATGCTGCTCACGACCTTCATAAAACCTTCCAGTACTTACCTCAATGCTCAATAAAGTTTTCGGTTTAATTCAAAAACCAAATTCAACATACAATAGGTCTACTTTGACAAAAGTTGCCTTTTATCTTAGCTCTGAGGCCTTTGTTCAAGTCAATTTGTGCCTCCAAGTTTTCGAACCCTATTGGGATTGAGTGATGCAACGTAAAATCTACCTTTGATGCTTAAAGTTTTGTAGCAGAAGCTTCGAAAGGCCATTAGGAAATTAGCGTTCCTTCTGGTTACTCTTGTAAACAAATCAACTTATTACAAGAAATAGATATTATTGTACATAAGCAAATTGAGAAAAGCAAAAATAAAATAAAATTTTTAAACAAAAATATGTTGTATTTTGTACATATGTTATCGAGTGATTTGTTTTCCATATGAGGGTACCCTTTGCATAATAGGGGAAATAACTTGTTTGGATATTGTGCTTTATGATTCTACGTGCATTTTGGGAGTGGAAATTAAGTACAAAGTCTAATTATGCTATTGGGATCTTAGCATAAGTTTTCTGTTTTTCTGATGGCTGAGCAGGCCAGATCAGAGTGTAATTATGTATGGAAAACGTTCTATTTGCCGAATGAACAATCCCTTTTCCTTTGTTTTGTGTGGAGGTCAGGGAGAAATCTAACCTAAGAAGAAAGTTGCCCATAAGGGATGCTATGCTGCCAGTTACTGAAAGTAAAAACACCTTACTGGGTTCCTGGATCGAGGAAGATGCAAGATCACCAAATCCAGTACTAGGATGGAGCGGCCATATGTCATCATGTATGTCAAGGGAAACAAGAGGAGGTGACTTTATTATCTGCTCGTGTGCAGGCGAAGCTAAGTTACTCAGTGCCTTCCTTGTCCTTGAGGAGGAAGAGGAGGAGAATAGCGTCTTCTTCAACCAATTTTGCCAACTTCCAGCAGCCACCCTTGTCATCTTCTTTTATTAGCGTCAGCAATTTTATCCTTGTTTCTGCAACGGCAGCTAGCCCGTTGATAAATTGAACAAATTAAACACAAAATGTAAGCAATGACGAATCTTCAATTTGAGGCGGATATGACGTATAATACATATATATATGCACAATACAGAACAATTGAATATAATCGAGCCGGCTCATCCTCTACCCTTTCTCAGCAGCATCTCAACTCATCAATTGCATCTGGATTTGTTATTTCCATTTTTGCCTTGTGTCATATCTCCTATGTGCGTGTGTTCGAGTGACTGAGTGAGTTCTGGATATTTTTTCTTTTGACCCAGAGTTTCCAGCAAAATCAATTTCTTCCGATATATAGATGCGTGAATTACACTGGAACCCCTTTATTAATTGAACACTCACACCTTAATTTTACCCTTCATATTAATCTACATAACTTGTTCGTACAAATGGCGTTCGTGGCTTTAAAGTTTTTTTCTTTTTTTCTCATTTGGTGTTTGCGAACATTTTATTAAGAGAAGTACATCTTTTCAAGAACATATCGGGCAAAGTACAAGAACAAAATGAATACCCCCACCAAAGGTGACACTTAATTTGCATATCCCCATCCCAATAATACAAATAATAGACGTGCCACTTCCACATTGAATGGAAAGTCTGCCCAACATCGGATGGACATACTACCATTCAGAATGCTAAAAATCTCGGTCTGCAAGTCGCATAGTTTGAGCAGCCATTATCATTTGCAGCATCATCGTCATCTACTGGACACACTCACTTGTTCAGTATATCCAAGTTCCTGCAACTGCTGGCCCATTGGGAATCTTTACCAACGTACTTTTATATCAGCATTCATGGTCATGGACAACCCACCATATATATCTCCTTCATTGTTACTCTAGCTGCATTAAAGAATAGAACTCAAGGCTGTGCCTGTGCCTTTTCCAAAGAATCCCGTGTAGCAGACAGTCCATTACGACGAGTAACTGACAAAGACAATCGTCTCTAACAAAGAAGATACCAATACCCCTACCATGCATCCTTACCCGAAGCATTACAGTATCAAAACCCAAGGGCTTGGACAGTGACAAAAAGGGAAACCAAATATGATCACACTACTATATGTTTAACTTGGAGTCTCTCTCTCTATTCATGACAAACTTATACCGGTTCTCAGTTCTCACCTTCTACTTGTTAAGCCCGCTCTAGTAGAAACAAGAATCAAGTCAAAACCAGCACTGTAAATACTCGAAAAGAGTAACCCAGCTTCTGAAGGTGGCAAAACCCCCAAGTATTTTTTTCTTTTTTCATTGCCCGGAAAACAGAAGTTCATTTTCAGAAAGGAAAAAAACTACTTCTGCTTGAAAATAATTTGGTATGTTTGCGCTAGCACATGTCCATCCTTCAGCCTACATTGTCTAACAGGACACTTGCTTCTTGACGGTGGAGTTAGAAGTTCCGATTAAAGGAGATTAGGGTTCATCGGATCATGGCTCCCGAGTATGCGTAGCTAGAAGACCATTCATTCCCTTTGCCCAACATTGTCTTATACGATCACGAAAGGCTTTCAACCACGTTATGACCCAAAGTGAGGTGTGGTATACTGATTTAGATGAGAAGTTCAACTAGAATTGTATAACCCTTCTCAACCACCACTCTTGGGCAGTTGCTGTTCGCCACATCCAGATTATTCTCCTCTGTTTAGAACATTTTAGAGTGAACTCTTTAAGCGAGTAACTACAATAAGAAAAAGCCCCCTTAAATTTGACCTTTAAGAAGCTTTTTGATGCATGTTTTCTTCTACAACTCTTTACATTTTATCGAATACCTGGGGGGTGTTTTAATTTTACGCACACAGCAGATATAATTTCGCTTGTATGGGCCAATCAGCAACTCCACAGATGTACGCATTAAAAGGTGAAGTTGCAAAGGTATAATAATTAAAACCTAGGCCTAGAGATTCAGCAAAACAAAAGAATTAGGCAGTAATAACTCAGTAGAATGAAAATCTAAAATGGAGACCGAGAAAGTGAAAGAGAGACAATGATCTAAAGAGAAGATGCTTACCCGTCGACGACGGTCGGCGAGGAAGGTCGGCAGCGGCGGTGGGTGCTGCGGTAAGCTTTCCCCTTTCTGCTCTGTCGTTGTTTTGTTGCTTGTTTTCCTGGCCCGTCTATTATGTTTAGTAGACTGATACTGACAGCGGCGTTTGAATTCTTCAGTGAGAGGTGGGTGAGATTTTGAGAGGATGGCTGGCAGAGGTGGTGAGGTTTTTGGTGAATATACGATTCTGATTGAAGAGATGAGAAACCCTCAACACAACCAAGAGCAAAGAAGAAATCAGGATGGATCAGTGTAAGAGGGGGATGTGTTGCCGGCGTGAGAAGTGGATTTGAGTGGTGGGTGGTCATGGTGTATTTGTTTGTTTGTTAGCTTGCAAGTAGTTGACCCAAAAATTCTTTTGGCAGAACGAGCAAAAAAAATGCAGACGTGTGAGGGGGACGAAGGTGGTGTTTTGACTGCTGTTGGTTTTGTAGACGTGCAAATGCAAGGGACAGTACCGACATTTTCAAAAATCTCTCTCTAATCTTGTAGGGGTCTGATAAAATTTCAGGCCGTATCTGGCCGTCCATGTTGTCAATATTAACGGGCCAGATTACATTTCTTTTTAGCAAACTTCATGGACGGTGAAGTTTATGAATTTGTCCCTACTGTGGGAAGACTCCAAGAGCCGTGTCTAGAATGCCAATTGCCCTCTCCCTTATACGTCTGTGCTTCCCCCCCCCCCCCTCCCCCTCCTGTCTCTTTGCTTCTCTTTGGTTTCGTCGCGTTACTTTGGTTCTTCGGTTGCCATTGGCAGTAGAGAGAAAAAAGTGATGCGTTGTCCGCTGGATTATGCAGCGACGAGCATTGTAGCTAACTTAACGTGCGGGTCGATGGGCAATTTGGTCAAAAAAAAATCATCCGCTATATTATGTAACCGGTGACGGGAGATTTAAATAAAAGCTAGATATGACCCGTTCATTTGCGATGGACGGACAACCCGATCACACTAACAATTTAGCAGCCGACCTAGTGGTCCTATCTTGTATTTATCTATATATAGACCCTTTTATGGTTGTCTTACATGCTTCATTGAGCGACATGTAGTACAGTTATTGAATGACACGTGACATTAAAGAATTTGAAAGATATAAGCTGAAAAAGAATAAAAAGTAGTAACTACTCTTTAGAATCTGTTTGAGTTTGATTTTGTCATGGACAAACTTGATATAATATAAACTAGATGTCGTGCACATGCCATGCGTGCGTAACGCATCCGTTGTATAACTTTCAAAACCACTTTTCATGTTTCTTCTGATAAAAAGTCAGAAAACATAATAGAAAAAATGGAGTGTATTAAAGTTCACATATCACACTTAAAAACTTTCAAATAAGTAAGAACAAATATTCTCATGCATATAAACATGCTGCCCTCTATATCTTTTTCAATTACTTTTTTTAATTGTTTTCCTGAAGTTTCACCAAACCTACTGTGAAATATTCAATACGCATAGAAACATTTTACTACTTTATCCAAAATAAGCTTTAAATTTGACACAAACACTTCATTGTATGCCATATATGACTATTTTTTCCATTTATTACCTAATCAAAGAACTACATATTATTTTATATTTAGCAATGTACATCGTTTTGCTCCACAAGAACTCATTTAAAAACTATGAAAAGATGGTGCTATAGTGAGTTTGGATTTGAAAAAAGGAACGACTAATGTTAAAAATGTTCAATGATAACAATCATTTCCACTAAATGGGATCTAAACTAATTATATGTAATACCCTAAGTAAATCCAAATAGGAGTCAGTTAGATTAATTAAGGGTGATAATATTTAGCGATAATCAAGAATTGGCATAGTATCAGAGGCTAAAATGGTTTTGGGGTCGAAATGTAATTATGTGAAGTTTTGGGTTAGTTTATAATTATGAAAAGATGTGGGGCCATTTTGTAATTTTGAAAAGTGGATGATTAGTGACATTTGCGAGTTTAAAATTTTGAGAAGATACCATGGGAAAGATGGCCAGCTCCTACTTATGGGGGGCTGATTAACAAAAATAACTAAGAAAAAAAAAAGAATCAAGAGAAAGAAAAAGGAAAAGAGAATCAAGAGAAAGAAAAAGGAAAAGAAAAACAGAGAAAGAAGAAGAAACAGAGAACTGAGAGCTCGATCGATCGAACGAGCGAGATAGAGAGAGAGAGAGGGGGGGGAAGCTTGTTAAGGTAATCCCTTTTCCTTGTTGGTGTGAGTTTTAATGTGTGAATTAGTGTGTATTTCGCTCGGGGGGGGGGGGGTTGTGTGGATGGTTGGGTGTGTGTTTTTATTGTGTAAATGGTGTTGTGCATTCATGTATGTGTATGTGTTCTAGGGTGTGTAAGGGTGGGTGAAACACAATGTGTTTGTGTAGCTGGTGAAGGGTGTGTGTGTATTTAGTGTGTGTCTGGTCTTCGCACTATGTGGAAGGGTGTGTCTTGATGTGTACAAGTGGGTGTGTGGCTGTCACAACCATGTGTGAGTGCGTGTGGCTTGTGGTGTATTTTGCTTTTATGTGCTAGTGTAGGTAGAGGCGTGTGGGTGTAACAACATGTGTGTGTATTGTTCTGTGTGTGTGCGCACTCGCGTGAGAATGAGTGTTGTGTGTATGTTGTGCGGTGGTGTAGAGAGAGAGAGAGAGAGAGAGTGTGTGTGTGTGTGTGTGTGTGTGTGTGTGTGTGTGTGTGTGTGTGTGTTTGTGTGTGTGTGTGTGTTTGTGTGTGTGTGTGTTATATAGTGAATTGAGAGTGTGTATGTGTGTGTGTGGGCGCACTTGTGTGAGAGACAGAGAGAGATAGTGTGTGTATGTGTGTGTGTGTGTGTGTGTGTGCGCGCATGTGTTTGTGTGTGTGTGTGTGTTAGGGAAGATGAGTGGGGTGAAAGTGTGCAGCGGTGAGTGCGTGTGTGTATATGTAGGTGTTGCGTGTGTATGTGTTCAGCATAAGGTAGGAGAGAGTATGTGTTTTTTAGGGTGTTGTAGTGTGTGTGTGTGTGTGTGTGTGTGTGTGTGTGTGTGTGTGTAATGTGGTTAATGCGGAATAGCGGGTGTAATCATAGCTACAGGTTGTTAATTTTTTAGCGGTTCCAAACTTCTTTTTTAAAAATAGTTCTGAGTAGATTTTGGTCAAGTGCAAAAAAGAAATCCTAGTTATTTTTGGGAAATCTATAATGTGGAAAAGTTTGAGATTTTTCCAGGTTTGCGAAGGGTGTTAACCGATTATGTCATTGAAAAGAATTCACGACCTATTTGAAATAGCAAGTCAATGCAATTTTGTCAAGAAATTTTATGAGGGCCCTAAATTATTGGGTTGTTTCAGTATCTAAAATTTCGTGGTATTTCGATGCTGATAGCTATTTTTAACAGAATCGGCGTCCGAACGTTCGTTTAGATAGTGATTATGCATTTTCGAGTAAAAAATATCCCCAAGGACTTTTTTATCCAGCAATCGGGTTAGATTGCTTAAAAAGGGTGTTTTGAGTAATTTTTGGGTGTTCGTTGGTGCATGAGTCATTAGGAGTTGTTTTGGTAATTTACCTATGTCCGGGAGCATTTTGTTAATTTTCCTATAAATTCATCGAATGACTTTTAAGCTGATAGTATCAACTTACTTTGCTTAAATAAATGTTGAAGAGTTTTATGGTTCTATTGGCGTGACGTTCGCGAATAGGTGTTTTGGTAATTCTACATTACTGGGGGATGTTTTGGTGGTTGTTCATAACAATTACCCAAGGGGTTTTTTGGTCCAAAAGTCAATTTAGTTTGTTTAACAAGCTGTTTGAATTATTTTTTAGTTTTATATGGTGTGATGGCCGTCAAGGGGCATTTTGATAATTTTCAATACCGACGATGAATTTAATGGAAGTACATAATTGAGAGTCGGGAATCATGGGATTCGAGGGATGATGCTAGCAAGCCCTTAAATTTACGGAGTTTGATGTCGTTGATATGTTGCTAAGGCTAGCGTAAAGTCCAAATATCGAATTTAGAATCGCTAGCTGTGGTAAGAGGTTGTAAGTAGTTAAGCGGAAAAGGATATAGTAGAGCGTGCGTATGTGCTTAAATAATGGCTGACTAGCGAGATCTTGTTTGAATAGGTGATCCGCTCGTGGTGACCAAAGGGTGAAAGTTCATAACCTCTTCGGCCAAAGGCCAATTAAGTAAAGATAATGCAATTCTGTTATGTTAATCATTGTTTCAATTAGCATGCCATGTTGATGATAAACTCATGATGCTATTGTTGGATGCCGATAGTTATTAAAGATCCAGTATTCCTCTGCTTGAGGCATATTGTTGAGTACATGCGGTGAAATTGCTTCGATTAGCATGCCTATATTACGGCTGCTAATGTTATATCTACGGAAGTTGATATTTATTGCGATCCGATACCATTGGCTTATAATTAGCCATTCAGAACGTGTGCTAGAATTATTCTTCTAGTCCGCCCTTTTGATGAAATGAGATAAGCTATGGAGGACTTGTGGTGGAATTGTCACGAACCAAACCCACAACTGGGCCTGTGAACTCGGTCTTTGGCCCATTGGACTCTCACCAAAGGCTCTGCTACGTCTTGCTCGCTAAAACCAATACAAACTACAGCGGAAACCAAAACCTTTACAACTCCATATAAAAATCTACTTTTCGAATGTCATTACAATCTTTCTTACGGGAACAGTTCTGCTAAAACTCAACTCATCCAATGTAGTCTCCGAAGCACCATGCCAAAATTCCAATCCTATGTTCATCACAACCACCTTACTTTCGGACCTAAAATGATAATTATGGGGTGGGCTTTCACGTGCTCAGTAAGTAACCAGTGAGCCATCTAGCTCGACTGTACCATGTCATAAATAACTCTGTTAACCAAAATAGTCACTTTATTGAGAAATAATAGTTAAAAGCAGTAAACGTAAATTTAATCGATAAGCATGATAAAGTAAAAGTAAAACAGCTCTGAGGGCATAAAAGTCAATTAGCACGAACAAGAAACTTTCCACCCAACACCAGCTCAAACGGTATGTTGTGGTCAGCGTTTGGTCCCACTCCCTTAAACCCAGAATCCCACTCTAGGATAATAATCAGTGCGGATATAGGGGTGACCATAACCAATAGCACTGCGAGTCAACATTCCGTCTAGTTGACAAGGGCCCGAAATCTAACTTTCCCCCGTTAGATATGGGGCATAATAACCAATTGAGCAAAAACCACCATTTTGTTTGTTGTAAACACAATCATTGAACTACTGATGGTTAGACCATCCTACTTCATTTCAATCTTTTTCCAAGACACTTCACATTTGAAAACATCTCAATCTGAGAACCAGTCACACTTTGCACCAAGTCTTTCAAATCCAAATTTCGTGACAACCACTTACATGCAAGTCTGTTTTTGTACGAGAAATAAGTGTTGCTAAAAGCAATTCATATTTGATAAACAGTTCTTTCACTTGAGAAACTGATAAATGTCACTAAAAACAATTTATTTTTCATAAATAATGCTTTCTCTAAACATTAAGAAATTACTTCAAGGTTCAAAGGTCACTTACACGAACCGCTAACCAAATCCAGAAGTTAGGGCTAGTTGAAAACCTAGAAAGGAAACATGTCCGATTTTGAAAAAAAAACGTTATTTTGGACCTCGAAGATGATCTCAAATGCACTTGACTTCTCCTCCAAAGTTAAAGGTCTTGAAAAGAATATGTGATTTAGGCTATTTGAATTGCATAAGCCGGATATCGTATGCGTAGATTATGGCCTGTCAAAGTTTGGGTGTATGCTCGATACGGGAACTCCGAATTTTTTGACCTATAGCCACCTTTCTCCTAGGATTTTTTTTCCTCCTTTTCTTCTTCATTTCTCTCTGTCTTGTATATGAAATTCTTTCCCTTGCTTTCTTGCTTATGTTCTCTCTCTCTCTCTCTCTCCTTCCTCTTCTTCGTTTGTTAAGTGTAACTGAAATTGCCAATAAATCAAAATCCCCCAATTTCTCCCCTTTTCACTCTCTCTTTGACTTTTCCAATATAAAGGAGTGTAAAAGTATCATATCATTCCTTAAATTGGTTATATTTATCTAGGTTATCCCTTTCACATTCATTAATTGTCTGTTTAACCCAGCTTTAGTCTATTATAACTTATGGACATTTAAAAAAAAATTAGTTAAAAGTCCCGAATGATACCGTTCACAACAACCGTCGCTAAAGCTCTTTAATATCACTTACAACAATCATCGCTACAATAATAAATAGAGAGCTAAAAATTATCATAAAACCAATACTAGGTTTGAGGTATTACATGAACTATATCCTTAGTTTGATACATTGATAAGACGTGACGAGTTGTTGAGGACCTGTGGTGGTATTATTCCCCTAGTCTGATCCATTGATGAAACATAATGAGTTGTTAAGGACTTGTGATGGAATTATTCCCCTAGTCCGTTCCTTTGATGAAATGTTTTTTACTAATTTTTTAGATACATTCTTGTATGTTTTTTTAACATTCTTTACACTATTGCTTCCATGGACCCATACACGTGTGTCCTCCTTCCCATCATATTTCCCCTTCACCCGTCCCCCTTCCCCTTCCCTGTTCCCACATTTGTGGCCCCATTTCCCTTCCCCTTCCAGTTCCCACATCTGCCATTTCCCTTTCCCTTCCCCTGTTCCCATTTCCCTTCCCCTTCCCTGTTCCCACACCTGCCATTTCCCTTCCCCTTCCCCTTCCCATGTCCCCATTTCCCTTCCCCTTCCCTGTTCGCACACCTGCCATTTCCCTTCCCCTTCCTCTATTCCCATTTCCCTTCTCTTTCCCCTATTCGAGTAACAGGATAATGGAATCGCTATCTGCATAGCTCCCTGCAAAATCCGTCTTGCCCTAATGGAATTGCTATGTGCTTTCACTTGAGAATTCTCCCTCTTATCTTTTTCCTGCAAAGAAAGAACAGAAGAAAGTTTCCATGGCCACTGTTTTCTACTTTCACATACCTTCTGGCCTGTTGTGTGTGTCCTTTCCATACCCGGTGACTATCAAACTCGACGACACCTATTTGATTTTCTGGGAGCTCCAACTTCCTCTGGTTCGGCACGCTTCCCGCAGGGAAGAGAGAGTGAGAGACAGAGCGGCTGCAGAGAAAAGTGTGAACAGTCCAGAAGTGAAGTATTCTCTGACACAGAGAATACAATCAGTGGAAAAAGGTGAAAACACCCTTTGGGTGTTTTCCCCTTTTTCGCCACTATTTGGATTTTTTTTCAAAACGAAACTGAAAAAGATAAAAGTACACGAAAAAAGCATCTTTTTCATCATCATTACAAAAACGAAAACAAAATTCTGTAAATGTACGGGCCCTTAGCAGTGCGCATAGCTTGGATCGAAGTAAGGGATTCTATCCGAAACCAAATTTATCGTATTTAACCTCGTATGTTTTATTCTGATTTGTTATCGAATTTCATAGAAGTTTAATTTTATGTCTGTCATAAAAATGCTTTTGAAATTGCCCATGAAATTATAACTTGAACCTTAAAGTGATCGTTTGAAATCCTTTTAATGCTTATCTGTTTTGTTAATTCAATCATTCTATAACATACTGAATTTATTTATTTCTTCTTAATATTGACATGAGTTAGTAAATTTGAAAAGTTGTTAGGTAAGAGATTCTATCCGAAACCCAATTTATCGTATTTAACCTCGTACATTTTATTTTGATTTGTCATCGAATTTCGTTGAACTTTGATTTTATGTCTATCATAAAAATGCTTTTTAAATTGCCGATGAAGCCCTAGTGAATTCATTTGTTTTGTTTGGTTTATTCGATCATTCTACAACCTACTGAATTTATTTATTTCTTCTAGATTTTGTCATGAGTTTGCAAATCTGAGGAGTTATAAGGATGTTTGTATTATTCGCGTTACAAGGATGGTCTGTTCGGTTTGGGTCGAAACCAGTACCTAAATGGACTAGTTAGTGTACATATGCATATGTTGAGCGTATCTGAGCACTACCAGGGTGGCTTTACTAATCTGTATTGCTCATGTCAATGTCATCTATTTCTGTTGTCTATTGTATCTAAAATGTTTTTGGAAATGTCTATTGATTTGGGGGATTGAGTAGACACTCTTTCCTATCTTTGTATCGATATGCTATGATTTTATTTAAAATCCCTTTTAAAAGTGTCATGTGATTTCGAATGTAAAATCGTTCGATTTGTATTGTTTTGGTTCTTGATCGACTTCACTTGTCTGTCAAAAGTTCACCCTTATTTGATTTCTTTCTGTAGGCAAGGATCACCAATAGACTACTTGGGATTGGGTTTAGAGCCGAGCAAGAGAGTTTGTATTATATGCACTTAAAAGTTGTTGATCTTTCATATTACGCATTGTGCTAATAGGGTGATTATATGAGTTATAAATTTTAGAAGTAAATACATCTTTTATGGATACTACGAGAACATTTATTGTGCTTTGGAGTAAGTTTAGCGCTAGCTCTTTTATTGAATGTTGGAAGTTGTAATAGAAAACTATAATTTTTCTTTCAAAAAAGGATTAATCTTTGGATGCTAAGAAGCACCTTAAAAGATCTATAACAATGCAAAAAAGTATCCCAATATTATCTGAAGTGGTGCAGTTTATAGGACGCTCGTTTGTGTCTTATTTCCGTATACTTGTTGAGGCGCTTTTTTGCGTTGCAATAGCTTATTGTAATGGCCTCTAATAGGGCGACATTACAACGCCATACAAAGAGGCCTTACGTCAAAAGCGCCCTTATATGATACTTGTAAAGGGGCAAGGAGCCGTCCTTACATCCTAAATTTGTTGTATGTCAGAGCCATTGTAGTTAGACCGGTACCTCTGGAGGCAACCTACATTTTGGTCTTTGACTAAAATGTGAGACTCTTTTGAATATTTTTTTTACTTATTAAAATTGGATAGCGGCAATTGGGAGACATTGTAGACTACCATATGCTAAATTAATCTAGAAATCCAAAAAAAGTAACTTGAGAACTCTTTCTGATGAACCCACGATGCAAATGGCTTATGAATATGGAGAAATCAGCATGAAATGCTGAATTTCTTCCTTAGAGATGATATAACACTTCTAGGGAAGAAATGGAATAAAAGCTCTATGGAGAAAAAAATGATCCCTGAAAATGTAGTCCAAAGACACTTTTTATAGAGGTCTAGCGCGATAGAAATGATAGAGATGATAACCTGAATTTGTGATCTATTGATAAGACAGAATATTTGATATAAATCACAAACTGAGAAAAGTCAACTAATCGTTCGGTTTGTTAAAAACCGACCAGTTCATTCCATAATATTTTAATAATTTTCTCAAATTTTGGAACATCATTTGTCCCTAAGTCAGTAATTATTTATAATTAAATCAGATGGGATGTACCATATTCGGGAATTATCACTACATTTGATATAGATCAAGAATTAATCACATGCATCGATGATAAATCACAAGATAACCCTCAATTACATAAATAAATCACAATCTTGATATTGGACTGGACTCAACTAAGTACAGTGAACTAGACCCAATTACTAGATTGGACTGTATTGGACAACTGGATGGAACTGGACTGCATTAACTATTAGACTTAATAAAATAAATTAAGTTTAGTATACTATTAGGCGTACACCCATTGTAATACTCTTTAATTATTAATAAAGTCCAATACTTATAAATAAATAAAAAGACCGCAAAAATGGGGTGTCTACAGCCCTATTTTGCACATATATACCTATTTAGTGTTTCTTTACACATTACAGAGTGCATTAAAGAATATTATAATTAAGTGAAGTCTTAATAAGTTGGTAAATTTATATTGTAAATTTAGAACTTTAAAATGCTTAAAATTGAATTAGTTGTAAAAGAAGGACACTATATAAAAAAAATGGTTCATATTTTTTATCCAAGTAAGTTCATTGATTCAGCTTTTGTCTACAACATTGTATAATGCCAAATCAGTACCTTAAAGTATCACCCCAGTACAGTTTAAGTACCCAATATTTAAAAAATACCAACTAAGTACCTAAAGTAGTGAAGCCAGATGTTGTTATGAAAAAATACCACAAAGCATGTTGATGTGGCCGCCCCTTTCTCCTTCCTACGGTTTACGTTCCCAATACGAATTTACAAAATCATCACAAATCTGTAGCCGTCAAACCACTCCTGAATCCAATCCCAAATCTCATCTTTAGTGAAGAAGATCAAATACTGGATCCCGTCAATTGAAGAACCAAGATCGAATATAGAATATCGAGGATGGGCTAACTAATACGACCAGTTGACTAGGAAGACCAAGGCATTCCAGGGAACGGTAAGTCATCTGAACCGACTTGAATAATTAGCTATTTTGAACAAATCACCCTAGGTGTTGTGGGTAATGTTGATTCAAGTTTCGAGTGCAAAGGAAATGTCATCTGTGTGCTTCAAGAAGATGCACTATAATTATGATTGGGGCCCTAGATAATGCATTGTTTTGTTCGATATTATGGGTTGTGTGTGGTCCAACAACATACACTTTTCGGTGGAATATTTGAACAGAAAATTCGTATGGTCCTTTTCTTTGTTGATTGTCTTGACAAAAATGGTAAATCGTTAACTCTGAGAATCCACTACATGGGGCAGTTAAAAAAATATTCCACATGATGTGTATGACCCATGTATCACTAGATATGTAGATTTCT
Organism: Escallonia herrerae; assembly: GCA_033070095.1. NCBI lineage: Eukaryota > Viridiplantae > Streptophyta > Magnoliopsida > Escalloniales > Escalloniaceae > Escallonia > Escallonia herrerae. The sequence goes on along the minus strand of JAVXUP010000267.1, from coordinate 223,954 downwards.
ATGACTTTAACATATCTAGTATGAGTGAGTTTGGAAAAAAAATTTATGGTTTAGGACTACAGGGTACACTGATATTTTCTATTTACTCTGAAAGAAGGGGTTATGAAAAGGACTAGCTCAGTTAGAGGGTGACGGTACCTTTGTTCAAAATATGGAGTGAAAGGATTGAGGAGATAGTTGTTGACATATATCTGGTTAGTTTAACAGTAGATGAAGTGGTTAGTAAGGAAAAGCTTGAAACTAGGTGGCTTGATAATTGTTCTAAGAAGAAAGGTGGGTGTGTTATTAAGGAATTAGATAAGCATGGTAATGTAGTTCAACATAAAGTTGGTCTAGAGCTTGCTTTAAGTCAACTATCTATTGTAACCTAAACCATTTATGTATAGTTGGCTACAACGGGTAATGAATCTCAAAATGTATACGAAGGGATTAAAAATTAAGGTTCTACAATTGATGATGAATCCTAAACTCTAAATGGAGGGTTTAACAATGAAGTGTTTGTGTAAGTCAGCATGATAATGAAAGTTCTACTGAAGATGGTACTGTTGATGAAACAAAAAGTGATAATGGTAGTGATAGGTCAAACATTCAAGAAAATTATGAGGGTGACTATTAGGAACAATTGATGAAAGCTTAAGATCAAGTGGACCTGAGAAGGATGTGAAAAGTAGTTGGTTCGAAAAACAGAAATGTAAAGGCAAAGAAAAAGAAAAAGCACCAATGAGTGAGGTGGATAAATCTAAGGACAAAGGAAAAAAAAAAGTTCTGAAGATAGTGGGATGGATAAATCTAATGGCAAAGGAAAAGAGCCAATGAGTGTGGTAAACACTGAAGAAATTCATAAGTGGTTTGACTTGGACTCTGATAACGAAAGAGGACCAATATACCCTGAGCTTAGCTCTAAACTGGCATGAAAAACTGACACTTCATAGTAAGAACAATTTTTTTGGACAATATGACTTCAAAGATCTTGTTAGGCAATATTTAATCAGGAAAGAAAGACCAATCAAATGCACAAAGAGCATGAGAACCAAAATAGGGTTATTTGAAAGTCAGATTGGTGTGGGTGGTTTATATATACATCAACAATTAAAAATACCATCTCAGTCCAAGTCAAAATAGTAGGTTCCATGCATGCATGCGATATACGACACAAAAATAAGGCAGCAGGTACTAGATGGATTACAAAGAAGTATATGAATAGGTTTCTGGTTAACCCAACTATGCTTGTGAAGGCATTGAGGAAGATAGTGTACACACAGCTGAAATTACAAGTCAAGCGACCACTAGTATAGAGCTAGGAAGTTGATTCAAATATTGAGCAATGTGACTGTAGAGGAATAATTTAATAAGTTTTTGGATTACCTAGCAGAATTAAAGAGAGTCAATATTGGGACCATTACTGTGATGAAACTGGATGAGTAGAGTATCAATGAAAGTATCATTGAAGGGAACCATAGTTTTATGAGGGTTTACATATGTCTTGGGCAAGTCAAAGTAGGTCTTAGGTATTGCAAGAATATTATTCAGATGGATGGCACACACTTTGGGAGGGTCAAATCCAGGTCAAGTCTTGACTGCTATAGGAATTGATGCCAGCAATTCCACGTTTACTGTAACATGGGTTATTGTAGAATCTGAGTGTCAGTAATCACGGAGTTGGTTTTTGAAATTTTTGCTCGATGATGCGGGGATACAAGAGTCAAACCAAGATAAGAGGATCTTCATCTCAAATAAGCAGAAGGGGCTGGTTAATGCACTAGAGACATTAGTCCCAAGGTAGGAACATAGATCATGTGTTATGCATTTGCATGCTAACTTTAGGGTGGCAGGTTTTAAAGAAAAAAAGTGGAAAAATATGCTATGGAATGTTGTATTTGCATCAGATAACAAGTATTTTAAAAAGGTAACGGAAAAGATGGACGTGATGAGCCCAACCAGTTTGTAGTGGCTTACTGATAAGCCACCATCACAGTGATCTAGGTCACACTTCTATACAAGCCTTATTTGTGACCTCTTAGTCAGCAACTATTGTGAATCTTCTAATTAAGCCATTGCCGAGCATAGGGAACCACATATTGACCTTACTTGAGGACATTGGGTCCTTACTGACAAAATAGTGGTGATTGAATAAGAAGACAACAGAGGAAAAAATGAAAAGGAGTTTTGTGTCCTAAGATACATGCCATCTTAAAAATAAAATAACATATCTGTAGGAAACTCCGTTGCATATCACTCAGGAGCTCTAAGGTTTCAAGTTCAATGTGTTTGGGGAGTACATTTGCCATAGATGTGGCTATGGCACGTGCAGCTGTAGGAAGTGGGATTTGAGTGAAATACCTTGAATGTCGATAAAGAACCTGCAGCTTGAAAATTAAGTCTTTGACTTGTATAAGAAGAAGATATATTTGAAGGCATATGTCCTTACCATCGACCTTATCACCATCTCTGACGTGTGGGAAGATAGTGGATTGGGTGCAGTGTCACCTCCATTATAGAAAAAGCCAAGAAGACCAAGGAAAGTAAGAAGAAGAAACACTGGGGGAGGGATTGTTGTATGTTGAAGAGGTACAAAGTAATGTTCGGTGTAGCATATGCAACAAGAGAGAGCATAATAAGAGAAAGTGTCCTATCAAACCTGAGGATGCAAGCACGAAACCACAGGTACTTTTATGGCATGCATTTGCATTTGTTCCAACTTTAAGCATTGTTCAACAACACTTAATGACTTCCTTGTTTACTTTTAATAGGTGCAAGTGGTTAGGGGCTAGCAAAAGCCTCAACCAATGCACCTTCAACAAATACTAAAGTATTGTTTAGCTTTATTAAAAAATATAGTGTTGCCTTTTAATTCGTATGTAATATCCTGCATTAATTGTTAGGCACTTAAGTGTTTATGCAGGTAGTGAGGCAACAAATGGCACATGTAGACACCCACTTGTGTAGTCTTTTTTATTTATTTACTATTATTATGCTTTATTCATAACTAGAATTTGTTATAATGGCTTTAGATCTGATAATGTAAGTTGTCCAGTCCTGTTGGGTCAAGCCCAGTCCAGTCCACTAAGGTCGAATCCAGTCCACTCCAGTTCAGTGTAAATTCAGTCCATGTTAGAAGATTATGATTTGCTTAGATACTTCAGAAATATGTTAAGATTAATCCCTAGTGCATGTGAATCTTATTGATTTATATGAAACTTATAGATAATTTCTAAAATGTGGCACATTCAATCTGTTTGACCAGAGATAATTACTGAATTAGGGATAGATAATGTCCTGAAATTTGAAAAACATATAAACAATATGGGGTGAACCGGCTGGTTTGTCGGTTAGTTGACTTTTGTCCAATCTGCGATTCAATTAAATATCTAACTTTACCAATAATCTCAGACTCAGAAGTTATCTTTATAACTTCATTTTGCCTTAGACCTTTATAAAAAGGCCTTTTGGCTACATTTTGAGGAGGGTAGTCTCTCGACAACTGTTGTATCATTTTTTCCTAAAAATGATGTATCATTTTTAAGGAGAACTTCAGCACTTTCATACTCTCTTCATAGTGAGAATCGATATTACATCATGGATTCATCTCAAGTTGGTTCTATACTCTCCAAGCCATCATCTTTTAAAGGTAGCTTTACAGTGTTTTCTAGTATAGCCTAGAGAAGTCTAAAGTTTTCCGCTTCCCACGACCAAAGTTTGGTCATCAAAACAAGCTTGCTAAAAAGAGTCTTTTAAATCTCTTATCTGTTTTTCTTGTCGAAGACCAAAGTTTACATCGGCTTCCGTCAAACTACGGTGGTTTCAATCTTAGGTTGTCCGACTGGGTACGTCGGTCGTTTGGCCGTGTTGTCAAAATCAATCCAAATCTTAGGGTAGGTTAAAGGTTATTTTATTGCATATTTATGTGTTATATGTTTTAAGGCCAAAACTGAATAAAAAAAAAAAAGTTGAGACCGAAAGGGTATGGTGGATGCCTAATACCTTCCCGCCATATAACTTAGTCCCCGAACCCGTCATTTGGTGACTCTGAGTTCCTCTCGGGATCTAGACCCCTGTTGGGTCTAGACGGGGAACTTTTTGAGGTTGTCCCTACACCACAAACATTAGAAATAGAGGGAGGCCTAAGAAGGCAACAGATGCACCACCTGAATCAGGTTGAGAAACCAGTGCAATGAGCGGGAGACAAGAACAAATGGCAGTGCAATGGGAAAAGCCAAGAAAATTTTGTTGCACAAGAAACCAGTGTAGTGAGGGGAGACAAGAATGGGTGGCTATACAACAATCCAGTGCAATGAGGGGTAGACCAAGAAAAAAAAAGAGTCCCCTCTTCAGGATCAAGTCAGGGTCAAAGTGAAGTGGAAGACCAGAATGTGTCAAACAATAGAGGAAGACCAAGAAACAAAAATTCTGGGAATCTTGAGAAATACAAAAGGGTTAAATGGATTAAGGACAGCCTTGGAGGCCCTCCACCTATACAAGTTTCTAAAGAAAACAGGAAAGTAAGGTTCGTATTTTTGAGACTAAGAGCTCCACACCAGCAAAAGCAAGGGGAGAAGTAGAACAACAGCAAAAGAAATAAAAGAAGGCCAAGGCAAGTACTAGACTGATACAACCAACTAATTGTCGTACAGAGCATTAGGAGTACATTGGTGTATTTAAGTGGCTAAGTTTGTTTGGTAGCCCAACAAAATGAACGTATTTTGAAAGGTGTATTGCAACATGTATTTTGAATCATTACAAAATGGATGTATGAATTTGAATATTGAGATCAATGTATCGATTTTGTGTGTTAGAGGCTATGTGGGTTAGGCTGTGAAAATCATACTTTTGCAGCTCCAATTGACATGACTAAGCTCAATAACATATAAACATATAGCAAAGTTTGAGGTACTTCTTTGGTACAAAGCATGCCACAAGAACTTTTATCGTTTTATTTAATAAGTTTAGGTACTTCTTTGGTACGATTTAAATTGTTGAAGGATTCAATTGGACCTTTCCAAACCTTGATGTACTTATTCGGTACGTTTTACTCTTGTACTTGCTCAAGATTTTTGAAACGTTTTCAACATATCTTCCAGTAACTTTCCAAATGCCTCAGACATCTATCTCAAAACAAAAGTTAGGCATTTCACACATATTTGATGCTCAAACACACCCTATTTTAGTTAAATCCCATCAATAAACTCAAGGTTATTTCTGAAGTTACAAGAGCTAACATTTTTTCTACAACAAAAGAGCTAAAATTCTTCCCCTAAAACAATGGAGCTCATAGGCTCCCCACTAAAAATTTTTGCCATCTTCACCAACAATCTTCCCACTCAAAATTTGCAGCATTATAGCAGCTCATGTCAGTGCAAATGTAGCAACCAACCAACAATTCGTCCTTCTGGCACGCTACAATTTTAGATTGACTAGTGGTGGGTCATGCCAAAAGAACTAATCACAATCATGGAGCTGCAAAATAAAAAAAAATGTTACTGATGTCACAGATCTTATCCCACTGCAAAATCAACATCACCACTAGTAGAGGGGTATCCATGAGTTTCAAGCAGCTCCCACGGCTCAGAAAACCAAAATCACAAATCTTACCCCGCTGGTCCCACATGTCAAAAATTACCTCCTAGGTTCCGAGCTGTCCATGATATCACAAATCTTGCCCTTCTCATGCGCTGACATAAAGGGGTATTTATGGTGGTGATGTACGAATGTGTATTTGGTGTGTGTCTGCATTACATATGTGCAGGTATGGATGAAAGAGAGGAACCAGTTTGGAGGGAAATAAAAGTGGAAAAAGGAGAAATGTTTTTGGAGGGAAATAGAGAAAACAACATTTTTCATAAAGATGCTCTTACCCCTAAACTTTTTAACAACATCCAGCTTCCGTTAGCCGTTAGACAATTTGCTTCAAAATAGTACTTTCGGTACTTATTTTGTAATTTTTAAATATTGGATAAGTACGCTGTACTTGGATAATACATTAGGATATAGATGTAGCATTAGCCTTTTGCTTTTAAATGTTGTTAGTTTTAATTCTGATTTATCCTATTGTGCATATCGCATATGGAATTTGCATATTGTAATTTTTCAACATCTAACCAGCACGAATGAAGATGATAGCGTAAAATGTAAGAGTAAGCAAATCATTGACCAAAATTTTTAAAAATGAGCGTAGCAAGTTAAATTTATCTTTGATTGAACCAAGGTTATCAATCAAGTTGGAATCTGGCTTAGCCATAATATAGCTAACTTATTTTTATGTTAATATGTAATCATATTTTGCGCATATATACTAGATAGTGCTTTTTCTAATATTTAAAAGTTTTTTTTGAAAGTATATTGAAATTAAATAAAGTCCTGATAAGTTGGTATATCTATTGTTAATGCAAAACTTTAAGATGCTAAGAATTGAATTAGTTGTAAAATAAGGACACCATGCGAATAGATTGGTTCATATTTTCTTCTAAAATAAAGTTCGTCATGCTTTGCCTGCTGCATTTTGTGGAACCTTTATGGACGTCCTTAGGGGAGGGAATGGTGGTAGGCATAGGGCCTCAGGGGGACTGAGGTTGGGCTACGGGGGAGGGGAATGAGGGGTCTAAGGTAGTTCAGTCTTGGCTGCTAAACAGGTTCGAGGGAGGGTGTGGGTACTAAAGACCTGGTTTGAGTCCCTTCTTTAGCAGTGGGGTTGCATTGGTGCGTTGATCCTGCGGTTGAAGGTAGCGCAGCGTGCAATGAGCGTGAACCCTTATTTTCCATCAAGGGTGGATTTACTCAATTTTTGTATGGTTGCTGCTGCTTTATATTCGATTGTCACCTCCCTATGTTTAGATGTTTGTTTTGCATATTATGAATTTATACTACGATGAGTTAGCTATGGGATGTCATGGATTTTTAGTTTGTGTTGAAAATATAAAGCGAAAAATGACTAATCTAAAAAATCTCTATAATCTTTTAATTTATCAATGTCATTATCTTATTGCCAAAAAATGAAATTGTCGTTGGGTTTCATTTTGTTTTTCGCTTAGCTTAATTTAGACTATATCAATAATTGTCGTTGGGTTTCATTTTGTTTTTCGCTTAGCTTAATTTAGACTATATCAATATAGGTAACAAACTTTGCTAAGTCCCCCTTTTTTTATGCATCGTTCATTTTTGTTTTGGGGATTGAGGCATTTGATATTTCTTTCGCCCTCCTTACCCAGTCTTATGCCAAATCTAGATCTTGCACTCTCATCTCAAGTCTCTAGTTATCATCTATAGAAAACTCTTCCTACATCCACTTAGAAGGTAGTACACCCCTACCCAGGTCAATGACATACCAGAGCCCACCTCCATTAAAATATATAGAACCTGACCCAATTCACCCTCTAGCTAAGGCAATAACAGGGAAAGAGAAGTAGAGGACTGGTGACAATAGTACCATAAATGCCGGTCACATCAGCTAGGCCATTAAAGGCTAAACACAGTAGGGGTCCTAAGGCGGGAATTGAAAGGTTTGTAGACCCGTGTTGCTGAACGACACATTTGCCATAGCACGAGAGGTTCCTTCCTTAAAAAGAACACTTATAGGTTGAGATAAGCAATGGAATCGATTTTCCCAAATCCATCAAAGTGAAGATAGAGATGTCAGCTGGTCAAGGCCCACGAGTTTGCCTCGTCCAGCTCGGCCCTCACAATGAACAATATGAACAATGCAAACACAGGCTACAAGCACTTAGGGCATGGACCGAAGCTAGGCCCTTTTTTTGCCCAGACAAAAAAAATGGCCGACCTCTCCCCTTTTAAGCCCAAGCTCGGCCTGGCCCCTCTCAAGCCAGACCTCGGCCCATTATCCAGCCTAAGCCTGACCCGTTAAGCTTCAAAATTTAAATTTTCCCCCTTCCCCACAACGGCCGTATTTTTTAATAATTAAAATTTTACCCCTCCAGCAACAATATAACTGCTAGTTTGAGCGAAATTTTCATCTAACCTTATTCTAACAACTCTTTTATACACTCTTACATATTTACCCTTTTATGATAACTAGAAACGGTTAGTTTTAGGAGTATTTTGGTCTTTTGTGGGCTTACGTAAATCAACTGATAATTTTTCTTCACATTACTCACTTACAATTTACAACTCTCTCCTATCTACAAGCTTTCTTGTGCATTCTTATGTGTTACTAAGTGCTAAATTTCTCACATTTTCAATTACAAGCATCTTTTAATTATTAATCGATAGATTGTTGCTAAATAGTACGATTTACTAGTTTTATTCTTTTATTATTTGATTAGCCTTTCCAGCATTCCCTTTTTTTTTTCGATTCAAGCATTGTAAAAAAATGCCTATATCAAGACCAATAAATTCACGAAGCCTAAAACATCTGCCATCACGAGCACCACAACTTCACGAGCAATCACTAGTGTGTATAGACACTCAATTTATGTTGGATTTTAACCAAAATAATCCTGATTTTCTATATCCACCTTCATAAGATGAAAAACATTTTAGTCAAGAGTGGAGCTTGATTGTTAACAGTAACATTCTTGCTCACAATCTTTGAGTTATGAGTGAGCGTGGTAAGGAAGGACCAAGTAATCATGCCTCAAGTTTTCCATAAGTCCAAAAGACATATAAAGCTGAAAGCTAAGTGTTGGGGTTCATTTTACAAAGATATGGTTGATGGCGTATCCGGAGCTCAATGTATTCATTTTTCAAAGTATTTTTTCACATGGTAGTGGTAATTCATATCTTAGTAGTCATTTCTTGTAATGTGCATCTACCCATAGCCATTTTGATGATACGCAAGCATAATTATCTTTTGACGGTAAGTTATTTATTTAAAATCAGCAATTACAAAGAGACGATCTTGTTAAATTTGTTGTGCAGAATGAAGAACCTTTTAACTTTGCTAATAATGAAAAGTGTAAGTGTGTGTGTGTGTGTGTATCTGCAACCTTTGTATAAAGAGATTCATAGAGATACTACTAGATCTGATGCGCTAAGAAAATATATAATGCTGCTAAATAATGTGTAGTGAATGATTTTAAAGATTTTGGGGTAAAGTTAGTCTTACGTCTGATATTTGGAGATCTTCTCATACTATGCTTAATCATTCTTGTATGATGCACATTGGATTGATGTTGATTTGGTTATGCACAAGATAATCATTGCTTTTGAAAATTTTATTATCCACCGGATGCATTACACGTTGCTGAAATTATACACGAAGCATGTACTACCTTTAAAGTTGATGACAAGATAATGAGTTTTGATAATGCTTTCAATAATACTGCTGTTGTTGAATTGTTAAAGACGAACCTCAAGCCTATACTATGTGAAAATTATTTTCATGTTCAATTTGTTTGTCATACAATTAGTTTAAATGTTGGAATATGGTTTAGTTGTTGTATGACCAATTATTTCTAAAATGAGGGGTAGTATTATGTTTGTTAAATCTTCCGGCCCAATAATAAAAGAATTTAAAGCTTTGTGTGCTCAATATAGTTTGCCTCATAAGAAACCTATTATAGATGTCAATCACGGGTGGAACTCCAGATATTTTATGCCTTTACATGCTATGGTGTACAAACAAGTTTATAATCACTGCATACTCACCAAGTTCTCACAAGGCTTGCCAAGTCCGGATTAATGGCACTTAGCTGGATATATGGTTGTCTTTTTGGAAGCACCGTAAAAGTTTACCGTTTTATTATCTGATACTTACTATCCCACATTCTCTTTCGTTATACTAGAAGTACAAAACAATTGATAGATATGAAATGTTTAGTGAGACAGTGCACAAATGAATATTGAGTTTACAAACTATTGGTCAGAATTTCACGTAGTTTTTTGCTACTGCCACTACTTTGGATCATAGGTTCAAGTTACATGCTATAAATTTTGCAATTACAAAGCTTTGAAATAAAATAGGTTATGGATCAACCACTACAGACTTGCTTACAACTTTCATAAGCTCGTCATTTCAACAACTTTGCACCCATGGACCCACTGTGGATCCAGTTTTGTGCGACATGTCAACATTGGTCAATTTTTCAACGCTTCAGACCGGTCAAAACATGCACGCTTGATTGCTCAGCCGGTTGCACATCTTCCCTCTAGGCGGTCGGCAGTGCTCAGCCGTCGCACATTCTTCCTCTTTGGGGTCGGCGTGCCTTCCCCCTTGAAACTCGGTGTGCCATCCCCTTGGGGGTCGCTCGCCTTCCCCTTTTGAGGCTTGGCTGGCCTTTCACCTATGCATGCTTGCTTCTTCTTGCCTCGGTCATGCGCCATCCGCGATGCCTGCTGTCACCCATCTGCCTACTCCATGACTCCTATCGTCAATGTTCGTGTGCCATTTGTCGCCCGCGCGCCGACTCCGTGACCTCTGTGGCCCCCGCACCGACTCTCCGATGCTCGTCACCCACGCTCGAGCACCGACTCTGTGACATTTCCATACCACGTGCCCCTGACACTTCACACACTACGCCACCCCTACGCGCCGCGCCATTGATACAGTCACGCCCCCGGGCTTTCTGTCATAATATCATGCAGCCGGCACTGCACACTCCACCGCACCCATATACTGAGCTACTTATACAGACGCATCCCTTGGCATCATGTAACATTACCATGCCCCCAGTACCATACACACTCTACCGCGCCCACGCGCCTTGCCGATGATACAGTCGCACCCCCCGGCTCTCTGTCGCACTACTGTGCCCTCGGCACCGCACACAGTCCGCCACGCCCACGTGTTGTGTAACTTATACAGTCGTACCGTCCGGCTCTCTGTCACATTATCATGCCGTAGACACTATACACACTCTGATGTACCCCATGAGTCGCACTGCATATATAGACGCGGCACCTGACATCATGTTACACTACCGTGCCCCATGTTGGTCCATCCTTTAACCACACCATGTGCACCTTGCCTTGGTCGTAGAATATGCTTTGACCTACAACCCAGAGGTGCAACATCCTGCGGGATAGGCGACTCCTACTGGACATTATAATCTTTGTTAGGGAGTTCTAAGGGCACCGACATGAAGACTCCCATTCCGCCAGGTAGACGGCTCCTCCAAGATACTATCTCGGGCTGTCGGATAGACGACTCCTCAAGGACACCACCTTGGGATGCTCCAACACCAAGACTCACCCATGGGGATAGGCTCGCTCTCTAAGACACTATCTTCGCTAAGGAGCTTCAACTCCCATTCCACCAAGTAGACGGCTCCTCCAAGATGCTACCTCGGCCCATCGGGTAGGCGATTCCTCCGAACACTACCTTTGCAGAATCTGAGTTTTTCGACACAAAAACTCACCTGCTGGAAGAGGCTCACTCTCTAAGACACTATCTCCGCCAGGGAGCTTTCACTCCCTTTTCGCTAAGTAGATGTGTAACGCCCCCAAAAATTCGGAGCTCCGCCGCCCCGAACTCCCGGGTCGTTAACCTACCGGATCACATCAGACCTGTCAAATCCTGTACACAACCACATACTTCAAAGCATCTAATCCGATACCGACTCGAATTCTCCAAAATACAAGATTACAACAAAACCTGCTTGAACTCAAACCATTAAAACCTAGGTTCTTTTCAAACTTGAATCCCTAAAGGATGAATCAACAGTACAGACCCACGCAGGGGTCTTACTATATCGTGGTGATGGGCTCATCGAAATCTCACTCAGACTCTAAACCATTCCCGAACCTGCTACTGCTTATCATCACCTGTAGAAGAGAGCCAAACGAAGGGTGAGCTTTTGAGAGCTCAGTAAGGTCATACAAGGACTACAAAAGAGATTATAACACGACTCCAAAAAATCCAACTGACAATGATTTTCAAGACACTTCGAACGATCAAAATTCAATAATTACCCAAACTGAGCAAAGTTCATCAGAAATAGATACCAAAATAAATATTAACAATCAGAACAGATCCAAAACGATCAATAGCATATCCTTTTCAAGTTCGCATTTCCAAGTACCACGAAAATTTCCCTTGCTCAAGGGATTTCGATCCGAGCAAAAATTCATTTCGAAAATACAACAAAATTTCTCGAGAGATTTTAACCTAAGCAGAAATCAAATCAGATAATACGATAAAGGCTTGTCAAGGGATTTCAACCCAAGTACAAATCCTTCTAGCTAAGTACAATGAATGTTTGTCAAGGGCTTTCAACCCAAGTACAAATCATTCTAGCTAAAGAAAATCAAAAATCAATGTTGATCTTGGGCGATTGCAATGCCATTATGGCAAGCTCATATAGTGTACTCATGCATGATGTACTAAATAATTACTAGTCCACTTGGATACTAGCCTGCGTTTCATGCAGGATTCAACCAGCCTTATACTGCCTCCCCACTAAACAGGTACCCAGGTCAACATAAAATTAACAATATCAATGAGCATTAACATAAGCTCATATCTCCGAAATTAATTTGGGTTCTCATAACAATAATCATACTGACATAAGTCAGCATTCGGGATTTTCAGAAGAAATCAAATTTTTCAGAAGAAATCATAATTTTAGAAGAAAAATCACAGATAAACGACAAAAATGATTACGAACATATATATCAGATTTAGACATAACAATTCAGAAGAAATCAGAATTTCAGAAGAAAAATCATAGATAAACAACAAAAACGACTGCGAATAATTATCGAATATAATCACAACAATTCGGGAGAGTGGGTACAGACAATTATCAAATTTTCTCAGCCCGCAATAACATGCGAGCATCATAAGATTTCCAAATAACCGATTCAGGTTCAACATTAGGGTTTTCTAAGCAAGAACATGCTGATATCAATACATAACTCAGAGTTCGGCATTAGCCGTAAATATATCAAAGGAGTACTTACGAGTACGAGTAATCAAATAAGGGTTCGAACAAAAGTCCTTGCCCTAGGTTCAGATAGAATCGCTTACTTGGATCCACAGCTAAATTATCATAACTGGAAGTCTTTAGCTTTAACCTAAACGGAATAATCGAACCATTAGAAACAGCCTACAGAACAAAATTATAACTTAATACGAACTCACACATGCTCCTAAAATGAACCTCCCCTCACCGGGTATGTCAAATTATTGAAACGCCCATAGTGTGTAAAATTACCGAAATGCCCCTCTCAGACTTAAAATTATCCAAACGGCCTTCCCGTAAGTAGAATCACTAAAATAAGCTTCCCATATGTAAATTTATGCAAAAATACTTTTCTTAGGCCCAATTACCAAAATACCCCTTCGGGGTGGCAAATTACCAAAACACCCCGTTACACTTTAATCATCAAAAGGACTTTTCCAAAAGCAAAGTCACTAAAATAATCTTACTGTATATAAATTTACTTCAAAATACCTCTTATAGGTAAAATTACCAAAAATACCCCTTCGGGGTGGTAAATTACCAAAACACCCCTGGGGGTTTTCCTGCATTGAAAAATCTAAAAAATATCTTAAACCACTATTTTAAGCGTCCCGATGTTATTTATGGCCTAAAAAGTATTTTAGAAATTTTTCGTTCGAAAATCCCGAACTAGTGTCTAGACTGAGTGCTAAAAGGTCAATTTCGTGAAAAATACCTATCGTCCTTGGAATAGCCCAAAATATTAGATAATGAATCATATCTGTAAAATAAGGTATGCATAAAATTTTCAGATCAAAATATCTTGGTTTGATATGCTAAATAATTCGATAAAGTTATTTAATCGGTGCTCTAATTTAGCACTCTTCGCGTACTCCAAAAATTCCCAAAATTTTCCAGAGTGTAGATCTCATAAAATTATTGGGGGTTACTGTTTTAAATTTTGTCTAATTTTGGCTCTAGATATTTATTAAAATTCATGAAAAAATCTGCCTAAATTAATTTTATATATTTAATGACAAAAACAGTTACTGTTCAAATTAAGACACACACTAAAACACCTTTTCCACACACAGCTCATCTTCTTCCTCACGACTGGCACACGAATAAACACACACACATACACACACACACACACACACACACACACACCAGTCAAACACTCACCCACGAATGTTCATCATTTCCCATTTCTATGCCTAAAATTCACCCTCTAATACATTAATACACAACTCTTATACACATATACACACAATTACACACACAGTCCACTCACGCACACTCACGACACACACTGAACACACTCAAGAACCTCCATTATCAGCCACATGCACTCACCTACACCCTCAACAGGCCACACAAACATTTCCAATCCCTCTTATTCTCTTCCAAAACAGTCAATCACTACATGAATACGGTAATTTATCTAACAACTTCCCCATTAAAGCCATAGCCGAAACTCCCCCTTCTTCTTACACGGCAAACACACACAATGATATCACAGAACACACACATACTAAATCATATGCCAAATAGGGTAGGACAATTACCCCTTCGAAATCCTTCAATTATTTTCCTTCCACGTTCTCTGATTTCTGCCTGAGTTTTCTTCTTCCCCTCTCTGTTTTGTTCTTCTTCTTATTCTTCTACCTTTCCCGAAAGGGAAAGGTTTCCTCTTTGGTGTTTTCTCTCTCTCTCTCTCTCTCTCTTTTAAGGACAAAATCAAACTCACATAATATAAAAAAAAATCCATCAGGTGATTCATCCTAGGAGGTCGCATTCCCACAATTTCCCTCAAAATTCCAAATTAACCCCCAAATTTTCCAAAATTATGAAAATGCCCCCAAATTTTCAAAATTTACATTTTTACCCCAAAATTCTTTTAAGCTTCCACAAGCTTCTAATACCCGAGTATTAATCAAAATTAGCGCCCGTTTATTTTTCGGAGCCCAGATGATATTTTTAACCGGCTCCTGAAGTTTGGAATATTACAAGATGGCTACTCTGGGATGTTAGCTAGGCCCAGCGAGTAGGCGATTCCTTCGGGACACTACCTTGGCACGCTCCGAATGCTCCGGCACAAGGACTCACCCGTGGGGACATGCTCACTCCCTAAGACACTATCTTCGCCAGGGATCTTTACCTCCCTTTTCACCAAGTAGGTACCTCCTACGGGATGCTACCTTGGCCTATCGGGCAGGCGATTCCTTTGGGACACTACCATGGCACGCTCCGAGTGCTCCAGCACAAGGACTCACCCGCGGGGATAGGCTCGCTCTTCTAGACAATATCTCCTCCAGGGAGCTTCAACTCTTCTTTAGCCACATCGATGGCTTCTATGGGATGCTAGCTTGGCCAGTCGGGTAGGCGACTCATCCGGGACATTACTTTGGCGTGCTCTTAGTGCTCTGGCACAAAGACTCGTCCACGGGGATAGGCTTGCTATCTAAGGCTCTATCTTTGCCAGGGAGCTTTAACTCTCATTTTGCTCTGTACGCGGCTTCTCCAGGATGTTAGCTCGGCCCGCTGGGTAGGCGACTCCTTTGGGACACTACCTTGGCGCGCTCCAAGAGCTTTGGCACAAGGACTCACTCGTGGGAATAGGCTCGCTCTCTAATACACTATCTCTGCCAGGAAGCTTCAACTCCTCTTTCGCCAAGTAGACGGCTCCTCCAAGATGCTAGCTCAACCCGTCAGGTAGATGGCTCCTCTAGGACACTACCTTGGTGTGCTCTGAGTGCTTCGACATAAGGACTCACCTGAAGGATAGGCGATTCTTCCAAATACTATCTCTGCTAGGGTGTCGTGTGACTAGCCTACATGCTTCAGCACTGGGGGCTTTCATCGGCTCCCCGAGGGACTATGAGCCCCAGGCCACTCCGAGATGAGAGTAGGTCTTTAGAGGGCATTTCCCCTTGTGTGCCTCGTAGTTGGGCGTCGAGTCTTCTCCATCACTGCCACGTCCTCGGCGTCTCTTAACGCCTTGTTGACTTTGCAAGGGCTTTGGACTGGTGGCTAGATCAAGGGGGTTTTCTGGCCACACCAGCGCTGTGGGAGCCAGTCTTTCCAGATGAACAAGGCGACATAGGCCAGGTGAATATGCAATCCGATAGTCCGTAGAGCACCGACACTTGTGGATGCCTCGGTGACGTGCTGCTCCTGGGGAGCACCACGTGTTGCTTGATGACATCATCATCTCAACCTCTATAAATTAGGGTCTTGAGAATTCATTTGAGGACTTGACTCTTGACATTTTCAAAACTCACTTTCTCACTCTAGAATTCTATACGGGACCTTGGACCTAACCATCAGACTGTGACTATCCTCATGTATTTACCCCCCGCCATTGCCCTCTTCAGCACTGCCACCTCATGGTCCGACTGGAAAGCCCTTGGTCTCTGCCCTTCCTCCATCCCTGCTGTGTCCTACATCAGCATACTTGGCATCTGACTCATACTGTATTCTTTGTGGCACCTCCACATCGACTGTGAAGCCACTTCCTTGGCATTATTTTGGCGACTCTTCTGAGGAGGTTAGCATCGCTGTGCAATTCATCCCTTGTCTGACACACCCAAACAACCATGCCTCAACAATACAAGACTACCAACCAAAGCCTCAACCCAACTATCTAAGAGGGGCATCACCTTGAGGACCAAGAGGAGACCAGCCACAACCAACTCTAGGCCCATCCAATGATGGATGCGCCCAATGTGGCAGCGATCGTCAGTGCCACAATCCAGAATCTTACTAATATTATCACCAAACTCCAGGACTCCAAATCGTATCTCATGGCCACAATATTAGAAATAAAAAAAAATCAATCCATGCCTTGACTTCACAGTCGTCGACTTCTCAAGGCCTAGAGCTCCATACCCAGTGCCTGTTGTTCACCCCATGTCATCCTAAGCTCTAGGTTGGCTCCTCCTGCTCAATCCAACCTTCAGGGCCTGGGCTAGTTCTGGACACTACCCAGGTCCCTCGGCATGCCAATTTTTCTACAACAAAAAACTTCTTGTGCTTTGGGATAACACTTCTTCACTCCCTTAACATTTTGCAACTCTTCAACACTAAGAATATTTTATTACAATTTTGATTAAATTTGCATCGACCGTGCCCCTATGCCTGGTGCTATGCCAGTCGCTGCCCGCTTGCAGCGCGACGTTCGACCACGCCCTTGTGCCCAGGCTTCAGTAGGTGGTACACGAGGTGACTCGAGCCACCTACTCCTCACCCTCATTGTTTAGTGATGACCTCGCCCCTGCGCCCGTCGTGGTGCTCCTGTTTTGACACCTAAGCATTCTGAGGCTTTAATAGGTAAGGCACGAGGTGGCTCCAGCCACCTACTCGTTACCCTTCATCGTTCAGAGATGATGCCAGCGACTCTTTTGCCAAGAAATAACAAAAATTGTTCTAAGTATGAACTTCCGAATATGCATATGCTACAGGTCTAGGTTGCCCCTCTGTGTATACCGCATGCAGAGAGCTTATATTCCTAACCTATCTTGGCGGCACCCATAGACCTACTGTGGGTCCCGTTTTGAGCGACACATGTCAACTGCCAATTTTTTAACACTTTAGACCGGTCAAAACGCTCACCACGATTGCTCAGCCGGTGTCACATCTTCCCCATTAGTGGTCGACGTTACTCAATCAATCTCACATTTCTTCCCCTTGGGGGTCAACGTGTCTTCCCCCTTAACAGTTGGCCTGCTTTCCCCTTGGGTGGTCAGCCGTCTTCCCCTTGGGGGGTTGGCTGCCTTTCCCTTGGGGGGTTATCTGCCTTCCCCTTTTGGGGTTGTCTGGCCTTTCACCTATGGATGTCGCTTCTCTTTACCTCACCCATGCGCCACCAGCACCCACTCACTGACTCTGCGACCTTTGTCGCCCGAGCCTGAGCGCCATCCCGACGACCTCTATCGCCCGCGCATTAACTCTACGATGCCCATCACACACGCTCGAGCATCGACTCTGCGACATTTCCAAACCATGTGCCACTGGCACTTCACTACTCTATTGTGCCCATGCACCCGCCGCTAATATAGTTATGCCCCCAAGCTCTCTATCACATTATCATTCTGTCGGCACCGCACACACTTTGGTGTGCCAACGCATCATTCTGCTGATACAATCATGTCTTTTGGCTTTCTATCACACTACCGTGCCTGTGGTACCATACACAGTCTGTTGCACCGACGCACCGTGCTGCTTGTACAGTCACACTCCCTTCCAGCATCCTATAACACTAACCCGCCCTCGAGTTGGTCCATCCTTTCACCACACTATGTGCAACCTGCCTTGGTCATGGAACATGCTTTGACACACTTCTTCAGGACACTATCTCTACCAAGGGGTTCCAAGGGCTCTGATATGAAGACTCCCCTTCTGCCAGGTAAGCGGCTCTTCCAGGATGCTACCTGGCCTCGTTAGGTAGGCGACTCCTCCAGGACAATACCTTGGGGCTCTCCTAGTACTCTGGCATAAGGACTCACTCCTGACGATAGGCTTGCTTTGTAAGACACTATATCCACCAAAGAGCTTTAACTCCCCTTTTGCCAGGTAGATGGCTCCTCCAAGATGCTACCTCGGCCTGTCAGGTAGGTGACTATTCTAAAATAATACCTTCGTGGGCTCCGAGTGCTCTAGCACAAGGACACACCCACGGGGATAGGCTCGCTCTGTAAGACACTATCTCTGTCAGGGAGCTTTAATTCTCATTCTACCAGGTAGACGACTCCTCCGGGATGCTACCTCGGCCCGTCGGGTAGATGACTCCTCCGAGACACTACCTTTGCACGTTCCGAGTGCTCCGGCACAAGGACTAACCCACGAGGATAGGCTCGCTTTCTAAGGCACTATCTCTGTCAGGGAGCTTCAATTCCCCTTCCACCAGTTAGACGGCTCCTTCGAGATGCTAGCCTAGCCAGTTGGATAGGCGACTCCTTTAGGACTCTACCTTAGCGTACTCCGAGTGCTCCGGCACAAGGACTCACCCGCGGGGATAGGCTTATTCTCTAAGACACTATCTTTGTCAGAGAGCTTTAACTCCCCTTCTACCAAGTAGACAGCGCCTCTTGGATGCTAGCTCGGCCTGTTAGGTATGCAACTCCTCTGGGACACTACATTGGCGAGCTTTGAGCTCTCCGGCACAAGGACTCACCTGTGGGAAAGGCAACTCCTCCAAAAAACTATCTCCGCTAGGGTGTCGTGTGACTAGCCTACTTGTTCTAGCAACGAGGCTTTCATCGGCACCCTGAGGGACTATGACCCCCGGGTCAGTCCGAGACGGGAGCAGGCCTACAGAGGGCATCGTGCCTCGTCCACCTGGCAATTGGGCGCCGGGTCTTGCCCAACACTGCTAGGTCCTTGGCATTTCTCAACGCTCTGTGGGACTTTGCAAGGGCTTTGGACTGGTGCCTAGATCAAAGGGGTTCTCTTGTGACACCAGTCCAGTCTTTCCAGACTGACAGGGCGACGCTGCGTGGGGTAGGCCAGGTGAATACGGGATCCGACAGTTTGTGGAACATTGGCACCTGTGGACCCCTAAGGTGACGTGTCATTCTTGAGGAGCGCCATGTGTTGTTTGATGACATCATCATCTCAACCTCTATAAATAGAGGTCTTAAGAATTCATTTGAGGACTTGGACTGTTGACATTTTTTAAAACTCACTTTCCTACTCTAGAATTCTAGAGAGAGAAACATACATGACCTTGACTCTGGACCTAAGCATCAGACTGTGACTGTCCTCGTGTATTCATCTCGCGCCATTGCCCTCACAGTACTGCCACACTTAGGCTCTGTCTGGGAAGCCCTTGGTCTCTGCCCTTGCTCCATCCTTGTTGTGTCCCACATCAGCATACTTGACATCGGACTCGGATTGCATTCCTTGTGGCACCTCCACATAGACTGCGAATCCACTTTCTGGGCATCAAACTTTATAAGTAATTTCAAAATTCTGTTGACATGCGCTTGCGCACTACATCATCGAGCAGTCAATTATATTATGGATTATATCTTAAGTGTAGAAGATGTAGAGGCAAAACAACAAATATTGGGAGAACATTCTGCATGTTTTTTTTTTTAATGAAAGTGGTTTTATACGCACACACTAATCACCAGTCTTCATTGTTATTAGAGGAACAAAAGAATTTTGATTAATTAATTTTTTGGAGAACAAAAGAAAAAGTCTATCATGTTTTATACCAAATTGCACGTGATATACCACCAGTTCAAGACTCAATGGCTGTTTCAGAGTCGCATTTGTCAACGAGTGAAAGGGTGTTAACATCGGATGAGATGAGGATTCGTCTTAACCCAAAGTCATCGGAGTTATGTATTTATTGGAAGGATTATCTTGATGCGAAATACCATGAGCAAGATAAACAATTGATAATAGGCATGCAACAATTCGAGCGTTGAAGATCTTCTAGATGATTAGGTAATTTTTTTCTTTTTCTTTTCTCAACTTTTTAAAATATATCTTTCTCAAATCTAGTTTAGATTTTTGCCAGATGTTTTTCAAACAAGTTAAATATTTATAGTAAAAAAGTTTATATGAACTTGCTTCACGTTTTTTGGACAATTAACATTTTATATGATAAAAAATTAGATAACTTTGCCTGTTTGCTTACAAGCAATCGGTCTCAAGCTCGGATAAAGAAGGAGGGCACATAAACAAACTAATCATAAATTTAAGTTTACCACAAATTAAAAAGAATTACTAGAAAAATTAAATTCTTTGAGCCGACCAAAGCCCGACAATATATTAGGGCAAGGGCTTGTATTAGGCTAGCTACGCCCTCCTATTCATGAGAAAGCCCGCTCGACTGTATTGTCAAAAAGTCATACAGGCCCGGGCTGGCCAGGCTTGGCATTTCTAAAGTGAAGTTTGCATACCTCTACACGACACGACATCAATAGAACTCTTGAGGAAAAAAAAGAAAAAAAAAACCCTTAGAGAAACCAAGGGCCCGTACGTTTACAGAATTTATTTTCGTTTTTGTAATGATGGTGAAAAGTATCTCTTCCATTTTCGAACACCTTCATTTTCCACGAATAGGGAAGCAGATCTCCTCCATTTTTCGCGAACACCTCAATTTTCCACGAACAGGGAAGCGAATCTTCTCTATCTTCCACAAACACGGAAGGGGTAGGAACGGGTAGGAACGGGAAGGGGAAGGGGAATTACATGAATAGGGAAAGAGAAGAGGGAATTACAGGAAAGAAAAGAGGGAGTTGCGGGAATTCGTGAAGGGGAAGGGGATGTCACACCAATGTGGGCCCGGGGAAGGGGATGTCACACCAAGGGGAAGAAATGAAGGGGAAAGGGGATGGAAACCAACGTAACTCTGTTCTGGGGTGGGCTCTATTGAGTGATAATTTATTGGAAAAAGGTAAAAAAGTAGGTATGAAGGGTTGTTGGGAAGATAAATGGAGGGTATAAAAATAATTTGTTAGGTTAAGAGTAGGGTTAAAATTGAAAAAAATATGTACAAATAGTGTAGAAAATGGTAAACATACAAGAATTGATCCAAAAATGTTGGTAAAAATGAAAATAAAAATGGTAAACGTACAGAAAAAATTGAAAAAGTGGATACGGAAAAAACTGAAAGTACACAATATGATTTTAGAAAAGAATATTAAAATCTTAAAAACAAAAACAAAATACAAAACGCAAAAAATAATTATGTAAGCGTATGCCCCCTAATTTTCCATCCATAGCTCATTTGAGGACAGTGAAATTCAATTAACTGTGGCAGTTTAAATCCAAAGCAACTTTCATTAGTACTAATAACCACTTTTTGCTAAGGGGCCGTTTGACAGGCCTTTTTTTTTGCTCTTTTTTGACCCCCTTCTCTTTTTTTTTGCAAAAGCCCATAAAAGTGAGATGTTTGGTTGACTTCTCTTTTTAAAAAAAGCCCAAGAGATTAAAAAGAGCTGGCCATTTTTAAAAAGAGCTCAAAGCTCTTTTCTTCTTCTCTTTTCACGCAGAGCTGGCCACTTTTAAGGACTTCTTTCATCTCTCTTTCTTCTCTCTATCTCCCCCTCCGTCCATCAAACATGGTCGGCGATCAAGGGTGAGCTGGGTTCAACAGATCCCCAATCACGTCATCATCGGCTTGTTTCTCTAGGGTTTCTGGTGTTGGTGGGTTTTGGGTGAGGGTGTGGCGTTTGAGGGCGAGCTGGGTTTCGTCGGCGACGGCAGCGGAGAGGGGCTGACGGAGCTTCTCGAGCTCGTCGATGGCGGATTCTTTCCGATAATACACATAGCATTCACTCAGACTTGCTCAGGAGTGGGAACTGAAAATATATGAGACGCTCGAGATCGGATTCTGAAAGGAGTTGACTGTTGACCGGTCATGGGTCACCGGTGAAGTCCAGTGTCCTCATCGTCGTCGCCAGCAGAGGATGTTGGCCAGTGGAGTCGTTGTCGCCGGTCACTCGCCCGCCTTGCCATCGCCGGTCTGTTGTCAGATCTGGAACAAGAAGGTCGGTCGGCGGTCTTCTCTCCAATCTCTTAGCTGTATTGAAGTAAATGAGAGAGAGATTGAGATGAGGCCAGAGAGAGCTCTGCTTTTGGGTCGCCGTCCGTTGTTGCCTGTCCCCATCGTCGTCGATGAGTGGTGTCAGGCCGTTTGGGTGAGAGTGAGAGAGTAGCGTAGTGGGAGAGAGAGGAGATGGAAATTGGACACAGAGAGACAGGGCAGGGATAAAAAATTGGACACAGTCAAACGCTTGCTCTTTTCTGTTTTTTGAAAAAATAAACTCTGTCAAACAGCCACCAGTTTTTTAAACTGGTGAAAAAAAAAAAACCAAAGCTCTTCTCTTTTTTTTTTTGGAAAAAAAAACTAAAAACTGAAAGTCATACCAAACAGACCCTAAGTATCCGTTTTCTTTTTGCCACTTTTATTTTTGTTTTAGGGGATGAGCGCCCGGGGTGGGGGCAAGGAGGGTGGGGTTGTGGGGTTGGTTTGAGATTGAATATGAACAACTGAGATGTAAGCTTGACCATCTAGGGCTTGATGAATTATTTCACATGTGCACTTTGGAGTGTCAAAAATGGTTTGCCTATTTTTCTTTTCCTTGTGAGAGTTTGACTTAAACCGCAAAGAGATTGGACCAATCAAAATGGATGGCTTGAAATAGCGTGTCTTCTTTAGCATATATATAGAAGTCTTCTGAACAGGCTGGTCAATACCACGTGTCAATGGAAATAAATTTCTTTCCCTGTGGAAGGACTTAACGGTGTTGTTTCGGTGTGCACGACCTAATAAGAATCTTCTCATCTTTTTAGAGTTATTGTTGAGTTTCAATATGTCAAGTCTCACATCTCGACAATACATATTTGAGATTGATTTTTATACCTTGTGAGTTTTTCCGTCTCTTGAGCATGCTTTTGAGTTGGACACCATGTTCAACATGGTATCAGAGCTAGGCTCTGCCGCCCCATTCGATTCAAACGGGACCACCTCTTATTCAAGAGGAGCACCTCTTATTCCACGTTTCGCGTGAAGGCGGGTGTCCAGTCCCACATCGACAATATATATGGTTTGGGATTGATTTTTATACCTGGTAGGTTTTTCCGTCTCTTGAGCATGCTTTTGGGTTGGACACCATCTTCAAGAGTTTCTACTCTCGTATATTATGTCTGATAGAAATGGATAAGATATTTTTGTTAAGTCTGTGTTTCTTTTTGCACTGTTTAGTTTCTTTTTGTGTAGGCAGTGGGGGGTTGTAGGCTGAGATAAGGAATGAAATCGCTGCTTGCCCAAATCTACCTAATTCCTCTAGACGCAACGACACTAATAGAACTCTGAGGGAAAAAGAAATAAAACACTTGGAGAAACCAACTTTCCATCTATAGCTCATTTGGAACACTGAAATTCAATCAACTGTGGCAGTTTAAATCCAAATTAACTTTCATTAGTACTAAGAACCTCTTTTGGCCGGTTGGTTTGAGATTGAATCTGTACAACTGAGATATCAGTTTGACCTTCTAGGTCTTGATGAATTGTTTTACATGCGCACTTTGTAGTGTGTAACAGAAAAACGTTTTGCTTATGTTTCTTACTTTATGGGAGTTTGACATAAACTGCATGAGGAGATTGGACCAATTAAATTGATGGCTTGGACATGTCTTGTTTAGCATATATATAGAAGTCTGCTGAACAGGCTTTCTTCTTCAATTTCTCAGGTCAATACCACGGGTCAGTGAATGTAATTTTCTTTTCTATGCAACGAATAAACGTTGTAGTGTCCATGTGCACGACCATAACAAGAATCTTCTCATTTTTCAAGAGCAAAATTTGTACGAATTGCGAGACCCTAACACCATGCTGCACATGGCCTTCACTATTATGGAACTTGGTGGTGTTAGTCCATGTGACACCTAGAAGAAAGTGGGCGTTGAGATGTAATCCCACCACGTCAAGAAGGGAAATTTATAACTACTATTTCACAAGGTTTGTGCGCCTCTCCGTTTCCTGTAGATGAGTTTTAGTTAAATACTTTCACATGATATTTAAATAGATTAATTAAGCTTAAGAAATAGTAATTAATTTGATCCGTCACCTGAATCCATCCACGTTCTTATTCACTCAATAAGAGAAAGTTCCTCACACATGAGAGAGGACATGTTGACATATAATCTCACATTAAAAAAATAATATATATATAGCTGATCCGTTAACGGCGCTGACAACTTCAGCTAAATTGTCCGCGCGACGTGGTCGTCCATCTATCATGATGAGAAAGATCACAACCTTTAGAAAATATTCTAAATAAAGAGACACAGCCCTTAAATAAACGCCACTTATTTTGGGGGAGTTTTATTAAAGGGCAAATTACACCTATGTTCCTGAGGTTATGGTATAATTACAGGCAAGGACAATAGTTTGGACAAATTACTCTTATATCCGTTGACCAAATAGAATCTCAAAAATCCTAACGGTTTTAATGAAAAGACTTTATTACCCCTAAGTTAGAACCTTATTTTTTTTAATGCCATTACTTCATCTTTAAAAAAAGAAAAAGAGATTAATGTCATTACTCCCTACCCCCCCATACCCCCCAACCCCATTTCTCTCACTCCTGCATGAACGGGTCCTCATCGGTGCAGAAGCCACACGTATCCACCACCGATATACTACCGGCGTCGTGGGGCGATGGAGCTGCCGGGTGCATATCGGGACAGCAGAACCATGGAATCGTGCACTGTGTGAAACGCCCGTCCCCTATCCCTCCAAGCCGATGCCAGCCCAAGCCACCGCATGGAATCTCCTGCCGGCGTTGAAACCTATCTCCGGTGACGTCGCTCTTCCCCCTCCATCTCTTCTCTCCTCTCCTCCCCCACAATAGCCCCACTCCCTTACCCTACGTCGCCGGCAGCTCCATCGCCCAATCGAATTTCTTGGGTTGAGAACAATCATTTGAAACTTAATATACTGATTTTGACGATTGTAAGCATCATTGGGGAGTGAGCAGGTGGTTCAGGTCTTTCCCCTCGCCCCAACGTTGATGATTGAATCTTCGGCGATGAGGGAAGGGGCTGTAGGCGGGGAGGGAAGGGGCTGCCAACGGGGAGGGAAGGGGCTGCTGGGGTGAGGGAAAGGGCTACTGGCGGGGAGGGAAGGGTCTGCTGGAGTGAGGGACTGGGCCTAATTTGAAAATTAGGGTTTCAACAAAATCCTAACTTGCAAATTAGGGTTTCAACAAGACCCTAACTTGCAAATTAGGTTTCAACAAAATCCTAACTTGCAAATTAGGGTTTCAACAAGACCCTAACTTGCAAATTAGGTTTCAACAAAATCCTAACTTGCAAATTAGGGTTTCAATAAAACCCTAATTTTGAGTTTTAAAACTCTAATCTTTAATTAAGGCTTGAATTCTTAATATAAAATTTTTAAAAATATTCAGCATATACAGTACAAGGGGTAGTATCGTCATTTTAAAAATACGTATTGATGACATCATAAAAAATTATACTTTTTGGACAGAACCCTAACGGATGGACACGACTGATACATTTTAAAAGTGTTTGGTCACGGTATGTTACATTTTAAAACTTAATGTCATTGACTGTAATTATACCCTAACCTCAGGGACATAAGTGTAATTTGCCCTTTATTAAAACTTCTCAACATATGTAAGTCTCTAAACCGCCTAGATTCAGTACTCGAAACCACCATTGTGTTCGTACAGTACGATGCCTTTCCATATCTAGAGTTGTCAAATGGGCCGGGCGGCCCGCGGGCTGGCCTGGCCCCTTTGATGAACAGTGCTGGCCCGGCCTTTTAAGGCCTAGGACCTGGGCCTGGGCTAGGCCTACATTTCCCAGAAAAAAGCCCGGGCCAGGCCCGGCCCGGTTTTGGCTCGGGTTTGGCCCGGCCCGGGTCTAGCCCGGTTCAGGCCCCCCTCTTTACTTTTGAAATTCCACTTTTCCCCCCCTTCCTCCCAACGGATTTATTCCCCTTTTCCCCCCTAAACAATACTGAAGATTTAAGTAAGGCGAAGAATAATAACACATCTTAAAGTCTTTGATTTTTTTTCTTTATAAATATAGTGGTCATGGGATCGAGTAAATTTTCAACATCTTTATGTATTGAAATTGCTGACCCCAATGCATCGTGTACCCCACATTTGCTGTATTTTGTCAATTTATGTTACAATTTGAGTGGGCTGGAACTTGAAATCTGCTCTATTTCAGCAAAGATATTGTTCTGTGCCTAACCATGGGCTTTAGATAATCGAACCTAATTCCAGTTTTTGTGTTCGGATTGCCCGAAATTTGATTTAAAAGAGAGATTGCATAAAGAAGATTCAAAAGGTATTTCCTTTTAAGTGTAAGTCTTACCAAGAAGAGTAGCTTTGTCCTCGACTTTTAAGCTCCATCAACGGATGTGCATTGCATAGCCTCACACAATGAACCTGAAGCCAGTGGCGAAGGGGAGGGGTAGCACTGTCGCGTGCCCACCCCCATCTTTTGGGATGAAGTTTTTCTTGACAATTTGGCTTTTATCTTTATGATGATGATGATATTTGTTACTTCATGTCCCTTTGAGAATTTATCATTATTGAGAACCTTTTTGAAGCCAAACTTGTTGATTTAGTATATTGAATTAGTCTTACCGTATACCGTAAAACATATTCTTACACATCAATCTTTTTACTCTTGTCGCTATAGATTTGTAGTAAAGCATTGATTGCTGTTAGGGACACTTTAATAAAGCGTCCCTAACAGCAAATTACCATAATTAAAAAAAACCTTACCTTGAATAACAAGAAAATGCCAAAAAAAAAAAATTGAGCCCGGGCCCGGCCCTAAATGTTGGGCCTAGGGCCTGGGCTTGGACCGGGCCCAGATATCCCCATAACCAGGCCCGGCCCCTGCCCGGCCCGATTGGCAGCCCCCTTGGCCCGGCCCCGGCCCGATTTGCTGGAGGCCCAATGGGCTTGGGCTGGGCCGGCCCAAGCCCGGCCCATTTGACATCTCTATCCATATCTAAACAAGTTACCCATGTACTTTCACAACAAGCTGGCTACTTCGTCTCACGCTTCACTTCAAACTATCATTGGCGTATACATCTTCAAAAGGCCAATTTATGTTCCTAACTGTAGCTCAGTAACAAAAGAAAATTAGCTTCTGCAGCTACAATGCCTCCCACCAAATACAATAAACTGCAATCAGCAGTTACATTACGTGAACCACGAGCACATACGTAATGTTAGGGCCATGCTTGATGCTCCATAGAAAAAGCAAGTATCAAAGCGAAAAACCGCTCAGTCTACTAATTACAAACTTGATCCTAAGCTGCTAACACCAGTAAAGAACATAGTAGGCTATTTTCCACTATAATTTTACAGCTAAAATACATGGAGAAACACCTTTTCAAACTTACCCCAAAATGGGTAACTACGGTTCTGCTCAGTCGAGTGGAATTGAAATGACAATAATAGGAAAAATAAAAATTAAACACAAAATATATAAGCCAAAATTGCAACACTAATATCCATATTCATGCTGTTAATAAATTGGGTCAGTGGACCCATTATCCGCCCACTAACAGATAATGTGTATTTGTTAGTTTGGATAAATACAGTTATTTAAAGAATATTTATCTCTTAAGTGTTTGAGATAAATACAATCTTTATCTCCTAAGAGTTGGAGGTAAAGCCAGTCTCTAATTGTATCTCTATATAAAGGCTAGAGATATCCCAATAAATAACAAGTCAATAGTAATAACCCTCTCTCTAGAGCAATCACCAAGCTCTAGGATTTGGTTCGTGGACGAAGAACTCGACTCTAGTAGCCGTTTTCGTACCTGCGAAAAAGATCAAGCGTGTTGGAGGCTCGTAACAACAAGGATCCTACGTCGGAATATTCGGAGACTTCATACGGTATGTTTCCGAACCCACTATGTGTTACGTGGTAGCGCAATAATTGTTGTAATCGTTTCAACATTGGTATCAGAGTATGATTACTTGTTGATTCGCCTTTAAACATGCTAATTAAATTATGTGCATGTTGCGATTTTTTTCCGAATACATGAACGAGACCCATTACAAAAATTCAAAATTTATTGAGCATGTTTTCTGAAAAATAATTATATAGTTTTGTTCTCCTATGGTTGAGGATGAACTCCATAAAATTTCGTGATTTTTGGATGCATGATTCGTGAGGAATCACAATTTTATTTTTCAAGAAAACTGTGATTTTTTCGAGTTTTGGGACTCAAACTCGGAGCCTGATTTTCATTTTTTATTATGATCTTTTGGTACATAATTAATCTATGTCGCATAAGCTTTCCAACGATATATCGTACGCATTATTTGGATTAAAAACGAGAGAGATATGGCCTTCGAAAGTTGGCATCGCGACGTGACGGCGCTGGAAAAAATTAGGGTTTAATGAATAAGATGAACAGTGCACGACACGCGCTTCACGCGCTAAAGCCGAGCCACAGCCGCGCCCACGTGCCAAGGACGCGTGCCACGCGCGAAGGCAGCTAGGCATGACACGCGCGCGCCAAGCCGCGCCGCCACGCGCTAGCCGTGGCTGATACCACGCGCGACACGCGCCCAGGCCAAGTTGATTCCACGCGCGCCCACGCGCGCGCGTGTAATTCACGCGCCTGTTCAAAAAAAATTCCAAACACAATCCCACGCGCAGTGGTGGCGCGTGGAGGCGCGTGCAGGCTATTTTTTGGCCGGTGTTCGTCACCGCAGGCGAGTGGAGCCTTGTCGTGCCTTCTGAAAATTTTATATGGTGTTAAATTTACCTTTCTATCCTCTGTGTGTATTCTGTTTAATTTTTAAACGACTTTTTCTATTGAAATTAGCTTTAAAATTTTGTTTTGTACACACATAATTTTTCTTTAATTGTAGAGGGTAAATTAGGGATAAATTTACTGTTTGTCAATTTTTTTAGGATTTATCTCTCAGTTTTTGGTTATTTGTGAGTATTTTTGTGGTACTTTTGTGGTTCCCAAAAAAATACGAATAATGCATTAATATTATTTTTTGCACTTCGTGAGTAGCAATAAATATTTTTGGAGAGTTATATGACTTAGATAAATTATGTCTAATTTGTTACATGCTTGCCTTGATTGTGTTATGGTTTAAATATACTTTTGAGGTATATTTGTTAGGCTTTTGGTAAGCCCACATTTCTTTTTTAAACCTAATTTCAAGGCCTTCATACCCGTTTTCCTTGGAAGGAAAATGTGGTCTATTCATCCATTTAATTACCCTTTAACTTGTTATTTGAGCATGCTAGTTTTAGGTTAAATGGATGGATATTAGATTGGCATTTTAAAGAAACTTATGTTTATATGTTTACTCTTGCTTTAAGAAAATTCTTTTGAGAATAATGTGCTGTGCGGCATCTCCATTTGTTTTATTGGAGTAGTTTGTAGTAGGATTCTCAAAAATGTTGTATTCTATTATTTCCCTGTATATTTCCAGAAAGCTTTGTACGGAGATGTAATTTCGCACGCACATTATTCAAGTTAGAATTTTCTTAGCATAAGTTATTAGAATGCCAATGGGGCTCAGTTGAGTCCTTGCACACTTTATTGCATGGTGCAATTTTATATTGTTCTAAATTATCATGTGGATGATTTATTATATTGTGGCTTATATAATGATGAAATTTATTGCGAAAAATTACTTGAAAAATATTTTTCCCAACTCACATACATGGGAGATGATTACGAGCTTAGCAAATTTTCGATTTCATGATGTGAGGAAGGATTATGTTTTTCATTTGAATTTTTTGAAATAAATAGAAGGATGTATAATTAATGTCTTTTCCTTGCGCAATCTAATGTAGTGAATATAATGGCCACCAAGAATGTCATAGCTGATCTCGTTAAGGGTGAGAAACTTAACGGAGACAATTATGACGTTTGGCACAAAAAGATGAAATTCATGCTGAACGAACAAGAGCTCGAGGAGCACTTGACCAAGGAGATGGTCGCGCCAACTGAAGCGCAACCCCTAAGAGACCACTCTGCCTACCAGAAATGGAATCAGAAAGATCGTAGTGCGCGCTACACCTTGTTGAGCAGCTTGCAAAATGATCTAATCGGGCAGTATGATGAACTTCCAACTTGCAAAGCTTTATGGGAGCAGCTCAAGTTCTCTTTTGGTGGAACCTCAACTACGCGGCTTCGTAGCCTTGTGATTAAGTTTGAGGAGTACACAAAAGACCCTAAACATACCATGAGTGAACATCTAAGGATGATGTCCAATATGATTGGTAAGCTGAGGGATGCTGGCTATGCGCTCACAGATGAGCAGCAAGTCAGAGCTGTCATAAGGTCCCTTCCTGCCTCATGGGCCAATATGAAACAGATATTGACTCACAGTGAAAACATCAAGAACTTTTCTGATGTTTCACAGCATGTCATCCTTGAGGACGAGACTCGAGATGCTGACAAGACCCTTGCTTATGTCGCCCAAGGGGGATCGTGCAATGCAAATGGCAAGCGCGGAAGACAAAGTAAGAAAGGTAAGAAAGGCGAGGCTAGCACTTCTGCGCCAAAGGAAGGAAAAATGAAGAAACGCAAGAGAGGAAAACGTGGTGGGAAAAAGGATCTGTCTAAAGTTAAATGCTTCAACTGTCAACAGAAAGGACACTTCGCTCGTGATTGCACTGAGCCGAAGAAGGTACTTTTCGAATCTTTCTCTCAGTTATATGTTTCCTCACATGTGATGGTTGCTCATTCCCAACCTATGTGGTTTGTGGATACAGGTGCAACAAAACATGTAGCACGTGATCGAGAGGGGTTCGTAGATTATCACCGGATTTCAGCGGGTAGCAAACATATCTTCATGGGAAACAATAGCTCCGAAGAGGTGCTAGGGGTTGGTTCTTACCAGCTCAAGTTGCGCACTGGGCGCACATTGATTCTTGAGGATGTGCGATATGCACCCACTGTTCGGCTTAATCTACTTTCAGTTACTGTTTTATTAGACAGTGGTTTTTCCTTTATTTTTAAGGGTAATAAGTTGGACATCTTTTTGGATGATGTTTTGTTCGGACATGGTTTTCGCATGGATAATCTTTTTCAATTGGATTTAAATGATTCACATTCCTCTTATTCTTATGTTGTGAATGATAATATTGTGAATGATTCTGCCACCTGGCATGCAAGACTGGGCCACATAGGCCAAGATAGGATGACTCGTTTGGCTAGAGAAGGCCTTTTGGGCCCACTCGCAAGAGTCAATCTACAAACTTGTGAGGCTTGTTTGGCCAGTAAAGCATGCAGGAAGCCTTTTGGAAAGGCTGTGAGAGCAACTCAACCACTTGAGCTAGTTCACTCTGACATATGCGGACCTATGAGTGTAAAGGCACGCCATGGCACCTCTTATTTCCTTACACTGATAGACGATTATACGCGATATGGTTATGTGTATCTGATATCTCACCGCTGTGAAGCTTTGGACTGTTTCAAACGCTTTGTAGCTAAGGTTGAGAATCAGAAAGAGAAGAATTTAAAAACTTTTCGCACTGACCGAGGACGCGAATATTTGTCAGATCACTTCAAGAAGTTTTGTGAGGAAAAAGGGATACGCAGGAAACTTACTATTCCTAATACTCCACAACAAAATGATGTTGCAGAAAGAAGGAATAGAACATTGTTAGACATGGTTAGGTCTATGATGGCGCAAGCAAACCTTCCGATATCATTTTGGGGGGATGCCCTTTTGACTGCAGCCTATATACTTAATCGTGTGCCTTCACAGTCAGTCAAATCCACCCCTTATGAGCTTTGGAATGGCCAAAAGCCAAATTTGGATAACTTGCGCCCATGGGGCTCAGCAGGTTATGTTCACAGTACTTCTCATAAGTATGGGAAACTAGGGCCTAGAGCAAAGAAGAGTATCTTTCTAAGGTATTCTGAAAACTCTAAAGGCTATGTGATGTATGGTGAACATCCAAATGGTGGAAGGACTGAAATAGAGTCTCGTGATGTCGATTTCATAGAGAGTGATTTTCCTAGCATTGGAGATGCGAGTAAGAATCTTGACCTCTATGAGTTAGAGGAGGTTGAACCCACTTTACCATCTTCAAGCGAAGGTGGGGAATTAGTTCCTCGTCTGGTTGTCGCTGAAGATAGTGTAAGTGACCTTCAACCTAGTGGGAGTATCCCAGACAGTGGGAGCACACCACAAGGACCATTAGGTCAACAAGATTCTCAACTGCGTAGAGGTGCACGAGGAAGAGTTCCACGTCGTCGTTTTGAGATTGACGGAAAAATTCTTATGTGCACTCCAAATGATGAAGACGAGCCTACTTCTGTGGAAGAAGCCTTATCTTCATCTGCTAGAAATGAGTGGATGGCTGCAATGAAGGATGAGTTAAGCTCAATGGAAAAGAATCGGGTCTGGGAGTTGATTGACCTTCCGCCAGGGCACAAGACTATTGGAAACAAGTGGGTTTTTAAAGTCAAGCGCAAGGTAGATGGGTTAATCGACAAGTATAAGGCACGTCTTGTGGCGAAAGGCTATACCCAACTGCAGGGTGTGGACTATGAAGATACTTTCTCCCCAGTGGTGAGATTTGCTTCAATTCGCCTGATCCTAGCTATTGTCGCCCAGCAGGATTTAGAACTTTTTCATATGGATGTTAAGACTGCTTTTCTCAATGGAGAACTAGATGAAGAGATTTATATGGCTCAACCTGAGGGTTTTGAAGTCAAGGGACATGAGCGCAAAGTTTGCCGACTCAAACGTTCTATATATGGTCTCAAACAATCGTCTAGGCAGTGGTACTTTAGGTTTCATCATGCCATTACCTCTATAGGTTTTGAAATGATTGAACAAGACCATTGCGTTTACGTAAAACGATCCAAGAAAAATATTCTGATCCTTTCTTTGTATGTGGATGACATTCTTTAGCTGTGAATGACATGAGTTCCATTGTCGCCACTAAGCAGTGGTTGTCCTCAACTTTTGAGATGAAGGACATGGGAGAAGCTAATTATGTGCTCGGGGTTAAAATCATACGTGATCGTCCAAAGAGACTTCTCGATTTGTCTCAAGAGACATATATCAAGAAGGTCATTGAACGATTCCGTATGCATAACTCAAAACCCATAGACACTCTAATGGACAAGGCGTGTACTTTAACAACAGACCAATGCCCAAAGAATGATGAGGAAAAGAATTGGATGTCCAAAGTGCCTTACGCGGCTGCAGTAGGAAGTCTGATGTACGCTATGCTGTGTACGCGTCCAGACATCTGCTATGCCGTTGGAATGGTGAGTCGTTATCAGAGTAATCCTGGACCCGCTCATTGGAATGCGGTGAAGAGGATTCTTCGATACTTACGTGGAACCGCTGATCTCGTCCTGTGCTATCATGGTGGAGACTTGAGATTGAGAGTATACAGTGATGCTGATTGGGGCGCTGATAGAGATGAGCACATATCCATTTCAGGTGGAGCTATCTCTTGGTACAGCAAGAAAAAGTCTTGCATCGCCCTATCCACGATAGAGTCGGAGTATGTTGCTTGTTCAGCAGCAGTCCAGGAAACTGTTTGGTTGAGGTCATTCTTACAGGCTCTAGGGGTTACAGCTCATGCAGATGAGTCTGTCACTGTTCACTGTGTCAATACAGCTACCCTAGATTTTGTAACGGACCCCAAATATCAAACACATAGGCTTTCGTTATCACTTCATTAGAACTTTAGTTGCGCAAGGAGAGGTGACCATGAAGCATATACCTACTGGCAGAATGGTGGCTGATCCTTTGACCAAGCCTATTGCTAGAGATGTTTTCCTTTCTCATATTAGGAGTATGGGACTACGTAGGTTTTGATATGTTTATGGCATCTTATGTACTTGACATTATTTATTACATTAAATTTTCATTCCTTGATTTGAGTTTATTTTGGAATGAATGGATAATCTTTGTGATTACATATACATCCTTGTTGAGAGTGTCACCAGGCTCGAATTGACCCACTCACACGGGTAATTCACCTTGGCGCTAAGATAGCGAGCAAGATGAGACATAATTGTCTTAAGCGCCAAGTGGGCGAATAAGATGATACAGCTTATAAAGCAAACATGTCGCCTTAGTTGGAGCTAAGATGAGACCTAAAAATGTAGGTCGATCATAGAGTATCTCCACAACTCTATGTAGCCTGCTTACAGCCGAATGTGAGATTTCAGGCAGGCACTATGAGAGTGACTGGGCTGAAAAACTCAGGTTAGGCGCTTGTACAGCGACTAGACCCAGATTCGTATGGCGTATTTTATTATACATTTATGTGACACGCCCTTGCGGGTTACGCCATAGCATGCAAATCATACTGCATGTGCTAAATGCAGACCGACAGTGGGAGTGACGAATGAATCCCTGCTTCATCATTGTGTGAGCCACTTGGATTGAAATTTTTGATCCTATATGGTACCCTTTTCACCTTAGACTATGTCATGAAGAGGATACTCAATGTCGCTACTTTAGCATGTACCCTTGGATCATGGATGATGCGGTCTCGCGGGGCATGTCTAGGAAAGCGGTTGGGTCTAATTGGAATGACATGAGGCTTTGAGAAGAAAGTTCAATATTACATCATGTTGTGTGATTCATAGCCCGGGCGACTTTGTCGATTTTCGTTTCGATATGAGTCATGAATACATAACATATAAGAGGTTTAACACTGCTCACTATGAGGGATTTGAGAGTGTTTAATCTGGTGTAGTTGAACTATCTGGGGTACATACGAGATTTTTTGAGAGTGATGTTGTCACAACCCGAACCCACGAGTAAGCCCGTGTGCTAGGCACGTGACCGGCCGCAGAGCCAATAGACTCCAATTTAGGGCTCTGCCAGGCCTTACTCGCTAAAACCTGTACACAATTCTAAAATCATACATTAACTAACACCATAACATGAATTTCTAAAGATGCCCTTACAACTCTTTCCCAAATCATCTCTACTGAAATACTCCATAGAGACCGATAGCATTTATTTTAAAGAAACCTCCTAAAATTAAGCTACGAACAATTCAAATAAATAACTGGCAGTTCTACAATTTCTCAAGGGCTTAAACAACTTCCTAATGAGTATCTCCTGCGGCTTAATTTTCATTTCCCTCGTAATACTCATGTTCATCTAGTTGATCGCCTGAAAACATTTATAAAAAAGGGGTGAGCTTGGGGCCCAGTAAGTACACAAACCATATCCCTAAAATAGATTTTGGGATTCATAAAAACATGAAACATGCGATGGTTTTCTTCAATTTAAAACTGGTAAACATTTCACAAGAGATACTATGCATATATATACTTTTGAAAGCAATTCATCCAAGATTCTCAGAAACGAAGTATGACATGAAGTAGGCTCATCAATAACTATCACAGTTCATCATAACATAGGCATGTTGCGGTCAGCGTACGTTCCCCCTTGACTAGGGCCCACAATCCCTACTCCACCTGGGATGAACATTTATTTGGTCAGGGTATGCGCCCCCCTGACTAGGGCCCACAATCCCTCATTCGTCCGGGATACATATAGTGTGGACGCAAGGGCGCACCACGAACAACAGTACTGTGCGTCAACGTATCGTCCCGTTGACCAGGACCCAACAATCCAACTTTCCCCCGTGGATATGGGGCGCAACAACCAAGCCAGGAATACCGTCTCATTCCACATAAGCCAACTTTACAACACTACTCATAGAAAACATTCCATGGCAATTTTTATGCATTTTCTCATCAAACAATTTACGCAAAAGTAGTAGCATGTAAAAGGCTTTAAAACTTCTAATTGGAACAATTCATTTATACATATACATAAACAAAAATAGGGTATACAGAGGAATATGGTAGGAGTACTTACTTGTTGCTAACATATTTCCTCGATCCAAAATGTAGCGCGATGATCAGTTGTTACGTTTGACCAATAGCACCGTTAAGGCCATTCCTTTCATCTCCATAGCCCCGACTTCACGATAACCCGAAGGGCATCATTGAGGAAAAATGCAGAATTCCTGTCGGATATTTTCTCAAACAACTCAGACGCCGTATCCGACTGCCCGCTACACATCCCTTCCAAAATTGTGCCCAGATCACCATGCCATTCTCGGCATTTCGTCACCGCTGTCGAGCCTCTCTCAACTAGCTTGATGTCACTAACCCATCGAGCGTGCCCTATTGCTACAATATACACAACCGCACTTCTCATGCAATAGTGTCCCACATGCACCCCTGTTACACCTTATCATCTAACAACCACTCCTTCAACAGTAACAATATCACAATACCACCGAACTCCATTTCATTGTTTGTACCCCCAAAACCCAACACACCGGTTGTTAACTTCCATAACCGACCTACCACTACAGTTGCCATATTTTCATGACCCACAACTAGTCGACCACTCTCATTGTTGTCCTATAGCTAAAATCAATTCCATAGCGCATCCCACATTGTATAGCATAATGCCCACCATTACACACAGTGCCCAACCGTTGCTCAACATACTCACCCATATCCACAGCGTACACTCACCGAAATATGCCACCACCCATAGTCCTCTATGTGCATACCCCTTAATCACTAACACACACAATATTCACATAGTTAGACGCACCCCAATATAATAACCGCACATACAAACATGCATGCACACCCACTACGCGGACACACTTGCATCGAACCAACCACTTGTCCATCATTACGGTTAACGGACGTCTCTATTGACCGATATCCTGCCACAATGACCAACAGTTTCGACCATTGTAACACATCAGGGACCAACACACATGCAGGTCACATATATTCATACACTGCTACAAATCATGGTTTATACAAACACACTCTCAGTAAAACACAGCCATACGCCCTCCATCACAACAATTGTACACACATACACCATCGCATTTTAGCCTATTCCAAATACTGCAAGCACTGCCACGATACCGTCCAAGCCGTCTCAAGCAATGCCGTGATACCTCCACTCCACACCGCACCAAAAATCAAAATAACTCCCAAAACACATGAAACACGTACACCTACCGGTGCGCGCACACAACAAATCACGCACCCGTCAATTGTCACACATTCACCACTCACTTTAATCCATTAGAGCCACTGTAAGTACCAAAACGATGTCATTCAGGCCACCGCAAGCACCGCCATGATACCTTTAAAAACACACCGCACCAAAATCACAACAACTCAAACACACGTTCGTCGGACAATAACCACACCTACACGCCTGCCAAACACACACAACGTAAACCCACAACTGCGCACATATAACCTAACTATAATCAATGTAAGCATCGCCGTTAAAAATCACAACGCCGCCGAACCCCGCTTCACAAACAATTTCACAAAACCAATGGCTGTCTTTCTATGTCGATTGGAGTTATGGTTGACCGGTGATGGTACCGTGCTGTTCCATCAGAGTGCGCCGCAGTGGTGGTGATTTCAGGTGGTTGGCATCAGTAGGTTCAAGGATAGGGCAACAACAGTGAGGGGCGGTGACGACAAGTGCCGTTTACGGTGATGGCAGCAGTGCCTTGGTCACGGCGTGGTGGTCGCAGAGATGTTGTGCAGTGGTGTTCGGTG
Organism: Escallonia herrerae; assembly: GCA_033070095.1. Taxonomy (NCBI): domain Eukaryota; kingdom Viridiplantae; phylum Streptophyta; class Magnoliopsida; order Escalloniales; family Escalloniaceae; genus Escallonia; species Escallonia herrerae. Next base: position 186,016 of record JAVXUP010000267.1, on the reverse strand, counting down.
TAGGTGCGGCCTGAGTTAATCACCAGTGGTTGCGGACTCTGGCGGTGGTGGATGCAGATCGGCGACTGCCTTTTGTCGATTGGAATTGTCGCTGACCGGTGGTCAAGCCGTGCATTGGTGGCAACGATGCGGTGGTTTCGGCAGTGTAGAGATGGTCCAGATCTATTCGGCAACTGATGAAGGCGTTGGGTGGTGTTCGGTGGAGGCGCTGGCTTGAGTTATGTAGCCGGTGGCCGCTATTGCACGGCGACAGTGAGCAGTGGATTGGCGTCGGCAGCCGTTGGATCAAGGAACCCGGTGGTGGGTGGACTCCGGCGCTGTCCCCGGTGGCCCTTTGGCGTCACCATCGCCGTCGCCGGTGGTCGTGGCTGTAGCCGAAAATAGGGAAGAGGTTGATCGGAGATCGCGATCTCACGGCGGCTTGGCGATGTCAGTGACGCGATGGTTGCGGCATGGCGGTGGCGGAGGCGTTGGATGGTGCTTCTGTGAAGGGGCGTGGCCGGAGTTGTCGCCGGTTGCTGCGTGTGTGGCCGGAAGTAGCACCGGCGTTGCAGTCCCATTAGGGCCGGCGCCCCTCTCTTCTTTCTTTCCTCATTCTCTTCTCCCCCTTTTTATATTCAACCCAAATTTTTATTTATTTATTTATTTATTCATTTATTTTATTTTATTGTTGTTTCCCTTTTTGTTTTCTACTCTTTAATATGTAAAATTATCTAATGCGAGACCATATAATGTTATAGCGGCACAATTTCGTCAGTTTTAAATTGCAAACCACTCACTTCCATGAATTTTTCTATTGTACAAACTTCATCATTTATAGTTTATCATATTATTAAAATATATTGCTAGATGCCACAAATAATATTGCTCACAATAATTAACGCTAAAGATCAAATTTATACATGCACGTGAGGTCTTCACAAACAGTCTAATTTCGTCTTACTTACCATAACTGTCGCTAAGTAATAATAACCTCGTAAACCTAGGTTTGGGGCATCACAGATGTATTGTGTTAGTTTGGTGATAACTTAATACAATACTCCTCAACTGGACATCCTTTCTCGTAGGTCGCACGTTCCATTTCCTGTATGAGGAGATGAGTGGACGAGAGATAAAGAGGGACTGTACGATTTATTTGCCCTGTCTGTGGGCGAGTGGGAGCTGTTAATAAATTGGATCAGTGGACCCATTATCTGCCCACTAACAGATAATGTGTATTTGTTAGTTTGGATAAATACAGTTATTTAGAGAATATTTATCTCTTAAGTGTTTGAGATAAATAAAATCTTTATCTCCTAAGAGTTGGAGGTAAAGCCAGTCTCTAATTGTATCTCTATATAAAGGCTAGAGATATCCTAATAAATAACAAGTCAATAGTAATAACCCTCTCTCTAGAGCAATCACCAAGCTCTAGGACTTGGTTCGTGGACGAAGAACTCGACTCTAGTAGCCGTTTTCATACCTGCGAAAAAGATCAAGCGTGTTGGAGGCTCGTAACAACAAGGATCCTACGTCGGAATATTCGGAGACTTCATACGGTATGTTTCCGAACCCACTATGTGTTACGTGGTAGCGCAATAATTGTTGTAATCGTTTCAACACATGCAATAGCCGTCGTTCCACGCCCATCCCCCACACCTCTATCTTTTCGCATAAACACACATCATCTTGTGACGTCCCTGATCACCACTTCAATACAAGATTGCTGGATCTAAAACAATCTGCTCTAACAAGACGATTACAATAGTTGATTGAAGTTTTGGATTTATTCCAAATCGCTGGCATCGGTTTTGAGTTTCCATTGCCTTAGATACGGTTTATGACCATATTCTCGCTTGATAAGTGCATCAACTAATAGGTGTTCTAGAAGAAGTGGCGTTCGCAGCCAGATTTGATGTATTCCGCGATGAAATTTTCACTATTGTTCAACCACACACAGAACACTGCTAAAGACATTTGGTATTCTAGAAGTAGCATTCAGGGCCAATTCGCAAGTTTTGAGATCTGTTTAAGATACTTACGATTTTTTGTAGGATCAGAATCCCATGCATATTAACAATCCATCCATTTGAATTTTTTTGGTTGGAAATTTTGTGTAAATTCTATGTACTCTCAATGGGTACTGTTCATGGATAATTCTCCGTGAGTTTTCTTCTTTATATCTATATGCCTTTGATTCCTGAAAGCGTGCTGTCTTACTGGGCATTAGAACTTCCAATTCCTTCCATTTCTTAAGGCCTTTTATGTTGTTAATGTTAATGAGTTCAATCGAATCTGTCTTGTCCTCGTGCTACTACAAGTAGACCGTGGTTTTTTAGGAACTGAGCAAAGAAAAGGTGTCTGATTCCAAACTTTAACGGGAATAAGTAAGGGAGGCTGAAGTTGAATGCCCCAGTGGTTGAGGCCATGAGTATACCCTTTTCTAAGAAATAATTTGTTTCTTCTTCTTTCTGGCTTTTAGCTATTTGGTTGTACTTTTGCATTGGAAACCACTTTGGTATACTCAAATTTAACATAGAACCTGACGGAAATAATTGAGGAAATGTGGAGGATTCAAGATCCACATATTAGCTTTATTAAATACACTGTTTATGTGTGTATCTATTTCAATTATTGTTGTAGTTGAGAAGTAAAAGAGAAGTAAGAGGAGACAAATGAGAAGCGGGTTTAGTGTTTCTCCTGAAAATGAAAAGAGAAAAGAGAGATTTGGAAGGAGAAAAATGAGAATGAGACTAATGAGAATTATAATGAGATTGATGAGGAATGAAACTATACTTTAATGGTAGAAAATCAGTGAGCAGAAGTTCCAAACATTTCGTACAAATTTGAATCTCAAAGTTTGTGTTCACTAGGTTGACCATGGTTAAGATCTGCCATCCAATAAATTAGTTTTCTCACTAACTCTATCATTTTGCTTAGATGATAAATTTCAGTGATAGTCCAGCACCACCTAAGATGATGATGTGGTGTTAAACATAAGCAGTAGTTCAAGACTTTCAGGTATGAACAAACTTCCTTCTTTTCTTTTGTTGATTACTCACAGAGTCACACCACCACACTACCCCCTTTCCATGGTGCGTTCTCCTCTTCGCCTTCTCGTCATCATTCTATGTCTTCTTCATTCCCGCACAACACAAGTTATGGCAATTTAGATATACGGTACTATATCGTAGGTATAACACATTTTCTTGTAGTCCAAATTATGTGTCATCAATTGGGATTTCCTAAATCAGATGGCAAGCCTCCATCCCTTCTACCTTAGATGCTAAACATTACAGTTTTTTTTTCTAAACAATAGGTTCATTAACTAGAAGCTAAAATGCAAAGAAAGAGCACAATCAGATTATTGACGAGAAGTACCAATGGACATCATGGCTGTTAAAGGATACACTAGATTCTGCACCAAGCATTAAAGAAGAGAATCGAAAAACAATAAAAGAAAATAGAGGCACACAAGATTTTTGTGGTTCGGCGAAAGCTTATTCCACGGCGGTAGCAGTGATTTTACTATGTTCGTCACTGGAGATTACAGACCTGTCGCTCTCTACAAACCCTCTCAAAGAATGGCTCCCCTATTGTCCTACTCAAAGAAGGATTCTTCTTTCTTTTACCTAGTCAAAGAAGGACTCTTCCTTTCTTTTTTCTTATACTTAAAACACAATACAAGACAACACATATATACTTAGAGATAAGTAGTAAATTTCTCTAAATAACCAATGTGGGACAAGACTTATATACTTATGATCAAGTTGTAACCTTCTCTGAATAACCAATGTAGGACACCCACACATTCCGGATTTTTTTATCCAAGACATATTATCACAAATCTCCACCTTGGCTTGGATAAAACAAGCCACAAACAATCCTGAAAATATCATCTACTGCTACCACACCTACCCCCTAGGGCTGCACCTCAAATATTGCTGATACTGATCAAATCTAAGCAATGCTTAAACTTGATCTCTGGAATATGCTTTGTCATCATGTCTGCTGGATTTTCATTTGTGGAAATCTTTTCTACCATAACAGTACCCTGAGAAATCACATCCCGAATAAAATGAAATCTGACATCAATGTGCTTGGTCCGCTCATGGAACATCTAATTTTTGGTCAGATGTATGGCACTTTGGCTATCGCATTAAACAATGCTAGACTCCTGCTTCAATCCCAAATTACCAACTAAGCCCTTCAACCAAATGGCTTGCTTCACTGCTTCAGTTGCAGCTATGTACTCAGTTTCTGTAGTAGATAAGGCAACAATAGTCTAAAGAGTAGCCTTTCAACTGATCACACAGCTCGAAAAAGTAAAGACATAACCTGTCAAAGATCTCCTCCTATCCAAATCTCCAGCGTAGTCTGAATCCACATATCCAACAACTCTACCATTCACATTACTGCCCCGATGGTAGACTAAACCAATATCCACAGTACCTCTCAGGTATTGAAGTATCCATTTCACTGCCTGCCAATGAGCTTTCTCAGGATTATAACCACACTGACTGCATGAGAAATATCCGATCTTGTACAAACCATAGCATACATGAGACTGCCCACTGCACTAGCATATGGAACACACACCATGTGCTCCACCTTCTCTTGGGTCTGTAGAGAATCAACTGCTGAAAGCTTGAGTGTGCCGCCAAAGGAATAGTCACATGTTTAGAGTTTTCATACCAAAGTGCTGCAGTACTCGCTCAATGTACCTTTTCTGGGACAAGTACAAAATTCCTGCAGGTCGATCCCTTTAAATCTCCATCCCTAATATCCTCTTTGATGCACCCAAGTCTTTCATCTCAAATTCCCTTTTCAACCGCTTTTTCAAACTGTTGACATCTGACATCAATTTTGTAGCAATTAACATGTCATTAACATACAACAACAAGTACATATGAGAACTAGAGTTGTCAAAGAGCCGGGCTTGGGCCGGCCTAGCCCAAGCCCATCGGGCCTGCTGTGGGGCCGGGCCGGGGCCGGGCCAGTGGGGCTGCCAACCGGGCCGGGCCTGCCGAAGGCAAACCTAGGCCCAGTCCAGGCCCTGGCCCTAGGCCCAATATCTAGGGCCGGGCTTGGGCCGGGCCCGGGCCCCTTTTTTTTTTTTCTTGTTATTCAATTTTAAATTTCATCTCTAGGCAATATTCACAATTTAACGAACCTAATCTTTATCCTTTTATTTCATTATAAGTAATATACATATATATGTATGTATGTATATACATATTTATTTGTTAGCCATTATATTTTTTATTATATGTTAAACATTTTCATACTCTTCTTGGTGAGCTTTATTAATAAAATCTTAACACATAACAATTTATATAGAAAAATAATAAATGTATTCATAGGCCCTCCTCCTTTTATCCGGGCTTGGGACCGGCTGCTTGTAAACAAACAGGCGAAGTTACCTATTTTTTTATATATACGAAAAAATATATATCTTGCTTGTAAAAATTTATTTTATATATATGGAAAAAAAGTATATTTTGTGACAAAATTTATTCTTAAAACTCTAACAATCAAAATAATAATGCATGTCTATCCAAAATATCAGCAATCAAAGATCAAGAAATCTGCAACGTCAACCAAAAGGATCAAAAGAGTGTAAAGGAGTTGAAAAATATAGGTTAGACTAAAATACCCCCCAAACTAGCCGTTATATTGCTGTTAGGGGGGGTAAAAGTGGAATTTTGGAAAAGGGGTGGAAGAAAGGGGGGGAAAAGCAAAAAATTCAAACAAGTGGTGGGGCCAAAACCGGGCTAGACCCGGGCCGCCAGACCCGGGCCAAACCGGGCCAGAACCGGGCCGACTTCGGGCCGGGCCAAACCCGGGCCGTTTTCAGGCCGGGCCGGGCCGGGCTTTTTCGCAGAATCTGAAGGCCTGGTCCAGGCCCAGGCCCCAAGCCCGCTTGTGCTGGGCCGCTACTGTTCATGGACGGGGCCGGGCCAGCCCGGGCCAGAACCGGGCCGGGTCGGGCCAGCCCACGGGCCGCCCGGCCCGTTTGACAACTCTAATGAGAACCATCCGCCAGCCTCTGGTGATACACACAACTGTCATAAGCACTCTTTGTGTAACCTCTTTTGCTCATATGCCCAACGCGTATATGCCATAGATTAGTAGTGTCAGAATCTACATCAGAAGATGAAGCTGTTGCTGCTGCTACTCCTATAACTGTGCTACCCTGCAACAAATAGAGACTATTTTGTTTCACCCTTTTCATCACAACGAGACACCCTTTGTTATCCTCATAACTCCACCTGCAGTCTGATAGCTACAGCCATTGGAGTCAAGTGTACCCAAAGAAATCAGATTTTTCCTCAACTCTAAAACGTGCCTGACATCAGTCATAGTTCTCACAATACCATCATGCATCGTGATCTGAATTGAACCTATTCCAACCACTTTACAGGCGACATTGTTTCCCATAAGAATTTTAGCACCATCAAATGAGTGATATGTGGCAAACCAATCCCTATTGTGACATATATGATAGGAGCACTGGTATCAAGAATCCACTCTCCATCCGAGGAACTAATAATAACTAAAAGAACATCTGTACCATCAAAATTATCTTTTATTACTCCAAAATCAGCCGTCTTGGAATTATCTTTTTTTCTTCCATTTACGCTCAGGACAATCATTTATGTAATGCCCTTCCTTGTGACAATGATAGCACTTTAATTTTCTGGTCTTTGACTGAGACCTCGATCTTCCTTTATTTCTAGACCCAGCATGGTCAGTACTTTCGGCCTCGAGCCATCAGACCATCACCATGCTCTTCTCCCCTATTTTCTGAAACCCTCTTCCTTAAATCCTGAGAATTTATCACAGCCTCAACCTCCTCCATGGAGATACTGTCCTTCCCATATAACAAGGTAGTAACAAGATGTTCATATGACGAAGGTAAAGAACACGACAACAGTAAAGCTTTATCCTTATCTTATATCTTGATATCAATATTTTGCAGGTCTAATATTAGCTTGTTATATTCATCAAGATGATCACTGATCGATGCACCTTCTTTCATCCGAAGAGTATACAGGCGTTGCTTTAAATACAAGCGATTTGTCAGAGACTTCGTCATGTATAAGCTCTCCAATTTTAACCATAATCCAGCTGCAGTCGTTTCCTAATAAACCTTTCGCAACACATTGTCAGCTAAACACAGTAATAGGGCACTATGGGCTCTCTCCAACATGTCTTCTTTTTCATCAGCAGACATTGTATCAGGAAGCCCTTCTTTCCCTTTTAACGCTTTCAACAACCCTTGCTGAATTAGAACATAACGCATCTTCATCCTCCATAAGCTGAAATCATTTGACCCATCAAACTTCTCCAAATCATACTTTGTCGAAGTATTTGGCGACATTACAAGGTGCTTTCAATCTACCTTGAACCTCAGCTCTGATACCACTTGTTAAAGGATGCACTAGATTTCGCACCAAGCATTAAAGAAGAGAATCGAAAAACAATAACAGAAATAGAGGCACACAAGATTTACGTGGTTCGGCGAGAGCCTACTCCACGGTGGTAGCAGCGATTTTACTATGTCATTGGAGATTACAGACCTTTGTCTCTCTCTACAAACCCTCTCAAAGAATGACTCCTCTCTTGTCCTACTCAAAGAAGGACTCTTCTCTCTTTTACCTAGTTAAAGAAGGACTCTTCCTTTCTTTTTTCTTGTACTTAAAATACAATACAAGACAACACATATATACTTAGAGATAAGTAGTGACTTTCTCTAAATAACCAATATGGGACAAGACTTATATACTTAGGGTCAAGTTGTAACCTTCTTCGAATAACCGATGTGGGATACCCACACATTCCGAGTTTTTTTTATCCAAGACATATTATCACAACGGCCTTGATGGGAAATTAAAAAAGGATAAGAGTTATTACTAGCTAAAACCCCGTGCTATGCACGGGCCATCTAACATAAATTTATCTCTACATTATACAATGTCGATCCCACAAAAATTGTGTAGCGTTGAAGTAGTTATGATGTAACATGTTAACTACAGAAGTAGTTTTGGTGCAACACACTAACTGAAAGGCACGTGACGCTGAAGTTTAGTAAGTAATTACCATTAAAAATGAAACAATCGGAGAGCATAAGAAAGAACAAAATCTTTGATAGCTAAGGCATGTTTTTTTATTGTCCTTAAAGTTTCAATATTCTATTTCTACACTTGTTTTATTTATTTATTTATTTTTTTGAGCACACATTGGTTATGCCATGACACGTAGTACATTATTATATATAAGAAGTAACAACATGAAAACTCTTTTTCAAGAGAAATTGAGTTTGGATACTTCGCATTAATTGCAAAGATGAAATTTTAAGAGCTCGTTCTGAATTATTCTTATAATCAATTCTTAATTTTTGCAAGATGATTTAATCAATTTTATGAAGTTAGCACACCTAAGAACCTAATTTTATAAATTTAAGTTTTTGCCGCACTTAAGAACCTAATTTGAGTCCAATTTAAATCAAGTTTGACCATCCAGTAATCATAACGCAAACATTTGTCGCTAAAACTCTGAAGCATTGCTAAAAAGGCAACTTTTGTCAAATTTCTAGTGACAAATGACTAAAAAGATCCTCACATGATAGATATTTCTCAACTCTAGTATTTTGAAAAAAAGTAGTATAATTTGAAGCCCTACAATAGAACATGGGTGCTATGGAAGATAACATGGGATGAAATTATTACATAATTGTAGACAAAGAATAAAAGTCATCATGTGTAACATCCCCGGGAATCCGGAGCTCCGCCGCCCCGAGCTCCCGGGTCGTTAACCTACTGCATCACATCAACCTGTCAAATCTATTCACTAACATATACTTCAACACATTTAATCCGACACCATCTTAAATTCCTCAAATACAAGCTTACAAAGCTGCTTAAACTTAAATTATTAAAACCTAAGTTCTTTATGAACTCGAGTCCTTAAGAAACAAGGTAATGGTACCGACCCACGCAGGGGTCTCATTACACGGAAGTGGCGGGCTCACCAGAAGCTAACACAGACTCTAACACATTCCCGAATCTGCTACAGCTTATCGTCACCTGCAGAAGGGAATCAAACGGAGGGTGAGCTTTTAAGAGCTCAGTAAGGTTGTACAAGGACCAACAAAAGAATTACAAACGATTCCAAGAATCCAACTGACGACGATTTCCAGAACACTTCAAACGGTCGAAAACTCAATGATTTCTAAAATTATCAAATTTCATTAGAAATAAATACCAAAATAGACAAAGTCATCATTTCAAATACAATGATGATTTACCAAAAGATTTCAAAACACATGTGGATCCTCTGAAAGAGTCTTTTCCAAAATACAATGATGACTTGTCAATGGATTTTAACCCAAGTACAAATCATGGTATATATGGTGCGAATAAAATCAAAAATCAACGTTGATCCTGGGCGGTTACAATGCCACTCAGGCAAAGTTAGTAGTGTACACATGCATGATGTACCAAAATACTAGTCCACTTGGGTACTAGCCTGCTTTTCCTGCAGGATTCAAACCAGCCTTATTACGCCCTCCCACAAAACGGAAACCCAGGTCAACACAGAAAAATCAACAATATCAATGAGTGTTAACATAAGCTCAAATCTCCGAAATCAATTCGGATTCCAATAACAATAATCATAATGACATAAGTCAGCATTCGAAATTTTCAGAAGAAATCAAAATTTTCAGCAGAAAAATCACAAATAAACAATAAAAACAATTGCGAATAATTATCGAATTTAAGCACAACAATTCGGAAGAACGGATACAAATAATTGTCAAATTTGCTCAACATGTAATAACAGGTGAGCATAACAGGATTTCCAAATAATCGATTCAGGTCCAATTTTGGGATTTTCTGGGCAATAACATGCTGATATAAATACATAATTCAGAGTTCGACATTAGTCATAAATATATCAAAGGAGTACTTATGAGTACGAGTTATCAAAATGGGGGTTCGGACGAAAGTCCTTACCCAGGGTTCAGATAGAATCTCTTACCTGGATCCGCAGCTAAATTATCCTAGCCGGAAGATCTTTAAGCCTTAACCTAAACGAAGTAATCCAATCATTAGAATACAGCTTACAAAACAAATTATAACTTAGTACGAACTCACACATACTCCCAAAATGAACCCTCTCACCGGGTATGTAAATTATCGAAACGCCTTTAGGGTGCAAAATTAACAAAACGCCCCTCTTGGACTTAAATCACCCAAACCGCCTTCTCGTGCGTAGAATCACCAAAATAGACTTATTGTATGTAAATTTATGCAAAAATACCTTTCTTAGGTCAAATTACAAAAATACCCCTTCGGGGTGGTAAATTACCAAAATACCCCTAGGGGTTTCCGACACCGAAAAATCCCAAAATATCTTAAAACCCTATTTTAAACATTCTAATGTTATTTTTGGGCTAAAAGGTATTTTAGAAAATTTTTACACACGAAAATCCCGAACTAACGTCCGGATAGAGCGCTACAAGGCCAATTTTGCGAAAAATATCTATCAACCTCAGAATGGCCCAAAATCTTAGAATATGAATCATGTCAGTAAAATAAGATTTTTCGTAAAATATTCAGATTAAAATAACTTGGTTTACTATGCTAAATAGTTCGATAAATTCTTTTAATCGGTACCCCGATTTAGCGCCCTTCGAGTCCCCAAAATTTTTCGAAATATTCCAGAGCGTAGTTCTTGTAAAAATATTGGGAGTTACAAATTTGTACTTTGTCTAATTTTAAGCCTAACTATTTATAAGAATTCATGAAAAGGACTGCCTAAAGTAATTTATGTTTTTAGCGACGATTACACTTACTATGCAGATCAAGACACCTACTACTCCACCTTATTTCCCACACTCTTCGTCTCTTTCCTTCAGCCAAGACACGTTCATCCCACAAACACCTCACGAAACACCAATTGATTCACGTTTAACACCCTCCAAGTCACTATAAATCCGTTATACTAGCTTAAGTATACTCCAACACACACTTAAACCCGTAATTCACACAAAATTCGTAAATCCGTAACCCATATGTTCAAGACACACACACACACACACACACACACACACACACACACACACTAATTTAAACGCAGTAAGGGAAAGAACTGCCTTCGAGAATTGGAGTGAATTTCGCGATTCTTTCCTATTTCCTTTCTTCCCGCACCCCTGCTCATGGTCTAGCTTGGTCTTTTCTGTTCTTCGTTTGGGGTTACTGTTCTTCTTCTTTTCTTTCTGTTTCTTGTCTTCCTTTCCTGGAATGGAAAGGTTCCTCTCTTCTTTTCTAATTTGCATTTTTGCCCCTACGAATTCTTCTTTCCATTTCATTTTGTGCTTCATTATTTCTTCCATTATTAAATAGTTTGATTTAGCTTAGCCATCAACCTAATAGGAGGTGGCAACATTTTAAGATATGGTTTTCTCCAAATTGCAAATTAGCCCCCAGAAAGTTCCATAATTACAAAATGACCCCCATCTTTTGTATAATTACATCAAAGCCCAAATCTTACTCCAACCTCCATTAATTTAATCAAATGCCTCAAAAACATATATTGTCACTGGTTTCATTATTTTTCATCACCAAAAACATTAACTAGATTTATACCCCCAAAGTTTTTCAAAATTACAGAAATGCCCCCAAAATTTTAAAAATTACATTTTTGCCTCAAAATTATTTTAAGCTTCCACTCTCTACTACTATCCGAGCATTACTCAAAATTATCGCCCATTTATTTTTCGGAGCAGCGATGGTTATTTTAACCCATTCCCAAAGTTCGGGATATTATATTCTTCCCCCCTTTTAAAAATTTCGTCCTCAAAATTTGCTCGTGGATATCCCATCACATATAACGTCTAGGCATTACGCTTCCGTTACAGAACTTTGATATCTATCACATGGTAGTTAAGCTACCTCTGACTTTCGCACTCAGATTCTTGTCCTGCAGATATCCGAAGATAACTGTTTAACTTTCATATCATAATGTCAAACCTAAATCTGTCAAGTTATGCCTCGTTCTCTAACCATTCCAGTATTTCATGAACAATGACTTAGTTATGGCAAACTTACTGAATTAAACCTACGCCGCTCCGAATCCAGCGCATATTGAACAGATTAAATCAGGCTCTAATACGGCAAACTTCCCCCATCTTATGCTGATACTACACCAGAGACCCCATCAGTTGCACAATTTACTTATGATTGTAAGCTAAACTTTAAGATCAAGGCACACTAAAATACTAAACGATGGTCACACATGACCTGCGGTTTGCCAAGGCTCACATGGGTAGAGTAACCAATTCATACAAGCATTTACACCTCGCAATCATCAATAGAGATAATCAATCAAAGACAAAAATTGTAGCCTCTAGGCTTTCACTGTACACTCTAATACCTCAAAACAACAAGTCCAATTGTTGCCAAACTCATCACCGAGAGATGTGTTATCTTAACATAACTATGTATTGCGTACTTATGGTTCTGTGTACACTTCACAGAATGACAGAAAACTATAGCGACTATGGTTTCGTTGCGCGCTCCGGTTTAAATCAAATATGTCCAACTGTTACCGGAGTCATTACAAAGAGATGTGTTATCTTAACACAAGGCGAAGTATGATTTTGCATCCACTTGTCTTGCACTTCCACCAAAGTTTAAAGCCCTAAATTATCATATCACTTCTGGTTCACAGTCACATTATTTACAAAAATCTTTTAATCTTATCCTTCAATCATTTGTTTCAGCTAAACCGCTTAAATCCTCCGATTCCAAAAGCAAATAACATACTGTCTATTATCATATGTTCACCAAGGTTCCAATTATACACCAAATCATTGAATAGCTTATCCAAACCTTACCTATGTTCTCAAAATCTACACTCGCTCACAGACTATCTGAGACTTAGGAATCTACCTAATCTCATATCCAGGTAGGGGAAACTATGTAAATAATGATAATAATAATCACAATCAGGCAGTCAAAATACAAAAATCTTTAACAAAAATCATGCATACTGGATCTCGGAGTTCACAACAGAATTCTGTGACATTCCAGAAGAAAAAAACAATGATATAGCTCTGGCAAAGCAAAGTCAACCCAAAGACTGGGAACAATCAAAATCGTAAGGAATTATTAGTCCTTAATAAGATTCGTAACTTCCCCATAGTCAGTGGGTCAGATACCACCCTATCAAGTCCAAATAGATTCGGAAAGAAAATAAATAATTAAATATTCTGAAGTAGGGATAAGCCGACTGAACATGAATGACATCTTCCTCGACGTCTTAGGGTAAGCTGGCATTCAATTAAGTCGCACTTGAGTTCAATATGCAAAAGAATGAATCAGATGACAGAGCAAAATTCAAAATCCCTTCTTGTACCCTTAAACCAAACCTTCAGTCTTCACGCCAGTAATCTTTCCAGAATACTATTCTTACTCATAAATCAAATAACCTACCTAACTACTGCTCATATGGTATAAATTTCCTAGATTTGACTAGGGTTTTCCCTAACAATACATGGATGCATGATTAGCAAATCACCAATTTATACCTAGTATGATATCAAAATCCTAAACAACAATTATAGTGAGGTCCATAGAAAATTCTATATCACAACCATAGATTGTATATTCATAGAGAACCACAAAATAGTCGAAAACTCTCCCAACAGAGTACCTATCACAATATCAGTTCCTAAAGGACGGATCTTCATCCTCAATCTCTATGACAAAGTAACAGATGTAAAGAGGTATTACGCTCCAAACTTAAATAGTATACACGCATCTAATGGTTAACATGTAAAGTGCCTTACACTACGTCATTAGACGTGACAACATCCTAAGCAGACATTAAACAAACTTTAACTGATATTCAGGGCCTCAGCCCCTACTGGCCTTGTCTTCTTCCTGTCGAGGAACACAACCCGCTATTACACTAGCAATAAGTACCCAACTTATTATTTCTCACAAACATACAATTTCAAACTTACTGCTCTGTATGGCCATGCCTAACATATCATCCGATCACTTTATTGCATAACTCACCCATCTGATTTCTATTTGCACAACCACATGGGGTGGACAGAAAATTGACCCGTCACCATGACCAGTACTCTATGTAGGTCAAACTTCAAAAATCTATGATGGTTCAACTCTAGTACTCTAAGCTAGTCGAGCACTTTTACCCCACGCTTCCCTAAATTCCACATCATGTTTCGATCGAATTTCATAACTATATCCAGATCTCATAATCAATGAACCAAAGTTGGCCTGAATCTTTGACTCTGCCACAACCTTTAACCTTGGGGCACCGTACTGTGCCGACTATAAAAACTTTTGCTGACGATAGTTAGCTCATACAAATCCATTCGAAGAAAATTCTCACTTATCTCTCTTCTATCCGCCCTGTGTTTACTCATGCCTTCCTCCATTGTCAGACTTAGACTGTTCCAAAACATATGCCAAATAAAGACATTTCATATCGCTCGTCGATCGAGCTGGGAGCATTCTATCTCTCACTCCAGGCCTAAGCCCCCACTCAGACTTCTGGCAGCTATCTGCCTCTAGCAATAACATTCTTACTGCGAATCTAACAAATCATAAGCTCTCATCTCAACCTTGTTTATTTACTCTTAATCTGTTATCTCACATTAACAACTCTCTCACATCTATTCACAAAGTCTCACAAAATACCAGTCAAAAATAATTCTCTAAAGGGTTCCCAAGTGACATAAATCAATTACTGATAAGTCAGATTCTTCACTACCATTTTCCACCCTGATCAACCTCGCCTCTCAGTTTATAACCAGCAATTTCAACCTTTTGTCACTTCACTTATAGTTGCTCAAAGTCTATACAATCGGTTGCTCAAACTTTTCCTCAATTTTGCTAATCCCGTTCGCTGCCCTTATAGGGTCCAATCCCCCTATAGCTAGGCGCATCTTATTTGGTAAGTTCACCTAAGGTACTCTCATTATGAGGTTGTGGTTGGACCGGATACGGTACTTCTGGCTATTGGTTAGCTAGATCCTGCAACATCAAGTCAGAATCAAGTTCATAATGTTCAGAACTACATCCATCGGTTCGGGGTTTTGTTGTTTCCCCCTATTAGATAGAGATGCCCCTCCACAATCATAAAACTCCATACAACTGATTTCCCAATCTAAATATTGTTTGTCGGGTCTTTTCAATACCAGGAAAAATCTCTAAATCCCTACTCATCTCATGCAAACCTATAGAATCTCTTCTATCGAGGACCCCAGGCCCTCCATACTATATCCACTACTAAAGTTTCAAATGTGGACCATACGGATACAATAAACAGTTATCAGGGTTATACCAACACAGGCCTAAAGAACAACACAACGACTAGTCAAAGGCAGACTTCTTAACTCTACCCTCATCCTACCCCACTCTCGTTAACCGGACTACCATTCTATAGAATCATGTGACCCATGCTCTATGAGTCTGTGCCTATAGAATCATATACCAAAGCTCTTAATACCACAAGACCGAACTGCTCTGATACCAATTGTAACATCCTCGGGAATCCGGAGCTCCGTCGCCCCGAGCTCCCGAGTCGTTATCCTACCAGATCACGTCAACCTGCCAAATCTATTCACTAACATATATTTCAGCACATTTAATCTGACACCATCTTAAACTCCTCAAATGCAAGCTTACAAAGCTGCTTAAACTTAAATTATTAAAATCTAAGTTCTTTATAAACTCGAGTCCTTAAGAAACAAGGTAACGGTATCGACACATGCAGGGGTCTCATTACACGGAAGTGGCGGGCTCACCGGAAGCTCACACAGATTCTAACCCATTTTCGAATCTGCTACAGCTTATCGTCACCTGCAGAAGGGAATCAAACAGAGGGTGAGCTTTTAAGAGCTCGGTAAGGTCGTACAAGGACCAACAAAAGAATTACAAACGATTCCAAGAATCCAACCGATGACGATTTCCATAACACTTCAAACGGTCCAAAACTCAATGATTTCCAAAATGATCAAATTTCATTAGCAATAAATACCAAAATAAACAAAGTCATCATTTCAAATACAATGATGGTTTACCAAAAGATTTCAAAACACATGCGGATCCTCTGAAAGAGTCTTTTCTAAAATACAATGATGACTTGTCAAGGGATTTTAACCCAAGTACAAATCATGGTATATATGGAGTGAATACAATCAAAAATTAATGTTGATCCTGGGCGGTTACAATGCCACTCAGGCAAAGTTAGCAGTGTACACGTGCATGATGTACCAAAATACTAGTCCACTTGGGTACTAGCCTGCTTTTCCTGCAGGATTCAAACCAGCCTTATTATGCCCTCCCACAAAATGGAAACCCAGGTCAACACAGAAAAATCAACAATATCAATGAGCGTTAACATAAGTCAAATCTCCAAAATCAATTCGGATTCCAATAACAATAATCATAATGACATAAGTCAGCATTCAGAATTTTCAGAAGAATTTTCAGTAGAAAAATCACAAAAATTACAAAAATTGCGAATAATTATCCAATTTAAGCACAACAATTCGGAAGAACGGATACAAACAATTGTCAAATTTGCTCAACATGCAATTATAGGTAAGCATTACAGAATTTTCAAATAATCGATTCAGGTCCAATATTGGAGTTTTTTGGGCAATAACATGCTGATATCAATGTACCATCCGTGTGTCAAATTGGTGGCCAGTCCCGCGGGACACGAGGTAGCAGTGACAATACCAGCCACGAAGGCCCCGTTCGAGTGCGTGGAATCATACTTCGTCGAGGCCTCCTTCTTCACCGAGCTTGCCGAGGATGGTGAGAACGTTGCTCACATCCACTCTACAAAGTTGCCAAATTGGGATGAGCTATGCGGCAACAAACGTCCCAAGTCCAAAACAAAGAAGGGTAGAAAGAACGTAGCATCAACCTCAGCCATACCACCTGCTACCAAGGCCAACTCCCCTCCTGCATCCCCCCAGTCTAAGAAGCACAAGCCTGAGCCAACCTTCCAACGCATCGTCAAGGACAAAAAAATGATCTACTAGTTATGATGGTGTGCGGGGGCTTCAGGTGGTCCCTCATCTGACCCCCTCGACCCCGACCCACTTGAGGAGACTGAATGGTGCTGCACGGCCGAGCATTGCCTGCCAGATCTTGACCTCACCCCCGGCGCAGCACCACCTTGCTATGAAGACAGCCCTCGACCACAGGCCGAAGATCTTGAAGAATTCAACCTGGCTGACCCAGGCGAGGAACCACGTCACACTTACATTGGCACAAAACTCACCCCCGGCCGAAGAGAGGAATTGGTTTCCCTCCTGCACGAATATAACGACGTCTTGGCATGGAGTTACAATGAGATGCCCGGACTGGATCCTGCCTTAGTCACACACCATCTCAACATTGCTCCCGGATCCATCCCTGTCCGACAACACCCGCGGACATTCTGCCCCACCTCGAGTTAAAAATCAAACAAGAGATTGAACGCCTTCTGTAGGCAGACTTCATTGAACCTATCACTCACCCAATTTGGCTGGCTAATGCCGGCCCTATACAAAAGAAGAATGGCCAAGTCCGCGTTTGTATTGACTTTCGGGACTCAAACAAGGCGTGCCCCAAAGATGAGCTTCCACTACCCAATATCGACATGCTTACGGAGGCCGCCGCCGGACATGAAACCTTATCTTTCATGGATGGGTTCGTAGATTATAATCAAATTCGTAAGAACCCTGACAATAGCGCCAAGACAGCCTTCCGCACTCCTATGGGTAATTTCTGTTGGAAGTTCATGCGCTTCGGCCTCAAGAATGAGGGTGCTACCTATCAAAGGGCAATGACAGCCATATTCCATGACATGATACACCGCACAGTGGAAGACTACATTGATGATCTCATCATCAAGTCTAAGAAGGAAACTAAACATCTCACTGACCTCCGAGCAGTCTTTGATCATTGTCGCCAGTACAATATGCGGATGAATCCACTGAAATGTGCCTTTGGAGTCTCCTCCGGCAAATTCCTTGGCTCCTTGGTCAGTCGATAGGGCATCGACGTTGACCCTTCTAAAGCCGCCTCCATCCAAGAGATGCCCCCCCCCCCCCGCACTAAACAGTTGAAGAGCTTCATCAGTAAGGTCTCTTACCTCCGTCGGTTCATCCCTACCTTGGTCGAACTCATCATACCCTTTCAGCACTTGACACGCAAGAGCAAACCATGGAGTTGGGGTCCGCCCCAACAGCAAACCTTTGACAAGATCAAGTCAGTACTCATGTCGCTGCAAGCCATGGTGGTACCATAATGAGGTCTTCCCCACTTACTATACTTGACCTCCATGCCCAGGTCTATAGGGGCTTTACTTGCTCAAGAGGTGGATGGGGTGGACCGTCCTGTTTATTATCTCAGTCGGTCAATCAGGGGGCCCGAAGCCAATTACCCCGAGCTCGAGAAGCACTGCTTAGCTTCGGTTTACGCCTCACAGAAATTTAGACACTACTTCTTGGCACATCAGATCACACTCGTCACCAAAGTTGATCCACTCCGCTACATGCTTACACGTCGTGCCCTGTCTGGTCGACTCACCCGTTGATTGTTGCTATTGGTCGAGTTCAGCTTATCTATCAAGAATCCTACCGCTCTGCGGAGCCAAGCACTTTCAGACCTTCTAGCCTTTTTCCCATGCCAACAATATGAACCGACCTCGGATCAATTGCCTGGGGAGGAGATGGCCCTGATCACCAACATCCATGAATTGTGGACGCTTGAATTTGACGGTTCATCCACTAGCAAAGGTCCTAATGGAACACCCTTCCGGCAAGGGGGTGTCGGTATAGTCCTCCAAAATCCAGATGGTGTTACCACCTCCCTATCCTTCAAGCTCGCATTCCCAGTGTCTAACAACGAAGCTGAGTACGAGGCCCTTGTCCTTGGCCTCATGCTTGCCGTCAGTATGGGGGCTAAGGCCTTGTGTGTGAAAGGAGACTCAAACTTGGTCATGAAGCAGGCTGACGAAGAGTTTGCAGTCAAGGAACCAGCCTTGGCACCTTATCGTGCCTTGGTGCAACACTTGGAAGGAAGACTTGGCCATATCCAGTATGAACATCAAAACAGGTGCCACAACAGACATGCAGATAGCTTGGCCACAATCGCGTCGAAGATGGAGGTTGATGGTGAGCAGCGAATGCTAACCATCATCAAGAGAATGGAACCATGCACAGCATCGAACCTAGTCCCGAAGGACATTACTGCAGAAGATTGGAGGCAGCTGATTTTCGACCAACTTAAGACGCCATCTTTTGCTTGTGCCTCTACTCTTACAGACTTTTTGATGTTGGGAGATGTCTTGTAAAGATGATGTCCCGGAGGCACTCTAGCCAGGTGTTTAGCCTCGGAAGAAGCAAAGCACAAATTACGGCTTGGCCATCAGAAGTGTTGTGGCCTCGACGGTCCCCCTCTTTACCGTCGCCTCCAGCGTATGGGCCTCTATTGGCCATCCATGGCCAAGGATGCCTCAGATATCCAAAGGGACTGTCCCGAGTGCTTGTATGCACCGGACAATGCGGAAGCTCTTGTCATTGTCGTCGAAGGTGTCTGGTGTCAGCCTTTCATCCAGTACTTATCCCACAGGGTTCTACCACTTGACCGCAGTTCAACACGATCCATCAAGCACAAGTCAGTTAAATATTTCGTGACGGAAGGCGAGTTGTTTCGCAAGGGATTTTCAGGACGCACCCTGCGATGCTTGTAGGGTGCCGAAGCAGTCGAGGTGATCAATAAAGTACACAATGGTGATTGCGGTGAGCATCAAGGCTCTCAGAAGTTGTATGCAGAATTGCTAAGGCTAGGGTACTACTGGCCGACTATGGAATCTGACGCGATCTCTCATGTCCGACACTGTCAACCCTGCCAGAGACATGTTGACAGGATGCACACACCGGCGTCCGACCTCCTTATGATCTTGGCCCCTTGGCCATTTCACTCTTGGGCTCTTGACCTTATAGGCCCCATTCACCCAACATCTCGGGGTTATACTTGGATTATGGTCGCGACGGAACGTTTCACAAAGTGGGTTGAGGCTATACCCCTGCGAAGAGCCACGAGAGGTGCCATTGCCAACTTTTTGCGTGATCACATCGTCTGTCGCTTTGGCATCCTTTGATGTATCATATCTGACAATGGCACGCCATTCATCAACAGGGACGTCCGAGCTTTCACGGAAGGATACAATATCAACCACGCTATATCCACCCCTTACTACCCACAAGGGTCAAGCCGAAGCTTCTAACAAGACTCTACTGCGGTACTATCACGAATGATCCATGATGCAAGTGGTTCATGGTCCAAAAAGCTAAGCCTTGCACTTTGGGCTTACAGAACCTCCAAGCATACAGCAACGGAGGCCACACCCTTTTCCCTTGTATACGGAGACGAGTGTGTGGTACCAGCTGAGATTGCGGTCGCGTCAGCCAGACTTTCCCTAAGCAGTGGGCTTGGGGAAGAAGAAACCAGAATGATGGCCCTTGAAGGACTTGATGAAAAGATAGCCAATGCCTTGCGCTGTATGAAGAAGTACCACGAACAACTCACTAAGGCATACAAAAAGACTGTGAAGCAACAGACATTCGTCGAGGGCGACCTTGTTCTCCAAGCTACCATATGTACGCGCCAACATGTCAGCCCCCAAGTTCACACCAAATTGGGAAGGACCACTTCAAGTGCATGAAGCTAGAGACAACGGCTCCTACCTCCTGCTCAACACGGAAGATGGACAAATCATGGCACCTATTAACGACCGCTATTTGAAGAAGTATTGTGCATGATCAGCTACGGATTGTCCCCCCCCCCCGCCCTACCCGCCCAAAGTTTAGAACACTTACACACATAGCATTTTTTTTTGTCTATGCACACCTGTTTATGACTTGTAACTTTTGCTGATTATTACAAGTTCTTACTTTACTCAAGTATTGCCATTTTGGCCTAAACGCTATCAATGCAAAGATCATTTACTAGCCTCAACTACTGTATGTAATGCACTCTTTCCTTTACACAATGTTCACTAAGCTACTTGCTATGGGCGGGGAGGGGGGAACCACAACGAGAAGACACCACACGCAAGACATACAAGCGCATCAAAAGCTAAGCATCATCTCACAACAAACATATGTACAAAATAACCACATGACTACAACATCCATATAAACCAAATGAGTACAAGCCAATGGTTCGGGGGGAGGGGGGGCACCACTGACCCCATGCCTCTTAAATAAAAATAAGAAAAATACAAAGTATAAGAGATCTAATGTAAAGGGGAAAGCAAGGCACAAATAGGATCGGAAGTCTACGCCTCCAATGTCTGCCGCTGCGCCTAAAGAACTGATCATCTGCTCTCCCACTCAGCTCGCTGAACCTCTATCTCGGTCAGCCGTCTCTCTGCCTTTACAAGTTAGGCGCGCAGCCCCTCCACCGCCTCAATCACTGCAGCCATCTTGGTATTAAGCACGCGTCTCTGACCCTGCAATGCAGCCTCCTGAACACTGATGAGAGCCAACTCTGCCGCTGCCTCAGCACTCTGTCCCCTCAATCTAATATAGTCCGCTAGCCAGTCCAACTGGAAGCCGAGAGCTGTAAAGGATACAAGCTCTGAAATATACTGTGATATAACTACTGGAGTCCAACCCGAAACCGGTACCGCACCAAGGGTAGCAAACCAATCCACGAGGGCTGTGTACATCTCCCTCAAGAATATAGCACCACGGACAAGGGCAGAATCAACAAATGTCTCCGGGTGCCTCGCCCTGATCATCTCCAATCGGCGTACTACTCCACCCGATAACTCCACACCATCCCAGGGGATCGCGTCTGCTCTGCCGACAAGAAACCTCCCACTGGCAGCACCAACCTCTGCAATACCACCACCGGCTGACTGCGCATCAACCGCACCAGAGTGCATCGACAACAGTATATCACCAGCATCTGCTACCGAGCCTGACAACGTCTCCCTAGCAGGCCCCACTACGGGTCGAACAGGTACATCAGGCTATGGGGACAGACCCGCAGTAAGTGTGTATGCAGCAGCAAAAACATGATGAACTCCCGACGGAGCATCTGGCTCCCTGACCGTCCACCAATCCGACCCTTCAAACATGTGGGAACCGTCCATTTGACCGCCCAACGGGGACTCGATTGCTTCAACTAGTACGGGTGACGGACTCGGATGACTAACTGGCTCTGTCACATACTCGGCCGCCTGCTTTGCTGCCACGGACCTCACCAACACCATCAGTCTCCATAGGACGGACCTCACCAACAGTCTCAGCACATGGCTCATCGACCCACGGCTCCCCTCAGCAGCACCAGCACCCGTTTCACCATACTCATGGAAATCATCAGTCGTCTCGGCGCCTATCTCGTCGGCCTCATTGGCCACCTCTACGTCTGTATCATCTGTCTCACTAGGTGTCTCAGCATCCATGCCTCTAAACTCGTCAGTCTCTGGCTCGATATCCTCAGTTGTATCGTACGACTCGGCACCCAAATCATCATCAAGCTCTTGACAAAACAAAGGGAAGAACAATCTTAGCACATGACTAACACAGTGATCGGCGACTATGAAGTAAAAGCAAAAGAAAAAATGGTAATACTAACCTCAGAGTCAGAATACTCCAATACCTCTCGCGGCCTCTTCGGCCAATGACTGCCGACCGCTGAAGGACCCGCACCGCCACGCTGTGCACTCTCCATCATTCCCACTCTCACTGACGAGAGGGTACCCTTGCCGGCTCTCGACATCCTAGGCACGGGGGCTGGCGCAGGTGCATGGGCGGCAATACATCTACCATGGCCCCCCAGGATCTCGTGTCGCCGCGTCTGCCACGACTGCCCCTAGCCGCATCCGCCTCAGGAACACTTGTGATCAGTGCCATCATACCCGACTACTTCGCCACCTGCAGCGACACCAAGCCCAATCCTCTGTCACCGACAAAGACGTCGACTAGCTGCCTGTCAGCTGGCCCCTGCACCAACCACTCAGACCACGTAATTCGAACCCTCTCCCACCAACGAGCATACGTAGTATTGACCACCCCAGTGGACAACGAACCAGGCCTCCTCCACTCGTTTGTCGATGTTGGCCACGAATGTGCCTTCCTCCGCAGGGTATACCAGAAAGCCGTATCTACATCCCAAGGTCGAGAATAACCGCAAGGGGGCTCTTAATCATAGCCAAAGGCGAGAGACAAGTGGTCAGGACTGTAGCATGCAACATAATACAGACACACAGCCGGCTTCCCATCGTCATCAGTCAGTACGGGCAGCCATCCAGGGAAAAGGCTACCAGCAAAGATATCTCGAGGTCTGTCAAGTCGGCTCTGCTGTGTAACTGTGAATCAATATCCCGTAGGTGCATCCAAGGTGGAGTCCTGTACGAAGAATGCAAGTTGACATACAGACGGCTGAGGCACGCGTCTCGTACGTCAAACACCTGGGATAGCTCACATGCAGGCCTCTTGCCACCGGCCTACGCATATACTTGTCCTCCTGCATACCACTTTGCTACTACCATCGACTTCCCCGGACGCGTCACCGTCCCCTTCCTCGGGCACGAATGTACCTTTGGATACCCCAAAGGCCTATACTCTACATAGCACTAGAACATATACCTCGGTAAGAACATCCAGTCGACGTAGGTCGACACCTGATACCACCCATACGATCTCTGCATGTCGTTCGCAAACTGGTCTAGACACGAGTATAAAGTGCCCAAGTATATCGGTGCCAACCCAACACGTTTGCCTGAGGCCATCCGCACTGCTAACGGGAAGACCTTCTGGGCAATCCCGTCCTCGGGTGTCCCCTCAAACACAAACCTACAAGTACATAAATGTGACACACATCACGACTGCCCCCTAGCATGATATGCAACACGACACATAACAGCATGCTACGCTACTTTTCTTCATTCTTCATATGGATTATTTTTTCTTTTGTCTAAGTATAGAAATCAATAGACTACATGTACAAGAACAATGCTATGCAGCATACGAGTAATGCAAAGATCAAAGTAATAGGACAGTGTACCTCGATAGAAACATGGCAAGGAAGGCAGCTAGCTCGTATCTCTCGTCCCTGTAGGCAGGACCACTGTGGAAATCGTCATCCGACATCACCCTCTGCCCGGGCCGCATGACCACTGTGCCATAGAAATGCTGAACCCACCCGCTATATGTGCATTTACGGTTGAACCTCGTCTCTTGCAGAAAATCAATCAACGCCTTGACAACCAGGCATTCCTCCGCTATCAACCTCAGTGCGCGGGCATCCTCTATCCCGTGCATCGGTAGGCCGGTCAACGTCACGACGTCCAGCAGTGTCGGACCAATCTCCCCGAACTCTGTAACGAAGGTATGAGTCTGCGAGCTCCATCTCGAAAGTAGTAATGTGAGGCCGCTAATGTCCCTGCCTGGCTCGACACTTTTGTACGTCGCCTCAATCGCTGCCACTAGCCCGAGCACCTCCAACCTCTCCCTCCAAGCTTCGCGCCCCATCATGTATGCACACCAGAAACTCCAACCTACCGGCATAGTATTGTGGCCCTTGAACATCACAGGCGACCACGGAATGTCCTCTCGCTCGGCCAACAAACCCGGAATGTACCGCGGCGACATCACTGGAGCCACCTCGAAGCTTGGTGCATGGACATACGGTGAAGGGACCATAGAGCCATCACGCATCGATGCAGAGCTCCAAGGCACCGAAAACACGTCAGCAGACACCCGTTGCGCCAGCTCCCTCCACAACCCCTTGGGGGGACACCCCGGCACCGCACCCTTCGCGGTCAGTAACGCGTTGCTACGGCTCGGCGTCTGATCAAAGCTCATCATCCCGTCATCATTGAAACCCAAAGGCACACCTGACACGTCGGCCGACACCGGTGCATCCTCATGATCATCATCAAGCCCATCACCCCGCGGTAACTGTGCATGCCCACTCGCCCCGCCATGACGGCGCGCACTTTGTTTCTTCCTAGACTTTTTCCACAATTCGTCACCCATCGCCCCGTCGACCTTGACACAGTCAGCCTCAGCATGGTCGGCCTTGGCCTCGACCCTGCCGGCTTCGGCCCTTGTGGCCTCGGCTTCCTTCCCCTTCCTCCTCTCCTTCTTTCCTTCTTTCTTCTTCCCTTCTTCTTCTCTTTTCTTCCCTCTCTTCCTCCCTTCTTCTTTCCCTTTCTTCCCTCTCCCTTCCTCCCTTCTTCTTTCCCTTTCTTCCCTTTCTTCCTCCCTCCTCCTCCTCCTCTCCTCCCTCCCTTCGTCTCCCTTTTCCCTTCCCCCTTCCCCACCCGCGCCATGCCCGCGCCCAATGTCGGCCTTGGCCTCGGCCTCAAGGCCTTGGTCGGCCTCGGCCACCCGTTCAGCCGGCCATGCACCCTTCCCCCAACCTCCCCCTCCCTTCCTCCCCTCCCCACGTCGGCCTCGGCCCCTTGGTGTGCCTCGGCCGGGGCTGAGGTTCCTCCATGGAACCTCAGCTCCTTCATGCATCCTTCTTGCTTCTTGGGTGATCCTCAACCTCATGGATCTTCAAGTCCTTCCTTCTCTCCTTCTTCTCCTCTCCTTTCTTTCTTTCCTCTCTTCTCTCTATTTTTTGGCTAAGTTTTTCCCCTCTCTTCCTCTCCCTCTCCCAAGTCTTGAAAGTTCAGGACTCTACCTAACTTTCCCCCAAAAACTTTCTAACCCATTCAAATTTTAAAGTTTCCCCCCAAAACCCCAACAACTCTTTTAGCGCTCCTTGTTTTAGCGCTAAATCCTTTCTTTCGCGTGTTCTTTTTTTCCAAGTCATACCATCATTTTACGTTAATAATTTTAAGCCACTATCTTTTTTTCGCATAAACCCATTTCCAGATAAATTCTTCCTTCGTGCTATTTCATTTCTTTTTTTCTCACGCTAACGCTAACGGAAGCACACACTTCATCTTTTTTTTTTCGCCACTCCTGTTTTTTTCTCTCGATATCGCCGTTACGCTGTGCACGCTACCGCATTATTTCGTAAAAAAAAAAAACTCACAAATTTCATGGAAACCTACGCTCCATCATGTCTTTTGTTATAATAGCGACCGTTCCTCAAGATTCGACCCCGGCAATTTTTTTGATGACCGATGTTTATGCGTGCGGTGCCCGCTCGGATCGACCCTCCTAGTACACCAAACGCAGGGGGCTTATGTTCCCAACCTATTCGGGTCGGACCCAATGGCCCGCTGGGGGTCCCGCGCGACTTAGGCACAATTTATTTTGCATTAGCGTGACTCACGAGAGCGCAACCGTCACGTCAAGATCACCCGAACATCTTTTCACCAAAAACATCAACAGATGGCACAACTGGAGTGGCGGGGTCAAGAGGCAAAGGCCTTGGCCAACCCCTTAGGGTCAGCCTCGAACTCGCCCAAGGCCATGGGGTCAGCCTTGGCCTCCTTAGGGGGTCGGCCTAGGCCTCCTTGGGGGGTTGGCCTTGGCCTTCCCCCCCGGTTGTTCCCTCCTCGCGCAAGGTCCTATTCGCGATTTGTTTGCTTTGTACACTTTGTAGGTGACTTTGGCACCTTGTTCGTCACATGGGTACGATTCACGTTGATACGCTCGTCGTAACACAACTTTCAATTCATCTTTGCCTGTCAAAACACCAACCGTCGGCATGCCTGAAGTTCACCAAAAGGAGGAAGGTGGCCTTGGCCTTGGCAACCCCTAGGGACGGCCTCGGCCTCCCCAGGGGGTTGGCCTTGGCCTTCTCCCAAAACCCCTAGCTTTGCCCCCCTTTTTTACACGCACTGTTCCGAACCATGTTTTACGCTTGCGCAAAGCCACTAACGCATACACACCAACCTCGTGACATCTGTCATTCAATGTCCACGACCGTGCGTCGCTCTCGTGACGTTCGTCGCTCAAAGTCATGCGCTACCACCAAATGACCCGTCGCCGACGAACCCCGTATCATCATCGTCAACTTTGTCATTACTACATATTGCATTCATTATTTTGGTATAACAGGCAGACTCAACTCACTCCCCGTCTTTGGAACACAGGACGCGCGCCCATGCGCTGTCTCCGCGACGTTCATCGCCGTGCCCGTGCGCCATTCTCATGATACCTGCTCCCGGCACCAAGTATTGCTCCACGACGTTCGTCGCCGTGCCCGTGTGCCATTCTCATGATGCATGCCCCCAACACCAAGTATTGTCAGCGACATTCGTCATCGCGCCCGTGCGCCACTTCCATGACATGTGCCCCGGCACCAGGTGTGGTCTCGCGACAGTCATCGCCGTGCCCATGCACCACTTCCATGACATGTGCCCCCGGTACTAGGTATGGTCTCGGGACAGTCGTCGCCACGCCCATGCACCACTTCCATGACTTGTGCCCCCGGCACCACCCCTAGGGACTATGACCCCCGGGTCACTCTGAGATGGGAGCAGGTCTTCAGAGGGCATTGTGCCTAGTCCACCTGGCAGCTGGGCGTTGGGTCTTCCCCTCCGCTTTCAGGCCTATGGGATTTAGTAAGGGCTTGGACCGGTGGCTTGGGCAACGGGCTTACTCTGATCATGCTATCGAGGTATGGTCAGTCTTTTTAGAAAGGTAGAGCGACGCTGTGTGGGGCAGGCAACGAGAATTTAGGAACTGGCAGTCCAACGGAGAACTGATACTTTGGGCCCCCTGGTGACGTGTCACTCCTAGGGGACGACATGTGACACTTTATGACATAAGCACACTGTTTCCTATAAATAGTGAACTTTACAACTCAAAAAGGGACTTTTGGAATTCATTCTGAAAACATCACTTTCTCACTCTAGAATTTGGGAGCTTTTGGATTCTAGTGAGAGAAACATAATTTTGGACCATAGCATCGGACCTTGACTTGGATTGTCGACTGTCGGCCCTGTTCGTCTCAACTTTGCCTCAGCAGCACTGCCACTCCTCACGGCCTGCCTGGGAAGCCTTGCTCTAGGCCCTTACTCCGCCATTGTTGTCTCTCACTTTGCACACTTGAAAGCTGACGCGGACTGCAGCCTTTGTGGCATCTCCACGTAAGTACGAGCCCACTTTCCTTGGCATCACACAAAAATGATGATATAAGTCTAGCGCAGTAAAGTCAACTCAATGACTCAAAACAATCAAAATCAGAAGGAGTTATTGGTCCTTAATAAGATTCGTAGCTTTCCCATGGCCAATGGGTCAGATACTACCCCATCAAGTTCAAATAAATTCGAAATGGCAGATAAATATTCTAACAAGGAATAAGACGTCTCGGCATGAATGACATCTTTTCTGACGTCTCAGCGTAAACTGACATTCAATTAAGTCATCTTCGAATTCAATATACACAAGAATGAATGAGATGACAGAGTAAAATTCCATATTCGTTCTTGTACTCTTAAACCAAATTTTTAGTCTTAACACCAGTCATTTCCAAAATACTATTCTTACTCATAAATCAAATTACCAACTTAACTACTGCTCATACCTTATAAACTTCCCAGATACGACTAGGGTTTCCCTTAACAACTTACAGATACATGATTAGAGTGTAATCAATTCATGTCTCGCATGATATCAAACCTCGAACAGTAAATATCATGAGATCCACAGAAAAATCTCTATCCCTTAGGTGGATAGTATAGTTACAGAGAATCGTAGAAACAGTCAATGGAGTACCTATCACAAGATCAGTTCCTAACAGATAAGTTTCACCTTCAATCACTATGCGGAGATAAAGGATACAAAGGTACTTGACACTCCAGAATTAAACCATATACAAACATCTAATGGGTTAACCTATAGCGTACCTGACGCTATGCGATCAGATGTTGTAGCATCCAGAGTGACCCTTGGATGGAATCTGATCGATGTCCCAGGCCTCTGCCTCGGCAAAACTTGGGGTTGTTGAGCCTGCCCCTGTTGACCATGTCTTCTTCCTTGACGAGAACCTCTGTTTGTTGATACACCAGCTATGGGTGTGGGACGGGAAGTTGACCGATTATTCCAAACAACTAGATAGTTTTAGACCCGATGCTCTACACTGCCGCACCTAAAGCATCCACCGGTAACTTTGTAACATGGCTTCCCGACATGAGGTTTCCCGCACAAGATACGTGGTGCGGCCCGAAGAGCCAACCCACCACCATGACCAATACTGTAGGTAGGTGGAATTTTAAAATTCTGTAAGGTCCAAATCTAGCACTCTGAGCTAGTCGAGCGCCTACATCCTACGCTCATCTGAATCCCGTACTCTACCCAGGTCTAAACCCCTGAGCCGCTGCTAACCGAAACTGCTGATTCTGCCCCATCCTGGGGCTTTAGGTACCCTGTTATCCTGGTTGTGCCAGCTACTGATGCCTGGCAGCCTCTACAAATTTGTCTTGGGGAAACTCTTCTCTGGTTCTCTTATGTCTATCTCACCTCTGTTCATACCGTTCTGTACTATTGGACTTGGATCGCTCCAACGCACGTGCCAAGTCTACATATTCTTTATAGCTCGTTAATCTAGCATAAATCACTCCATTTCTTAATCCTGGCCTAAGGCCCCACTCAAACTTCTGACATCTATCTTCTTCAATTGGCAACATCCACACTGCAAATCTGGCAAGGCGTGAAAATCTTATTTCAAATTTCATCTACCGATTCTTGATTCCTTTGTATCCTAATGACAAATTCATTCACAATAATTCGTCAAGAAGTACCGGTCAAAGCAAATCCTTGAATTGTTCCCAAGTCATCTCATCCAGTTGTTGGCGAGTCAAACTCTTTTCAACCATTTTCCGCCACAGTTCAGACTCAGTTCAAAGGTTATAAAAAGAAAATTCAACCTTTTGCCTTCCACTGCGTGAATGGCTTGAAAGATTTTCTCCATTTCATCAATCCAATTCTCTACCTCCATAGGGTCCAATGACCCCCTTAAAGCTAGGCGCATCTTTTTCAGCAAATTCACCTAAGGTACTCTCACCTTGAGGTTGTGTTTGAACCGGATTCTGTACTCCTTACTGCTAGTTAGCCAGATTATGTGCCATCACGATCAAAATCTGGTTCATAGTGTTTTTAGAACTGCAACCATCAGTTCTGGGTTCTACTGTTCTTCTCTATTAGATCGAGATACCTCCCTATCGGGGACCTTTTGGCCCTCCGTACTATCTCTGCTGCCAGTGCTATGAGAGCGAGCCATGCTAGTACAATTAACAGAGAATAGTACGATTACAAGTTCAAGGTTGACTTCTTAACTCTACCATCATCCTACCCCGCTCTCATTAATCGGATAGGATTCTACAGAATTGTGTTGCCTATACCATGTGGTTCTGTACCTACAGAATCATACACTTATACTCTTAATACCTAAAACCGAACTGCTTTGATACCAACTGTAACGACCCGGGAGTTCGAGACGGCGGAGCTCTGAATTTCCGGGGGCGTTACATTTCAGGAAAATAAAGAACACACACGCAAGGGAGAATAACAGCAATAATGGTCGTTGCTTAGTTTAATACATGATATCCCATTTCTTTCATGTTCCCTTAGTTTATCACATAATATCCCATTTCTTTCATGTTCGCTTTCAGCCATGTTGGTCATTCCCAGTGCCAATCATCTATTTTGAGCTCTTCTCCTTACCTTTTTTGCTTCTTTTATTTGAGGAATTGATTTTCCATAAGATGTTAGAAAACATGAGGACATATATTGGTACTGGCGTTTCTTTTACTCTTTCGCTTTTTTAACCCTTTTTCCCTTTCTATTTGAGGATCATAAAGAACAAAATTTCACCAGCTTTTAAGACTTTTATTTTAGTATTATCACAAACGACTCTTGAATCTTGAACTTTCATTGTAATATTACCAGGTATTACTTTAACATCGTAAGAGAAATTCACATTACTTGATTATTGTTTATCTTCTTTTAAGAAAAAACGATATCTAGCTTGCGTCATGTATAAATAAAAAATAATGAAAATTTAGTATCTGGACGCGTATGTAAGTAATCCATCAATATTGTGTGCAAAATTTGCTCTTGGTTTAGAACATGGACCTATGCATAATGTAATAGCAACGTGAAATAAAATAATTATAATATGGTGATTATATGTGAGATTTGTGACCTTGAGATTCAAAATCAATATAAGCTGATATTTTGTTGGTCTGTTTACTCACATTTTGAAAAATTATTGGTCGCTAAAACTAAAGCTAAAAGCTTTACTGCATTACACTATTTTGGCTACCATACTGTAAAAAAGTCAACAGAAGTGTGTAAATAGCTTCACTACGTCTTTAATTTTTACGTTGCCCTAATCGTTTACATTTCTTTTCAAATGTTCAACTTAGAAATGGTTTAGAATTAGTATAATTGAACTCAAGGATTTATCCGATGAGCGCTGAGATGTTGTGTTTGATACTTCCCTCTATCATTGATGTAATAAATAACAGATAAAAGAAATCTATGAGTCCTGCATTTCACAAATTTGTGAGATGCATTTCGTATCAAAGCAAGATCTTCTACGTTTGGGGTTGTAAAAGGGTACAATGCCTATGTGGCACATAAGAAAAAAAATTATGCAATGAAAGAAATTGTTGTCTAGAGCAAATTATTAGGAAATAATTTTATTGGAATTGCTCTTTTGCCTTTACGAATCATTGACGATATATTTTTACACCATAAAAGAAAAACTAATTTGTTCTTTCAACTGAAACATCTAAAATGCAATTCTACTTTAAAAATGCAGTTCTACTTTAAATCCAAAAAAAAAACCTGAAACAGCCAAAAAAAATGAACATTTTTTTTACATTGTACAGTAATTAACATTTTTTTCACAACCCTCTACATAACCCCTCCCCCTTCCCTTGCCCCAACCTCCTGACCCTCAAGACCCACCCACCCACCCATAACCAACACACAGAATACAGACACACAGCTGACCCACACACAGAGACAACCATACACAGAATACACTCACACAGCCCACACACACACACACACACCAATCCATACGCAGACAACCATACCTCCCTGCCTTACCCCTATAGCCATACCTCCCTCCCCACCATGCACCACACATATAGACACACAGGGCCAACACACACAGATAGAGCAATTCATATGCACACAGTTGATAGTTGATACACACACAGACATGCAATACACCCACATAGACGCACACAAGCACAAGAACACACACGGTCGGTCCATTCAACCCACAGTCAACGTACATCCCCCCCAAATCCAGTGCCCTCCAGTCCGGCGCCGACCTGTAGTTAGGATCTTGAGATGTAATTATCAGCACCTAATTCTTCACACCCCCTCCTTACAACCCCCACCTTCTATTACACTTGCCCAAACCGCCACATCTCCCAAAATCCAGCGTCCTCCAAAAGTTGGCGAGGGGCAACAACCTTATTACACCTGTTAATAAATTGGATCAGTGGACCCATTATCCGCCCATTGACAGATAATGTGTATTTGTTAGTCTGGATAATTACAGTTATTTAGAGAATATTTATCTCCTAAGTGTTTGAGATAAATACAATGTTTATCTTATAGGTGTTTGAGATAAATACATCTTTATCTCCTAAGTGTTTGAGATAAAGTCTGTCTCTAAATACTATCTCTATATAAAGACTGGAGATATTCCAATAAAATATAGGTGACAAACAATAAGTTACAAGACAATCCCTCTCTCTATAGCACTCTCTCTAGAGCAATCACCAAGCTCTAGGATTTGGTTCGTGGACGAAGAACTCGACTCTAGTAGTCATTTTCGTACCTGCGAGAGAGATCAAGCGTGTTGGAAGCTCGTAACAACAAGGATTCATCGTTGGAAAATTCGGAGACTTCATACAGTATGTTTCCGAACCCACTACGTGCTACGTGGTAGCGCATTAATTGTAATTTCAACAACACCCCTACCCATAAACCCAACCCCCTACGACACATACCCCCACGTTTGATTAAAGTCTATCACAGTTAGTACATCTTCTCTACCCTCAACACCTTGGTCGATGCCATATCTGATAAGAAATGGGTTGAAGCATATTGTCAAGTGTCAACATTAGTTCATGACCAACAATTTTTATCATAAGCCAAGTAAAGTAATGCTATACCTGGATAATGAGGAATGAAATCATCCCAACCATTTTGGAAGGGAAAGAAATTATACTTACACCTAGCAAATTTATCAAACGATTTTCAATAACATTATACTTACCTTCAAGCCAATTTTCTTAATAAATGTTGAAGAATACAGAGCAGAATCATTGTCCACATATCTTGGTGATTAGGGCATGATTTTCAATTCCAATTAAGAATTTAGTGTTGTAATTACCAAACAGTCTGTAAATGGAGATGAAAAGGGAAAAGACTGTAAATGGAGAGGAAAGGGAAGAGAACACAAAGATAAGAGCCTGTAACTGTTGAGACGTGGAGGGGTTTGGTGTGGGGGGAGGTGTGGGGGTGGGGGGTGTTGAGGGTTTTAAGGAATAGTGGGCGCATGAAGTTTTTGGGGAGCGGAGATCCAATTGAAACTTGACACATTATTTTTACTTAGTAAAATTGAAAATTTCCAAAAAATAGTGTTGAGAGTTGGCTAGTCATTGATCCTATCCTATCAATCGAATCTTATTTTATCTTATTATCTATACAACTTATTAAGCCAAAACTTAGTTTGGTGTAATATCTTTTTGGTGTTACATAACTACCAACCTACAACGATGAAAAGTGGCATTCCAAGAAATTTTCTATAAAATGATACAAAATAAATATCTTAATTAGTAAGTAACTACATACAAAAATATTTTTACTTTTCACAATTTTAAATTCATCAAAAAAATATAGTTAAAAAATTTGAAGGCCAAGTTTGATACGATAATAATATTTTGTAACTTATTTTTGTATGACTAACTTATTTTTCTGTTATTTAAGATTTATTTTACTGAATATGACAATAAACACGTATACAAAATGTTTGAATTTTTTAATAAAATTTGTACTATTAATTTTATTTCCGCACAAGCATCGCGTGTGTCACAGTGACTCGTATATATAATATAGATATAGATTTCGGTTTAAGAACAAACTAAGTAATAACAGGGTGAAAATGATTCAAAC
Organism: Escallonia herrerae; assembly: GCA_033070095.1. Lineage (NCBI taxonomy): Eukaryota > Viridiplantae > Streptophyta > Magnoliopsida > Escalloniales > Escalloniaceae > Escallonia > Escallonia herrerae. Next base: position 151,869 of record JAVXUP010000267.1, on the reverse strand, counting down.
TTTGTAAAAATTTCGTATTAAATCGAAGGGTCGCACCAAATGACAGTTTATAGTAGGCAACAATCACAAGGGGAAGTGAGGGAACACCATTTACTGTTGTAAGTATTGTTCTTTTGTTTCTACACAAAATCACCGGCATTTCGCAGAGATACGAATCACGAACTTCTGCAAATTTCTAAGATGAAAAGAGATGTCTATCAAGATCGAACAAAAGGCAACAAACACTCTGGAAGTCAAATGCAAAACTATAGCGTGCTGAGGACTTTGCCCTTTCAAATTGATCGAATTGGAAAATATCAGGGAGAGTTTTGAGAAAGAAAATGAGATATGTGTTTGATGAAAACTTTCAGATCAAGTGAGAGAGAGAATTATGTGAATCGCATCAAATGGGTGCTTGATGGAAGCTTGGATCTGAGATGATACAGAACAAAAAAAAATAAAAAAAGGATTTTCACCTAGTCCTCCACCAAACACTAGCTTCCTCCTCCACCGTATGGCGCCGCCGTCACCATTGTCACCCACCTCTTTATCAAGGGAGATATCTCCATGGCTGACATGCTTTTCATCTTACTTTCTGGTGGCTATCTAAAACGAATGTGTTAGGGCAGAAAAAAAAATTGGATGTGACAGATCGAATTCCACGTTGCTTGGTATTATTGAGAGATTTTCAGGTGTGATGAATCTTTTACTTTTAGGGTCTTAATGAGATTGATACTTAACGGTTTATGTTTTTAAAGATTTAAACTTTTGTTACGCCATGTTTGTGAGTTTTGTGAATGAGAGAATATAAAAGAAATTGAGAAGTAGACTTATTTCTCTCCATCCATCCATCATCATAGTTCATGAGAATTTAAACCGAAAGAAAGACGAGGAGAGGAATGATTTGACATTTTTCCTTATAGAATCTCGAATTTCAGATGACATGAAAACTTAAGTTTAATAAAACTTTTAGAATATCAACATTATCTGATCATCTTTGAACAAAGATTTAACATTGTTTTTTAAAAGTGAATTTTCGCTGCTCTAATCTCCTACTCACAAACGCTAAAGAAAATTATTTTATCTGTTGTCTTAGAACTCTTAAGCACAGTCTCTCCCTCCCTCTCTCCCCCAAAATCATTTTTTCTTCCGTTCTTCTCACAATAGGCAGATAATACAATGAATTGGAAAAAAGTTAACATGGTTCGAAGTATAATCCTTTAAACTATAAGTAATCCTTATGTAGTAAAGGCAAATGTCAATGGGTTAAATATAATTGACCTATTTTAAAAGTGCATGACTTATTAGAAGCAAGAAAAAGTAAGTTCTGAGAGGTCATAGAGGAAAAAATTTTGGTTGTTATCCCGTTTGGAGGAATCTTCTCCTACCCCCTATATAGCGACAATCAATCGTCTCTAAATATTTTTAGTGACTTTTATTTAGTGACGCTAAAAAAATACTGTTAATAATTGTCACTGAAAGTTTTAGAAGAAAAGTCACTAAAAACATTTTGCGACTATTAATTGTCACTATACAAGGGTTGGGGGAAGATTCTTACAACCGGGGTAAGAGCCAAAGTTTGTTCATCATAGAGACCCCTCTTTCTCCGTCTCAGTTTCTAGCCTCCCCTCACTGTCTTTTCCTCCCAAGCCCAGCCGACAACCGTCCTGTAGCCCTACCGACCACCTGCCGCCATCATAGTTGCTGTCGTTTCATTGCTTCTCATGCCCGGCCATAAATGACGTCACTGCCCAGCCACTTCACTGCCACCATGGCCTCCAAGATCAAGCTCTCACCATGGCCCCCAGATCTTTTTGTTTTTCTTCCAAGTCTCAGTTACATCTAAATCCATGTGGAAGTGTAGCTTGATCTGAGTTTATTTTTGGATTTACTTGTTTTCATCTCTCTGTTATTGTTTTATTTTGTTCTTGTTTCTCGCTTCTTGCTTCCGTTCTTCTGGGGCTTGGGGTGTAAGGAGGTAGTGTGGAGGGGTTGGGAGATGGGGGGGAGAGGAAAAAGGGGGTTTTTTTGGGTGTTGATTCTGTTTGTTGTTCTTGTTTTCCTCTTTCTTGTTCTTTTTGGTGAATTGTGGAGAGGTTGGGTGAGGGTAAGAGGTCATGGTAGAGGATGGGGGAAGTGGGGTGAGGAGTTTGGATCTTTTGGTTTTTGAAGAAACTGTGGCTTTGACAGTGCTTTTTTCAGATTTGCCAAATTTTGCAGAGGTGATTTGGCAGAGGTGATGTTGTCTAGTTTGCTGAATTTTGCAGCAGTGGTGCTACTTAGAAAGGGCTGGATGTGACTTTATGTCCCTCACTGATCTTCACTGGGATTCAAAAGTCTTGGTTGTTCGGCAAAGAGCTTGCATTGGGCAGAGGAACTAGTTACTTTTTGACTATAGAGAGAGGGCTATAATATATCTAATTTATTATTTGTAATTGAAAAATTATTTTAGATCCATCAAGGTTAGTTTCTTGATATTACTTGTATTGCATTAGTGTAGATTTACCTAATTTTTTTGGAAAGTAGCTTAATTAGTTATTCATATAACTAAGAAGATGTAGTCTCCAGTAAAGTAGTTTAGCTACTCTTGTAACTTGGTTAGCATATTAATATTATGGGCTAATTACACCCATGTCCCTGAGGTTTGGGGGTAATTACACGCGAGGACACAAAGTTTCAAAATGTAACACTTATGTCTATTGATAAACGGAATACAAAAATACTTATCGGTTTTAACAAAAAGACTTGATTGCCCCTGACTTTAAAATTAATTACCCACTTAATTTACTATTTATTCTTCCTCTCCCCACACCCAGCACCCACCCCCACCCCCCGTGCCCCCACCCCACCCCACGCGTCTGCCTCTTCCTCTCCCCACACCCAGCACCCACACCCCCCCACGCCGTCTGCCTTCCCCTTCCCTGCCAGCGCAGCAGCAGGCCCTCCGGCGAGGCACCGGCGCCGCAAGATCGTGGTCGCCATACCGATCTGCCTGTCGCGGTCGCCAAACCTCCGTACCCCGCGCCGTCCGAGATCGCAAACATCACCGAGCTACGTCGCGACACCGGCCTCCTCCATCGAGATGCGCGCCACCGTGACCACCAGCAAGGCAGCGCCATCACCACCACGATGGGCTTGCACCATCGCGCCCACCGGTGCGATCGATGCCTGGTGGTGGGTCTGCTCCGACAGCGACGGTGGGTGGGCCGATCTGTGGAAGCGAGCAGTTGTGGTTGTGCTGTCGCCGGCCGTGGGTGGGCCGATCGATGGGGATGTACATTGGTGTTTGGTTGGTGGCAATCGCCGGTGAAGAATAGCAGTGGCCGTTGTTGGCCATCTGCCCTCGCCGAAAATGGTGTAAGGCGTCGAGCAGGAGACTGGTGCCTACGGTGGTGGCCCGTTGTTGAGTCATGGTGGTCTGATCAGTTGAGTTTGTGGCCGGCGGTGGTGGGGAAGGGGGCTGCTGGCGGCATGGGGCGGCAGAGGGAGGCTGCCGGCGGTGACTTCAGATTTAGGGTTTAAATTGTGGAGAGAGAAAATTATACTTTTTGTGACGATATACTGTACAGGGGTAGTTTTGCCATTTTAAAAATACGTAATGACGAAAATTATACTTTTTGGACGGAATACTGACGGTTGGATAAAAGTGTTACTTTTTTTAACGTTTTTGGTCACGTATGTTACATTTTGAAACTTTATGTCCTCGCGTGTAATTACCCCCAAATCTCAGGGACATGGGTGTAATTAGCCCTAATATTATCATTCTCCTGATTAACCTAAAAAAAAAAAAAGGTCATAGACGATAAGATTAGATTAGATGGACTCATTGTAGGTCAGCGGTCAGCCCTGCACCAAGTCAGACAGCCTCTTATTACCGCAAAGTTCCTTCTCTTCTGAACACCATTGACGGTCATGGCAGTTTTATTGTATACTTTTTCTGACCATGCCCAACAAAATTTAAAAACGAAACAAGGTATATGGGTGACAACAAAGTCCATCTCATCAGTTGCCCAAATTTGACTAACATGAAATCATTAATTCAACTCTTATCCGAATATGGAAACGTTATAATGGCAAATATACACTCCTTTTCTTGTTGCTGTTTTTTCATTTACAGCTCTGCAGAAAAATTAATAACTGTTCTGTTGTGTTATGTGTGTTTCTCTGTTATACGAATTATTATTAGGCTAATTTATCTTGAGAAATCAAAAGATAAGATAGTATGTTACAGTCATATCAAAATAATAAGGTATCAACTTTATGATGACGTATTGAGTGTCCTCTATCCTTAGCTAATTTCGTCCGGCCATTTTAACGCTAGGTTATCTGGCGGATATGATATTATTTAAAAACAAAAGAATATCATATGGCAATCTAGTATTTTTACGGTCTAGTGAGCTAAACCGCTCCATCTGAGAAGTAAGATAAACGTCATTTGTAAAACTTAAACTAATGATCCGAAGAATGCCAATACAAAATCCTTTTAGGAAAGCTGCATGTTGTGTGTTTGCAGAGTGAATCCTTTCAAGCTTATTTATCCAAAGGTCATCCGAATTATTATTCTTATTATAAACAGAAAAGTGAAGACCAAACTAACTCTTTCCTTTGTCCAAGCATCAACCCATGAAAATTGTGACAAACTCTTCTTCAAAGCATATGCAGTTAGAATGATATGCGTGAATTAAGGGTCTTGCTGTTGGTCCGAATCTTGAAAGTACGAGTTTTGGTATTTTTGTCTTGTAATTGAATGTTGTACAGAGAGACGTCTTCAACCGGTGTCTGTGAGAGATGATGCTTGTTTTCTCCAAAGAGGAGTTGATGCTTGTTAATATAACTTAAATATAAACTTTCAATAATTAGGAAACGTCCGGCATTCCCAGTCAAACTCTGGGTTGATGCTTGTTGATATAACTCAATTATAAATTCTTAATAATTGGGGGACACCTGACATTTCCAGTTAAACTCTATTCTTGGCGGCGATGGCAATAATAGATGGCCCTTGGTAATGGTTGTGCGGGCCCGTGTAGGCACTGTTGGTTGCGGTGGTGCCGCTGGTGGTTCTGTCATAGTCTGTCCGTGGCAGCTCACTCCTTTTTTTTTTCTCTTCTTTTTTGTGACTTTGGCAAAAATTGAATCTAAGACCGTGACGGCGACGGTTTTGTCAGTGGTTTCGACACGTGCACTACTAGAAACTGCCCCTTTAGCGACCGCACCACAGAGGGCGGTTGCTAAAGAGGTTTTGGCGGTAGCTAAACCGTTTTAGCGACCGCTTCTTGCGGTCGCTAAAACTGTTGCTAGAGGGTTAGTCGCTAAATTTTAGCGACCGCATTTCTTAATCAGTCGCTAAATTTAGTGACCGCGTTGACCATATTTAGCGACGATTTTGGTGGTAGCTAAATATTTTTTAAATTTAAATAATTTCTATTTAGCGACCGATAATGTGCGGTCGCTAAATGTTTTTTATTTTTATTTTCATTTTTCTTTAGCGACCGCGTTGTATACTTTAGCGACCGCAAAACTAATTCAACCAATCCAATACCAATTCAACAACCTATCCCAAAACCGATTCAACCTATCCAAAACCAATTCAACCTATCCAAAACCAATTCAACAATCGGTCTAAAAATCGATTCAACCTTGGTTGAATCGGTTGTAAATGAATGCGTTGAAAGCTTTCAATGCATTCATTCAAAAACCAATTCAACCCTTGTCTCGCATTCATTCAAATAACTTGTCCAAAAACTATCTACTCTACACAATAAGATACAAGGGTCCCATTCATTTGAATAGTCAATCACAAAGCATCATCAAACTATAAACATATGCATTAAAATCAAGTATATATGAATTGAACCAATATTTGAAAAACGAGTCAAGTATATGAACTCAAAGCTAAACAAGTCAATACATAATACCCCAACCCCTATCACTAGCCGGCAGACCGACCAACCTTATCGTAATCTTCTCCATTCCTCGATGAAGGCATGTTCGATCCAATAACGTCCTCACCGCCCTAAGAATCAGCGGCACTAGGCACAATATCGCTCTGCACGAAGTCATACAAATGATTCAACGTAATATATAGAAATCAAGATCGCATATAGAATGACCAAAAGACATAACTACTTGAGAAAATTGGTATTACCTGAAGTCTGGGTCCGGGCATAAGAAAACCGTCTTGGATCATCTTCGTAAGTCTTTCATTGAATAATGTGGCGAAGCACTCTTTATCCTTCACTTCAACCTGAGGACGTCTACAACTGGTCGAACCTGACGACTGAGCTCTGCCTAGCAACGAATGTGCGGATTGACGAGGGAGGCCAAGCATACGGTCCTTATTAGGACCCCTTGTAGCTTCTGACCACAAAAGACCTCGTCCACTGCTTGGCTACCATTTGCCTGGTTGTTGGCCTGAACGTTTTCTCTATATGACCTATGTATAAGAAATCAACAGAAATGTTAGAGGAACGTAACTGGCCGTAACCAACAAGGATACAATGGGAATGCAAAAGTAATACAAAAGTTGTGTGCTCACCGTAAACTGCTCCGCGCTCTCAGGAACCCACTACCCATCTTTCTTTTTATGTTTGTGCTCAAAGTTCCGGAGCATCATAGGGGGCCTTTTTTCAGGATCGTCTTCTCTCAACTTCAGCTGGAGCATAGTTGTAACGACCCGGTCCACGACCCCACCACAGGGCAATGCCTCCCTCAAAAGGGCTAGCCAAGTAGGTACTTATGAGTTCCTTGGCAAGGTCTTATAAGGGTCATCTCATACTACTCCACATCCGATGTGGGATATTACAATCTTCCCTCCTTATACCTTAGCGTCCTCGGTAAGGCTCAATCACACATAGCCCAGAATCTTCCTCTCTAGCCAATGTGGGATATACCGGGCTCACCCTTCGTTGCCCCAACCATCCTCTTGATGTGGGATATACCTGGGCTTGCCTTCGTTTCCCCAACCATCGGCAACCCGACTGGATAGCCCAGCCCGAGTTTTCGAGAGTCGGCTCTGATACCATCTGTAACGACCCGGTCCACGACCCCACCACAGGGCAATGCCTCCCTCAAAAGGGCTAGCCAAGTAGGTACTTATGAGTTCCTTGGCAAGGTCTTATAAGGGTCATCTCATACTACTCCACATCCGATGTGGGATATTACAATTAATAGGCAGGGTCTTATAAAGCCAATCGCAAACTCTCCCACAACCGATGTGTGATGCCCCGAACCTAGGTTTACGAGGTTATTATTACTTAGCGACGATTGTTGTAAGTAAGACAAATTTAGACCTTCAGTTAAGATCTTGCGAGCGGTATTAATTGAATCTTTAGCCATGGTCGTTATGAGTTATGTTAATTGAAAAAATTTTGGGGGCTATTGTTGAAGGGATACTATTGGATCTTTAGCATCAATTGTTGTGAGAAATATTATTTGTTGCATTTAGCAAAATATTTTAATAATGACATAAGTTATGAATAATAATGTTTTGAACAATAGATAAATTTGTGGAAGTAAGTGGGTTGCTTTAGAAAATTTATAACTGATAAGGTCGCTGTGATAATAAGTTTTGGTCTCGCGTTAAATATTGATACATATTAAAAAGCATAAAGCAAAAAGGGAAACAAAATTGATAATTGATAATGCAAAAAAAAAAGAAAAGAAAAAAAAATAGAAAAGAGAACAAGAAGAAGAGAGAAGACGCACAGTAAGAAAAGGAGAGAGGGGCGCCGGCCCTAATAGGTCTGCAACGCCGGCGCTACTTCCGGCCACACACGTAGCCACCGGCGACAACTCCGGCTGCACGCCTTCGTCGAACACCCTTGTCCAGCCCCTCCATCAATTGCTGCCACAGATCTGGACTGCCTCTACACCGCCGGAACCATTGCGGTGCTACCACCATCGCACGGCATCACCGGTCAACCAAAAACCCCGATAGACACCAAAGTACAACCATCGGCCAGTCGTCCGCCCTCTCTCTCCGTCTACCGACCAACCGCCATGGCCAACGCGACTTCAATTGACGGTGTCGCTGAGTTTCACGGCCAGCAAAATAGCGGTCACCGATCTTCGGCCTTCATTGCCGAAATCTGTGACCACCTGCGGCTGTCCCTCCTCAACTGAACCACCCTGCCATTTTCAGAGGTGTGTTCATTTGCGTACGAGCAGAACTTCCGGGGACGGAATGCCTGATTGGTGAAGATGGTGGAGCAACCAATAGGCAACTCGCGATTTTGGGTCTTCAACCCAATTACCCAGCTACCAAGCAATGCCCTCTATTGTTGCGACGCTGACCGGCCGATCCCTATCGTGACTCTGCAGAATTTGTATAACCGCCAAAGGGGTATCGATAACACACATATTTGGCGAATTGGGGACTAAAGTTTCCTTGTGGCATTTTGTATAAATTGTGAAATGGATTTTGGTTGTGTGCTTGTGGTGTTAGTGGCTATGCAGTGGTGTCTTTTAGCGGCATATTAGCGGTGGCTAAAATGGAATGAATTAGGTGGTTCGTGTGTGCATGATGGTGCGAGTTGGATGGGTATGTGTAGTGTGAGTGTGTATACATGTTTGTATGTGCATGAATGTGAACTGTGTACAATGTGTGCATACATAGTGTGTCTAACAGGGTACAATATGTTTGTGTGCATAATGTGGAGTGCAGCGTGGAGTTGATTTTGGGTGTAGAATTGTAGTGATGATGGTGGTGGACTAGTTGTGGGTTGTATAAAGATGGCACATGTAGTGTTTGGTTGGTTGGTTGGTTATGGGATCTAGCAGCCGGTATATTGGGTTTGATGATACTGACTATGAAACAGGGTTTGGTAGTGTAGTTGCGATATTGGTTTGGTTCCGGTTGTGGTTTAATGACGGTGATGTGTCTATTGTGCATACAAGGTGCATGCTGCGTGGTGGATGCTGGGCAATAGAGTGTAACAGGGGGTGTTTGTAGGGCATGGTTGTGTAGGCGTGGTTGTGAACGATAAGGTGTAACAGGGGTGCATGTTGGACACTATTGCATGAGGAGTGCGGTTGTGTATATTGTAGCAATAGGGCATGCTCGATGGGTTAGTGACATCAAGTTAGTTGAGAGAGGCTCGACAGCGGTGATGAAATGCCGAGAATGGCATGGTGAACTGGGCACGATTTTGGAAGGGTTGTGTAGCGGGCGGTCAGATGCGGCATCGGAGTTGTTTGAGGAAATAACCAACAGGAATCATCAATGATGCCTTCATGTCATAGTAAAGCTGGGAACATGGAAATAAAAAAAAAAGAATGGCCCTAACCGTTCTTTTAGCAAGATGTAGCAGTGAGGTTGTCGCTCCAGAGACTTTGATGTGGGATTTGCGTAGCGTCAGGTAAGTGACCCTTTGATTCAACTAGTATTTTATATGCAACGTATATGTTTATCTACTGTAAAAAAATGTGTTGCTTATTACTATTGACCATTTAAAGTACGTTTAACTGCTCTGGCTTAAATTACCAAAAAGGTTTTAGTGTTTTATTCTCGTCAAAGAAAAACCGGACCAGCATGTAAATGATGTTTTGCCTAAAAACTGAAATGGAACTCGGATTTGAAATGTTTTGTATTGACGTTAATGTGAATATTGAACATCTTGATGATTATTGAAAGGACGTGAGGATGGTTGAGAATCAATTGATGAGTGATTTTGTTCACGATGAACCTAAAGGGGGTTTTTGGTTTACTCGATTGCTGTGCCCTATATCCACGGGGGAAAGTTGGATTTCGGGCCCTGGTCAACGGGGCTTGTACGTTGATGCACAGTAATGTTGCTCGTGGTTCGCCCATGCGTCCACAAAATTTTATCCCGGATGGAGGAGGGATTTCGGGCCCTAGTCAGTGGGGCCTGTACGCTGACCGCAGCATATCGTTTGAGCTAATGTTGGAATCGAACTGGTTGTCATGAGTTTTGCGCTAATGATTTTATGCTTCAGTTTTTGGTTTAATGTACTCTATTTTGTTTTACCTGATGATTATCAAATCTATGATTTTTTAAATATCTTAATGATGCTATAATATAAGTGAGTTATTTTCTGACATGCTATGGTCCAGCTAGTTGAATCATTGGTTACTTACTGAGCACGTGGAAGCTCATCCCTTACTTATCATTTCAGGTTTGGAAGTAAGGTGATGGTGACGAGCATAGGAAGGAACAATTTGGCATTGAGCTTCGGAGACTGTATTGGTTGAGTCGCTAAATATTAGATTTTCTGTTTAACTTTAGTTGTTGACAATCAGAGTTATGAAAAGTTTTAGTATAAGTGATGTATTCAAATAAAATATGAAAAGGTAATTTAAGTTTATAGAAGTTTTAATTTTCGCTGCAGATTATATATTATTTTAGCGAGTAAGGCCTGGCAGAGCCCTCGGTTGGAGTCCATTGGGTCTGCGGCCGGTCACGTGCCTAGCTCGCGGGCCTGCCCGTGGGTTCGGGTCGTGACAATAGTAATTAGGGCTGACTAGACTAATCAGTGTTGATTAGGGCTAGTTAGGTTTAATCAGTGTTAACCAGGACTAACTAGGGTTGATCAGGCTAATCAGGGCTAATGCAAGCTATTTGGGGTAATTTATAATTAATTGGTTTAATTAGAGTTAATAAATGTCAATTAGGCTTTAATTAAGAGTAAATTAGGATTAATCAGTATTAATTAGGGCCAATTAGGATTAATTAATGTTGATTAGGACTAAATATGGTTAATCAGTGTTAATCAACCCTAATTAGGGCTGGAAATTAAATAGAGGCCTCTTTCCACTCGTCATGAAGACATTTATACTGGAAATTAGATAGAGGCCAAAGAAAAAAGATCTTCACATGGCCATATAATCAGACATCAACCTAATGTGTATAGCTTGCAATTCACTAGTAGCAACAGAATTCTAAAGACCATACTAACTAGGTTGGCAGTCAACTACAGAATTAACCTGGAACACAGCATTCTGCTATAATGTGCTAATTGTAGTTAACAATATCGGGAAGCTCACTTTTGCTGAAATCTAATAAGGAACTAAACTTATATGCATCAAAATGGGAGAGCAACCATGCACATCCAACAATAACCAACATATATGACCACAATGACCACACCCATGAACATAAGTCTAAAGATGTAAAAAGACTAAAGAGTACATTTAACAGAAGATCCTTTTCAAATGGGATTTACATGTCTTAGAATGGATGACATATGACAAACTCAGAAGGTGCCTCATCCATTCAAGTCAGAGAACCATCCAATAATCTGGCATTCCAACTCATCTCACCGAACCAGTACAAATGCACAAAATCGTAGCCTCAAAGAGCGTACTTGCGCGCATCACTTACAATCGCACCAATTAGCGAATCGTCCCTCTAGTGCATTTTTAGTGCACGATTATCTTGACATAATTTAGGCAAGTGGTTTTGAGAATTAGTGCAGACGGTGCTTTAGGCTTGACGGGAGAAGGGAAATGTGGGGTCTGGTAAGGGTATAAATTGGTGAAGTACGATGACGAAGCAATAGAAAGCCAATGTTAGGACTGGGAATGTACTTTACTTAAGATGAGGTTGTGGAAAGTGGTCTAGAAAAAGAGATGCCATGGTCAAAGCCGGCCAGGTCAAGGTCGTTGTTGAAGATTAGGGAATAAGCAGCTTCCACTACTTTTGATAAGTACGAAAAATCCCCTGCATCCCAGTGGTGTGGTGGCTTGCCCCTCCATTTGCATTGTGACATGGACGGCTCATCTAGTCTAGCTGTAAGCCTCAAACTCCCGACTTGCCAGCCCTTCTCCTTTTGTCAATTTCACACACGGACACACATTATCCTGCTACGTCGGCATTGTTTGTTGTCAACAATTTCGGACGTCCAAAAGCACAAAAAAACAAGCACCCTTCCTTTTTACTTTCCCGGTTTCGCCATACATTTTTAGCAAAAGTTATTACTCTCTCCGTTCAATAAAATTTGATCCTTTTTTCTTTTTACACGCAGATGAAAGATTTAAGTGTATATTATGTGTCTCTCAGTCTATTCTTTAGACATAAAAGAGACAAAAGTAGGACAAGAGAAAGAAAATGGGTTAGAGAATTGTTGAATGCGGAAAGAGAGAAAAAATAAAAAAAGTGTAAAAAAGTGAGTCAGGAGAGAGATTATAAGTTGATAGAAAAGCACTTACATAATCTTTTTTAATTTGGGAAGCAAATAATTTTTATGGGTCCGCTCAAAAAAGATATATATGATCAATTTATGTGGAATGGAGAGAGTATTAAACGGATAAAAGTCATTATTAGAAACGTAGTAACTTTATCGGGTCAGAAATATTTTATAGATGCTTGGATGATTTTGCTGGACTCACCGTGTTAACACAACATTGGTCTTTTTGGTAGTACCTATTGCTCATTTACCGGTAAAACCATGAGAAATGGTATTCTTCAAACCACTAAATGCATAAGTTTTTTGGTTACGTCTGAAAAACATCACTACTTGATTCTTGGTAATTTAAACTATTATTAAGGTAGAACACCTTACTGGTAAACCTTTTTTGATTCATCGACTATACCCCTTCATTATATTAACTTCAATTTCAGGAACCGTTAACTAAGGTTAACAAAGTTGAAAATTTCTCATACTTAATTATCAAACGCTCTATCTACTACGGTTAAAATTTCTTTCTCGTCTTTATTCCAACAAATTACCCAAATATCCAACAATGAACAATGTTACTCCATATCTCCTGCTCATTCCCTATCGGTCCCATTTTCATGGTGTACTTATTTTTCTACTTGCCTGCTTTTTATTATTTATATTAATTAAATTCACATGTTTTTGCTTAATCGTAGACTTATTGTGTCCCGAAGATCCTAACGTACCAGGAGGGTCATTCTTTGTGCATGTACGTGGGATTTTTTAACAACTTGTGTTAGTTGTGTGATATTATAATGTACAAATTGTGCAAAAAAGAAGATATGCGTAACTAGGCACACGCAAATGAACCTTCCAAGATACTAAGGATTAGGATTCCCTGCTGTAATACAGCAGGGGTGCTGTGATCCCAAATGAGGGCTCATTTGGGATTCTCATTTGGGATCACAGCACCCCTGCTAGGTTACAGTAGGGATCTTGATCCAGATAGTAATTACATGCCGTCCACACCCAAAATTCATAATATAATATTATTATACTAGTTCAAACAATCAATACACGACCGTGTTGACCGTAGACGAACCTTATACCCTCCTTATAAAATCACCTCCAAAGCCCTCCCCTATGTCACTACTCACACCCAGTCAGAAGCACCTCACAGCCTGCTCACCCCCAAAAAGTCACAAGCACAAATGTCTTCCACTTCCACAAAAACCTCCGCAGCCGGTGGCGGAGCCACCGGATTCTCCACCGTCCACCCTGACATCATCCAGGCCCACATCCTGACCCGCCTCGACGGTCCAACTCTCGCCTCCGCCTCCGCGGCCTCGCCTCAGCTGCACGCTCTCTGCGCCGAAGAGAAATTGTGGGCAGACATTTCAAACTCCACCTTCCCGTCCACCGACCACCCGCGTCTCCGTCAAGTCATCTCTACCTTCCCGGACGGCCACCGTTCTTTCTTCTCCGACGCCTTCCCCACCCTAAACAACAACCACCGCCTCTCACCGGCGGAGCATCGCCGTTCACCGCCGGCTTCCGAGCTCATCTCCGCCGTGGACATTTACTACCAGAATCAACTGATATTCTCCAAAGTCGAGGTCACTGATGCCACGCCGGAGTGGTTCACCTGCTCACCGTTCCGGTTGGACCTTCTTGATCAGAAAGAAACAGTACCCACTCCAGTGAAATTCGAAGCCGACGACAACACCTGCCGGTTAAATCTCGAGAAAAACATGACATTGAGCTGGGTCATAATCGACCCGACACGAAAGCGGGCGGTGAATTTATCCACGAGGAGGCCGGTGTCAATACAAAAGCACTGGTTGACCGGAGAAGTGCAGCTCAAGTACACGACTGTAATTGCCGGCAACGGCAAGACGGAGGCGGCGGAGTTCATACAGTGCAACGGGGTGATCACGTGCGGGGGGAAGCAAGGAGGGGAGTTGCGGGTGAGCGAGGTAAGCTTGCAGCTTCAGGACATGGATGGGAAGAGTTTGAGTGGGAAGGATACTTTGGTCATACTGCAGGATGCCATGGATGGTGGGAGGAGGAAGAGTAAGGAAGGGGAGGAGAAAGAGAGGTACGAGGAGTTCTTGGAGATGAAGAGGGAGAGAACAGAGAGGAAGCAGAGGAGAGAGAGGAGGCTGGACATGCTGTGTATAGCCACAGGAGTCACCATTTTCGTGGCCTTTTGGGCGTATATTTTGTTGAGATAGAGAGGGAAATACAGCTAAAATGCAGATGATACCTTAATACTGCAATGGAAATTTTGGTGAAAAAGTACATGAGAGAAATTGATTATTCTATTTGCGAGATTATTTATTCTTTCTTTTGTTAAAAAGAGAGTTGAGGAATTCCTTGACATTCTAATATTAATTTTGCTTCCTTGAAGAACTTGTAATGCTCATGTTGTTAAGTGGAGGAAAATGAAGGTATAGATGGTTTCTCCTTGTAGTATTGGCCACCAAATAAGTTAAATTGCAAATAATCCTCAAAAAGATTTGGCAAGTAATATTCTAAAATTTTTAAATTGGGCAATGAATCCGGACGTATCAATTTTTTTTTTAGCAAAAGTCAACAGCTAAGTTATATTATATATGAGCGGCCATTTGGCGGTGCTTCCCACCTAGTGCTCTAAGAGAGAGACGTTTAAGTAAGACAACAAATAAGTACAGAAATTTAGTAAACCACTAATTATGTTTTTGATTGAGCAATCTTTTTAACTTAGTTTTCTTTTTCTTCCTCTTCTTTTCTTTCACCGATAAAATTATCATCATCATCATCATCGTCTCACCACCACCGATTTATTTACCACTCCTTTGAGGTTTCGGTACCACGGAAAGTGTAACTCAAACAATCATTACAAATACTCGACAGGAATTGAGCAAGATAAGGTACCAAATTCGAATATAAATATTAATTATCTTTGAATTCGAATAGAAGAAAAAAGCTTATCCATATACGAACATAAAAGTTCTCTTGCACATGTGCGCTTGCGTAAGAAAATTTCCAAACAGGAATAGAGCAAGATAAGGTACGAAAGTTTGCTTAACTAAATGGGATCTTGACATTGCATCTATTTTGATAGCTCATTCGGATGCTAGAATCACATGATGATTCCTATGTGCTCTCTAATGCAGGCCTGCCAAGTTAGTTTATAGCTATTCCAAAATAAATTTAAATCTGTATCTCAAATTCATTTAGTACGTAGACAGTGGAGAGTGACTGAGATTTGTGATGTTATGTTTAGCTAGTTGTAAACATTTAGCGAGGTAAGATTTCTCGGTGAAGGTCGCGGAAAAGACCACTTGATATACAAGTTGGAATTATGTTTTGTTATTAAACGTGAGCAATAATCATTTCTTCTAGATATTGGTGGTCTATCGGGAGAACGCAATGTTAGTGCTTTTATGTAACTGAGTCAGGGCTTATTGATGAGGTCCCGAAACCTTACTTATATGTATACACGTTCTTATATGCAGACATCGACCCAATCACAAGTTTTATATGCTGCCATTCAAGTGGAATTCAATTCATGAAATAATTTGATCTATGGAGAACATCATTGTCTACTTAAAGATCGTAGTGCCAGAGGACTCACAAGCAAAATCATTTGTATCATCATTGATATACCTCTTTCTATTGATTCCTACATATGTTGGATGAAAAGCTATTCTTGATTGACATATTCAACTTTAGGAATGAATCAAAAAGAAATCTTAATGTAATACCCAAATAATATGTAGCTAATTATTTTAATTCTTGGACTACTTTTGAAGTTTTAATAATATTTTGTAATTCCTTTTGAATAAGTAACATATCTTTAGGGGTCTTTGGAGTAATTTATCAAGTTTAGAGAAATAAAAAAGACTGGTTAATTTGTGTTTTATCGATAAATTGAGTCTGATCTTTCAGAGAGAGGAAAAGAAAGAGAAAATTAAGGCTTGAGGATTGTAACCTTCTACTCACAATTGGTAAGTGATCGATCATAAACCCTAATCAAAATATAATTGATTTGAAGATTTTAATCTTAGTGTTTGATTTTATTAATTAGGTTTGATATTTTTAGAAGGTTACACAACTTTACAAATCTTTTAGCATGAATTGAGGTAAGGGTTATACGCATTACATCTTTTCTAATCAAATTCATAAACCCATGCGTTTAATCGAGTTTTGTTTCTAGGAGTTTGATTTTTCCTGCATTAACCGGGTTTGAAATGCCAAGTCGTTATAATGGGTCTCGATTATCTATTATTATTCACTTTTATTAGATTTGATGCATCTGTCTCAAGGAACGAGTCTTTTTAAGTTTCAGCCCTCAAGAAATTGTTGCACTATTATTATGCAGTGTTGACTTTTGTTCTTTGATGACACGTCTGTGTACCGTTTTACGAAGGCTATATTTATATGCCTTGTGATGATTACTTTTCTTCCTGAGTAACCATAGTTTTAATTATTAAGGTTCTATTTGACAACACTTTTTTTTAGTTTTTAAAAAAAATAAATTAAAGAGCAATTTAATTTATTTTTTTTATAAAAATAAGTGGGTATTTGATAACCCAATTTTTTATTTTAATTATTTTATGGTAGTTTGCGGTGGCGGTGGTGGGGCGTGGCGATGGCCGGCGGTGGTCGCCGGAGGTGGCTGTCGGCGGCGAGCGATGGATGCTGGCGGTGGGAGGGTGGTGGTGATCTCAAAAAAAAAATCAAAACTAAAAAAAAAACTTATTTTTTGAGTTTTCAAAAACAGCCTTGATTTAAAAACTGATTTTTTAAAATGAAGAAAATAAAAAAAATGGTTACCAAACACAACTATTTTTTTTTTTAGTTTTCAAAATGAAAAAAAAATAAAAAAAAACTATGTCAAACGGGGCCTAAGCCTTCACTTTTTCAATGTCCTTTTGCCTAGGAAGAATGAAAAGCCCTTCTTTTCTTGCAAAGTCAGCACCTTAGCTGTGCATTTGTGCTTATGTGGCACACCATTTGTCACTTTATCATTGGTCTTTGTCCTTTTATACTCTTTTGGCTCTATAGCTTTATTTTTGTCATATCTCAGCTCATATGAACTCGGTGTAAAGCAATTTCGCTTATGTTAAACTCGTCTTTTCGTACTCTTCGATTTAAGTCTCATATCGAGTATTATCTGAAATCGTTAAGCTACCTTACTTGAAATACAAAGTTTTGATGTTTTGCGATTCTTATGCGTTTGAGATATTTTGAAGTCCATTGGACCCCTTTGGATTGAACTAATATTTAGAACCTTCACGTGCTTAGGTTAACGTGATGCCATGACATGATATTACAATTGCTGTCGGTATGCAACTTTGAACTTAGAACCTTCCCGTGCTTAGGTTAACATGCTTTACAGTCACGCATGACGTGATTGTATCGTATTTGATTATTAGTTCGATAATTCAAATGTATTTATTTGACTTTTACTTTGATTTGATCTTTGATGGGTTGGGTTGGAAATCCGAAATGAGATTATTTGGCGTGCTAAGATTATCTATCATCTTTGCACTTTCGTTTTTATATGCTTCTTTTGGATTCAGCTATATATTATTGGATACCTGCGTTGTACTCCGTGAGTGTGTGCGTGTGATCTTTACTGGGCTTTGTTCTTACACCCCCCTCATTCCTCCCATTTCAGGTAATTAAGCTGAGACATCAGTAGAGGAGTTATCTATAAGCATGAATTAGAGCTGTTCTTTAATTTTAGACTCTTTTTAGTGATTTGAAAATGAGAACTTGTAATAGTTTGATAAAGTAGCTTTTGGTAACCCCAATATTTGGGAAGTAACTATTATTATCAGAATTTCCGTTGATTTGTTAGACTTTGTTGATGAATACAAATGCTATTGATTTGGGATATATTTGGAGCTCTAATTTTCATTTTGAGGTTATGTTCTTAGTAAAATTCTTTGGGTACTATACTTCTGGTAGACAAGAATATTTTGACATAGTATGTGTAGGTCCGCCTCCGGGTCGGGGCGTGATATCTTATTAGTTAACGACTCGTGTTATATCATTTCTTTCTTTTTTTTGTTGATATATTGTCAAAGTCATTGAGGTTAGGGGATAGAGGTGCCAAGTGCATAGGGCCCGTTTGGCGAACCAGGTTCAGTCTGGAAAAAGCTCGGCCTGTTGGATGAACAATGCAAGCCTCAGTCCAAACGGCTTGGGGCTTGGACCTGGGCTGGGCTCCCTTTTTTTTCACAAAATAGCTCAGCCCCAGCCATGAAAAGCCGGTCCCATCCTTTTATATGGCCTGACCTGAGTCCAAGCCCTTCAAGCCCGATTCTAGCCTGGCTTATCCCACTAGCTCGTTTCGCTTAAGTTCAAACTCTCAGATTCCTTCCAACGGGTAGATTTTTTAAAAATTACAACTTTACCCCTCTATAGCTATATAACCCTAGTTTGAGGTGTATATTCGTCTAACCTTATTTCAACAACTTCTCTTTACACTCTTCCTAAATTTTCCCTCCAACAACTACAAGTGGCTAAATTTGAGGGTATTTTGGTCTTTTCTTAGTTTTGAAAAATCTCTAGATTAATTTATTCTCTTCACATTTTTCACACCAATTCATAAATCTCTCTTCTCTATATTCTACAAGCTTTCTTGTGCATTCTTAATTGTTAATAAGACTAACCCTCTTAATATTTTGATTACACACTGAAACTAAGAAAATAAACCCGAGGGGGGGGGGGGGGTTGAATATGGTTTTTAGACTTCTTTAAAAGATTAACAAATAATCACAACTAACTTTGAGAAACTAGGATTAACACTTAAATAGCTCAAACACCAAACCTCAAACCCAGTATCTCAAATAAAGCAAGCTAATCAATTTCAACACAAGTACAAGGAGATAATATAAAGAGAGAAGTGTTTATAGATACTTGACACTTAAGATTTTGATGGTTTGGCTCGAATTACTCTTAAGCCTACGTCCACCCCTTCAACGACGTCCCTTGAAAGGCTCTATAATCTACTGAATGATCTTCCTTACGGGTCAAGATCAAAGAATCGAGATGAGTGTATTGATGACTTATGAAAGTGTTTATCGTTCAAATTAGAGATGTCAAACGGGCCGGGCTTGGGCCGCCCGGCCCGGGCCCATCGGGCTTGGAGCGAAACCGGGCCGGGGCCGCAGCCATCCGGGCCGGGCCGACTGAGGAGAAATGCTAGGCCCGGTGCCCTGGCCCTAGGCCCAATTTCTAGGGCCGGGCTTGGGCCGGCCTGGGCCCTTTTTTTTTTTAATTTTTCTTGTTATTCAATTTTAAATTTCATCTTTAGGCATGTCCAATTTTCAAATTTTGACAAATCTAATTTTTATCATTTTATTTCATTATATGTAATATTCATATATATGTATGTATGTATAGATATATTTATTTGTCTCTCATTTTATTTTTTGCTATATGTTAAATCTTTTCTTACTCTTTTTGGTGATCTTTATTAATAAAATCTGAACACATAACTAGTCGTTATATTGCTGTTGGGGGGGTAAAAGTGGAATTTTGGGGGAATATATCCGTTGGAGGAAAAGGGGGAGAGAAAGGGGGGGCAAAACAAAAAAATTCAAATAGGTGGGGCCGGAACCGGGCCCAGAACCGGGCCGGAACCGGGCCAGGGGCCGGGCCAGGGCCGGGCCAGAATCGGGCCTGAACCGGGCCGGGCCGGGCTCGGGCTTTTCCCCAGAATTTTTTGGCCTGGTCCAAGCCCAGGCCCTAAGCCCAATTCCTCCGGGCCAGCCCTGTTCATGAACGGGCCGGGCCGGCCCGGGCTTTTTTTCGGCTGGGCCGGGCCGCGACCCGCCCGGCCCGTTTGACATCTCTAGTTCAAATATAACTCACAATAAATGCTCTCTTGAATTGGATGAGAAAATAATGAAAATAGAGATAGATTAAAGAATTTGCTTTGAGGTTTGAGTATTTGCAAGATAAGAGGGCTTTGAATGCAATAGATGAATCAAAACTATGCCCAAAATGAGTTCATATAGGTGTGAGAATTAATATCACCGTTCGGAGGTACGTAGGCATTAAATGAGCCAAATAGTAAATGTAGTCGACTGTATTGCACCATTGGAGTCAGCTGTATTTCCAAAGTAGCCATTAAAAATTCAAAATTTTCAATTGCAGTCGACTGTAATAGGCTACTCGAAGCCATTGCAGTCGATTGTATTGGAATGCAGTTGACTATAACAGCCTACTGCCCTAAACTTATAGTCAACTGTCTTCCTGAAAATGCAGTTTCCAAGTTTTCAGAGTATGAATAATTTTATGCATGCAAGGAAAACCTATGGACAATTTCTAGTTCACAGTCATTAATACGATCAAGTCTCTGTGTCAAGTTACAAAGCAAGGAATAAAGATGTTTTACAATTGAATTAGAGTTTTTCATCTTTGAAGCGTTCTGTTGAGTATCTTTGATCGATATTTTGCTCGTCTAATTGTCTGTTGCATGAGTATGAGGTTATATTTAACGCTTCATGAACTCAATGCATGTTAGACAACATAATCATCAATATTGGTTATCATAAAAAAAGAATATAATCCTAAGTTAAATAACAGTAGGGCTCACGATTTTCCCCTTTTTGCGATGACAAACATTGATTCAAATAATATGAGATGTATAATAGAATGTATGCAATGAAGCATGACAATCTCATTTTTGATCATTTATAAACCATATAGGATCATGGGAGATATAAGGAATCATATCAATAAAAATATACTCCCTCTCTCTTATGCAATATGTGCCTATATCAAATTCAGACAAGTATGAATGAATCGACTTTTTTCTCCTCCATTTGACATCATTAAAAAGACCAAGGGTTGTGTGTGTGTATGAAAGTGATCAACATATATATCCAACCATGGATAATCAATATAGTTAACAAGGGCATCCAAACAAAAAAGCTCAAGTACTTGAATAACCATTAAGAGATGTATGAAGCCACATAGAAAAAGAGCACATAAAGAATGAAGCATAATATGAATAACTTGTTCAACAAATAAGCGTGAATCAAAGTGCTAATGCAAGACTACTAATGTTCTCCATGATAAAGTTTAGGGTACATAAAGACTCTAAAATCATAAGCATACAAACTATCTAAGTCTGTAGCTCAAGGACCCTACTACGGTGGAAGTGGTGGGGGGAATATGTCCTCCTCGGGACACTACATAATGATACTCTACCCGAAGGCGGTGACTGAACTGTCGATGAACAAAGTCCATCCGACTAAATTGGCACGCATCTACTACTACGTCATATCTAAATGTGCAAGAATTGCATCAAATCTGGTAGCAACAGAATCAGAGGAAGTTCCCACCTTGTGTGCACTTGGCATAGCCAATAGAGGTGGATCACGATTATCCCCATCACTGTCATCTTTGCCAGCATCGTTAGCATCATCATCGTCATCATCATCATCATCATCATCTGTAATAGCATTAGTGTCAGGCTCAGGCAAAATACGGCCACGTCGATCTAAGAGGCCTTTCCTACGATAGGTAGAAGAATCGAGAACCTGATGCCAATTTACCTTAATATACTCACTGTGAAGAGGTATATCAAGAGTAAGGAAAATGTGAGAAAGGTCATAGGGTATAGCTAGGGATGGATGTGAGGTGCGCCTAGTCATACTCAACATAATAAGACGAGGGAGGTTGATCTGTGTACCAGAGTGAAAGAATGTCAAGACCTAGACATCTACATAAGATATTAAGAGAAAACTGTCAGCTCGAGGAATGGCATTATGAGCTATAACATGATGAAAAGGTCAAGAAAGAAGAGGTAGGTCATGAAAGTGGGGCTTGCTCCCAACCCTAATGCGACATCAGTGAAGAGTTTGGTGAAGCTGCTCCTTAATAGAGAAAGGTCGGTCAAACAATTGTGATGGACTAGCTACATGTATCATCTCTAGCGTAAATTAAACTATTTGGAAGGTCTAGAAGAGTGGCTAGACGAGACTGGGAGAAGGAAATATGACGTCAAAGACATATGAGGTGAGGGTACAAAACTCATTAGAAATATTGCAAGTCCATTTCGAATAGAATAAACTAATGGAGTCAAGATAGTATAAAACAGTGTCCCTATGGGTAAGACGATCTAAATGACGATCCTGGTGTTCAAGCACATCTATGCCAAAGAGAAATGGAACATCCAACTACAAACCTGGAACCAAGGGGGAAGAAAGCTATGCAGAAAAGTGGTCTAGGGCCTCTCGAGTGCAATAGTGGTCGCCATCATACTCTACGGTGATAGGCTCCATCTCGAGTGTAGCTCGTGATGGAGACATACTAGCACATGCCTTTTTTTATCGTTCCATTTTTAAAAGAGTCTAACAAAATGGAAAGAGAAATATAGTAAGGAAAATATATGCGAACGAGCCAAAAATAAAATCAATTTTTAATTAAATAAAACAAATGAAAATTAGGGTTTATTCAATTCTTAGCATTGATGATTTTTCATGAAATTGTTGAAAGAACTCATGCTCAAGTACACTAGAATGATAAGATAACATGACTTGAAGCTAATACATGGAAAAAGATCGCATGAATTGAACAATTTTGAAAAGAGTAAACCTTAGTTCATGAAATTTTGGAAAAATAATTTTTGGATGAATGTATGTAATTAGACCATGTAGAAGCAAGCAATAAACATAACTAAACATGCATTATGTGCTAAAACATGCAATTGCATGATCAATTGAAGCTAATTTGATGAAATAGAACCTTAATGAAAGAGATGGGTTTACAATGATTGTGAACAATGTAGGTGAAATCAATCGGTAAAGTGTGTAAAACATGGAATAGAACAAGAATTTGGAAGATTTACATACTGATTTCAAGCCTAACCGCAAAAATTAAAGCCCTAGAAATGGTAAGAGGGCTGGGTTCGAAGTGAGAGAGTGTGGATCTATTGAAAAATTGACTAATGGGCACGATTATACTCCCTTTCCCAGTAACGCAGTCGGGTGCATTCTCCAATACAATCGACTGTTTTGACCTAAGCAGTCGACTATATTGCCTTAACAAGTTGATTTTAATGCAAAACATCAAATAGACTTTTAAATCATTATGAATATTTAAATATGAATGTGTTCAAATCAAATTCAAACAAAGGAAATACAAGGAAGATCAACAAAATCAATAATTTTGAAAAGAAAAAAAAACAACCTAAACATGCTATAAGCATAGGAGATGATATTCAAGCATGTGAAGAGCAATTCGCATGTTAGTACATAAGATATATATATATATATATATATATATATCAATTTTGTAAAGCATAGGTGAAGACATATTCTAAGAGCGGTAAATGTTTTTGGATCTAACAGTTTAGTAAAGATAAGTGCTAATTGGTGATTTGTGTCCACAAAATCTAGGACATATCACTTTTTGCACATGATCATGGAGAAAATGATGTTAAATTTTATGTGCATAGTCCCTGAATGTTGGATGACAACTGCCAGTGCTACTTTATGGCTCAACTTTGCAACCGGCGTAGTCAGCGTCGAATTAACCAACTAGCTCAAATAATGATGTTTCCTAGGATACCATATCCCTAAGTCGTGAGTGCCCTTAAGATATCTAAAGATTCTCTTAACAGCTACTAAATGAGATTCTGTTAAGAGAATCCTTGGACAAGCTGGAAATCTAGCAGAGACAAATAGTAAACATTATATCAGGTCTACTTGCGGTAAGGTAAAGGAGTAAGCCAATTGTACCTCGACAATACTTAATATCAACATCCTTACCCTTTTTATCTTTATCAAGCTCTAATGATGAGCTCATTGGAGTGGCAAATGCATTTGAATCTTCCATGTGAAATCTCTTGAATAGCTCTTTAGTGTATTTGGCTTCGTTGATAAAGGTTCCATCCTTGCTTTGTTGGATTTGCAATCCAAGGAAGAAATCGAGTTGTCCAATCATGCTCATTTCAAACTCCTTATCCATACAAGAAGAAAATTCTTTGCACAAGGATTCGTTAGTAGCACTGAATATAATAGCATCAACATAAATTTGCACCAACAATAAGTCCTTGCCTTTAGATTTTATAAAGAGAGTGGTGTCAAGTTTTCCTCTTGAAAAATTATTTTCTAAAATAAAATTGCTTGGCCTTCATACCAAGCTCTGGGATCTTGTTTTAAACCACAAAGCACTTTCCTGAGGTTGAAAATATGGTTTAGATATTTTTCATATTCAAAACTGGGAGGTTGAGCCACATGTACTTCCTTCAAAATAAAACCATTTAGAAAAGCACTTTTGACATCCATTTGATAGAGTGTAAAATCTTCATAATAAGCAAAAACTAATAACATTCTAATAGATTCAAGTCTAGCTACCAGTGAATAAGTGTCATAAAAATCAACTCCTTCCTCTTTGTTATGACCCTGGGCCATTAATTTAGCCTTGTTCCTAATCACAATTCCGAACTCATCAAGTTTGTTTCTAAAAATCCATGTTATGCCTATAATCCTATAGTTTTGAGGTTTGGGCACAAGAGTCTGAACTTGATTTTTTTTCAAATTGAACGAGCTCTTCTTGTCTAGCAAGCATCCAAGATTCATAATGTAGAGCTTTGGAGAAATTGTTGGGTTCAATTTGAGAAAGGAAAGCTAAATTAAGCTATTGTTGTAGAGAGTGTCGAGTTCTTACCCACTCAAAAGATTACCTAAGATTTGATCGCTTGGATGATCTTTCTTTTTAGTCCAATCTTTTGGTAATGTTTGAGAGTTGTTTGAGTTTGAAGCATCATTACTTGCTTCCTTGTTTCCCCCTTTGGGAACTTGATTGTTGCTCCCCTAAAACAATTTCCTTGGGGTTGTCTTTTGATGTTTCACTTAAATCCAAAATTCTCATGCCATTGTCCATATATCATCTACATTATGTTAGTCCTCGGAAGACAAGGATTAGTCTCATCAAAAGTAACATTTATGGATTCTTCTACAATAAAAGTACTTTTGTTAGTAACACCATATGACATACCATTATTAGAGAAACCAAGAAAAATTCTCTCATTGGTTTTGGAATCAAATTTTTTAAGGTGATCCTCATTATATAGAGTAAAAAATTTGCGTTCAAAGACTCTAACATGCAAATTGACTGCTTTCGCCCAAAAGTACTTCAATAAACTATTTTCGTTAAGCATTGTTCTTGCCATTTCTTGCAATGACCTATTCTTTCTTTCGGCAACACAATTTTACTGAGGAGTTTTAGGAGCCAAAGAATTACGTGATATTCCAATGTCATCACACAAAACTCCAACTTTTGAATTTTCAAATTCTTTGCCATGATCACTTTGAATGTAAGTTATCAAGTATTCTTTTTGATTTTGAACACGTTATGTAAATGAAGTGAACACGTCTGGAGATTCATCTTTGATGGCCAAAAAGAAAGTCCAAGTATAGCGGGAATTGTCATCAATAATAATAATAAAATAATATAATTTTTCACCAAGACTAGTAGTAGGAATCTGTCCAAACAAATCCATATGAAATAATTGTAAAGGTCTAGAAGTAGATACCATTTTCTTCGGTTTGTAAAAAATTTTCTTTTGCTTACCCATTTGACAAGCATCACTTACTTTATCTTTCTCAAACTTAATCCTTGGAAGTCCCATCACAAATTCTTTGCTTGACTCCATATGTATGTTTCGAAGTCTTCGATGCCAAAGCCAAGATGCCTCACTAATAGCACTAAGACACTTAACATCTTGGTTAGCCAAATCATTTAATTGTATGGAGTAAAATTTTCATCTCTACTTCCTATCAAGATTGTTTCATTATTCTTCATGGATTGTATTGTGCAACGAGAAGCCTCAAAAATTACTTTAAAGCCTTTATCACTAAATTGACTAATACTTGGTATGTTACGGTCCAAGCCTTCAACATATAGCACATTCTTAATTGAATGTGGTTCCTTACCAATTGTCCCTTTACCTTTGATTTTTCCTTGTACATTGTCACCAAAGGTTGTTTTTCCTCCTTCTTTAAGACTGATCGAGGTGAAAAGAGATATCTTGTCGGTCATGAGTCTTAAACATCGACTCATCTCTAGATAAGCCATTTCTATCGGAACCAATGCAATCTTGCTACTAGATTTTTATTTGATACATACCTATAAACACAATCAAGTAGCGATTTTTGGTACCCATACTTTCATGGTTCCATGGGTGTCATTCTTACATTTGTAATCTTGACCTTTCACAACCCACATTTTCTTTCTACCTTTAACATATACAATTCTACAAGAATAATAATTAGTCGTATACTCTTTCTTGTTGCACCGACCGCAATATGTAAATTTTGTTCAATAGTTCTTTGTCTGTCTTGTATCATCACTCAACCTAGCTCGTTCTTTAAAAACTTTAGGAGCAAAGTGAAGGGATCTAATCCAACACCACCTTCGTTTTGACCAATTCTTTGGCATTCGAGCATTACATCCAAGTTGTTTTGACCATCAAAAAATTTTTAAGACAAAATTTCAAATCACAAATCCCAAGTTTTAAATCTATACTTTGTTTATCTAAAACCAAAGTATTGCAAGAGATTTGTTTTGACCTAGGAATGTTCATAATCAATTCAACCAAATTATTATTCACTTGCTCCACATATAAATGGCTAGCTATGCATTCATTCTTGGCATGCAACTCATTATTGTGTATCTTCAATCTCTCTATTAGCTTAGTAGCCTCAACTAATTTTTTAAACAATATAATGTTCCTCTTACCGAAGGAAAGTGCGGATAGAAGGGAAGTGCGAATCGAGTATCGAGTTGACGTTAAGTTCGGTACGTACTTTGGTGAGTGCACAATTATCATTAGAACGTAAACCTTTACAGTATAATATGTTAGGCTATATTAGAATTTGTGGCAAATTTTCATAATTTTCTGAGATCGTATGAATTTTTAGTATTTTTTGTAAATTTTGGTTTGTTAAATACTTTTGCACTTGAAGTGTTTTAAAATGATTATTGATTTAAGGGATTGAGTTGATACTCATCCCGATATTTGTATTGAAATGCTGTGATTTTCTTTGAAAACCCTTTTAAAATTATCATTTGATTGTATATAGAAAAATCGTTTGTGGTTGGACTTGTAACCTCTGAAGTCCAACCTGAGCCCGACACCGCACCCAGAGTCACCAGCCAATCCACGAATGCAGTGCAAGCTTTCGTGAATACTGCGCCCCGCTTAATAATAGTGCGAGCAAATGTCTGCAGATGTCTCGCCTTGATTATCTCTAACCGACAGACTACTGAATCAGACAACCCAACACCCTCCCATGGTGCCCCGTCCACCTGCCCGACTGAAGACCCGCCACTGGCATCACCGATCCCTGTAACTCCATTACCAACTGACTACACGCCAACGGCAGCAGCATCCATCACCAAAAAAGCATCACCCCATCTACGACTGACCCCGATAATGTAACCGGCATAGGTTCCACAACAGACGGACCAGGTACCTCCTACCACGGAAACGGATCTCTAACCACTGCATGTGTAGCTGATAACCCATCATGCGCTCCTGTCAGCACATCTGGCTCTCTACTGGTCCACCAATCATCCCCCTCAAACATATGACCCATCTGACCACCGTACACCTCCTCGACTAAGACAGGCGACGGACTCGAAAGACTGACTGGCTTCACAATATATGCTACTGCCTGCTATGCAGCCTCGGCCTCTCCGACGGCCTTACTATCCATAGGCTCAACCTCATCGTCGGCCGCAACATCCATCTCCTCAACTGCCACAACATCCATCACCTCGGCCTCATCACTTGTCTCAGCATCCAACTCCTCAACATCATCAGTGATGGCCTCGGCGTCTTCTTCCGCGTCGTCTGAATCTACATCAGTAGCCTCATTAGCATCATCGAGCTCCTGTCAACAAAAAAAAGGAGAGAGAAGAATCTTAGAACACACTTAATATGATAATCGGCAACTGTACAAAGAAAGTAAAGAGTAATACTAACCTCAGTGTCGGACTCCTCCACTACCTCTAGCAACCTCTTAGGCTTGAGTCTGCCAGCTGCCAAAGAACCCACACCCGTCTGCTGTGCACGCTCCATCCTATACACTCTTAATGTCAAAATGGGACCCTTGCCAACACCCGGCACCCTCGGCACAAGGACTCGTGCCGGCTCACCAACGGCAGTACCTCTCTCTGCACTAACATCTAATACACCAGTAAGCAATATGCTAGACTGCCTCACAACCTCCGCCAATATCAACCCCAATCCTCTGTGCCCAGAAAAGACATCGAACTGCTGCCAGTTGAGCGGCGCCTGCGATAACCATTCTGACCATGTCATATGCACTCGCTCCCACCATTCCCCGTACTCGACCATCACTACTCCCGTCGACAAGGTCCCGGGCCTCCTCCAATCCTCTGTCGGCGACGGCCACGCTCGTGCCTCTTCTAGTATAGTATAACAAAAGGCCGTCTTCACATCCCAAGGACTAGTATAGCCATATGGGGGCTCTAAATCATAACCACAATCCAAGGATAGACGGTTCGGACTATACCCCGCCACATAGCATCGAGTCATCGCCGGCTTACCGCCATTATCAATCATCACAGGGAGCCACCCCAGAAAGTAGGCCATTAGTAGAGACACTTCCATATCTATCAGCTTAGCCCTCATGTTCAGATGCATGTTGATGTCCCACATATGTATCCATAGAGGGGTACCATACGAAGAGTGCATGTCGACATATGGACATGCAATGCACTCATCTCGCATGTCAAATATCTTTGCCAACTCGCATTCGAGCTTCTTCCCACCCGTCCAAGCGTATACATGATGGCTACCTACATACCAGATCACTAGCTCCTGGACCTACCCGGTCGGGTCACCATGCCCTTCCTTGGCAACAGATGTGCCAAAGAAAGCCCCGGAGGTTGATACTCAATGTAAATCTCAAATAGATACCGCTACAAAAACATCCAGTCTGCATAGGTTGACACCTGATATCGCTCGTACGACCTCTGCACATCGTTGGAAAACTGGTCCAGACATGAGTGCAGTGTACCTAAGTATAAGGGACCCAGCCCGACGCGGCCACCCCTAGCCATCCTAACAGCCAATTGGAACACCTTCGGGGCAACGCCATCATTAGGCGTCCCCTAAAATACAAACCTACAAGCATAGAAAATACAATAGCTATTACAACGCCTCCCCCGTCCAAAACATAGAGTGCAATACATAGCAGTATGACTACACTAACTTCTTGTAGCATGAAATTTTTCTAAGTACATGGTTCGACATACAATGCATACAAGAGCAATCGAAATACAACATGCAAGGAGTGCAGAAATAGACACAACAGGAATGCGTACCTCAACAAGAACATGGCGAGGAATCCCGCTAGCTCATATCTCTTGTCCCTATATCAAGGATCCATGTGAAAAGATACCTCTGACACCGACTTCTGTCTTGGTCACGCGGTCGCCGTACCATAGAAGTGTTTGATCCACCCGATGTACGTCCCCTTTTGGTGGCTCTTTATCTCGGCTGAAAACCCTTGTAGCGCCTTGATGGTCAACCGTTACTGCGCTATCAACTTCAATGCACAAGCATCCTCCGTCCCATGCATCGGCAACCAGGTCAGCATTACCTTATCCAGAAGTGTCGACCCAATCTCCCCAAACTCGGTGAAGAATGTATGCGTTTGAACTCCACTTGGAAAGCAACAATGTCAAGCCTTTAATATCCCTCATCGGATCAAGCACCTTGAATGTCGCCTCCATAGCCGACACCAGCCCCAGCGCCTCCAACCTCTCCACCCAAACCGAAGGCTCCAACATGTAAGTGCACCAAAAAATCTACCCCACTAGCATCGTGTTCTGGCCCTTGAAATCACAGGCGACCACGGTATATCTCATCGCTCCTCCAACAAACCCAGCACATACCTCGACAATATCATCGGGGCAACCTTCCCCCTTGGTGAGTGAACATACGGTGATGAAACCATGGGACTCTCACCCGTCGACGAAGCACTCCAAGGCCCCAAAAACACATCTGTAGCCACTTGCTAACCCAACTCTCTCCAAAGCTCCTCGAGTGGGCATCCAGGCACCGCTCTTTTTGCAGTCAACAAAATGTTGCTCCAACTCGATATGTGATCAAAGCTCTTGACTCCGCCATCATCAAAACTCAAAGGCAACCCCAACATCTCGTCCGGCGCCGACGCGACCTCGACGTCCTCAAACACGTCACCCCGCGACCACTGTGATCCCCTAATCGCTCCATCGCGATGTCGTGCACTCTGCTTCTTCCTTGTCTTCTTTTGAGATCCATCGGCTTTATCCCTCTCACTCGACAAAGCAAAGTGGCCTCAGTGCCCGTGGGTGCCTCAGCGTCGGCCCCGCTGCAGCCCGCCGCTCCCCCTTCCTTTCTTTTCCTCCTCTTCCGTCCCTTTTCCCTTCCCCCTCCCTCCCTTCTTCTTCCCTTCCCCTCTCCCTCCCTCCCCTTCCCCCTTTCCCTCTCGTGCCATGCCCAACCTTGGCCTTGCCAAGTGGCCTCGGCCACCTGGTCAGTCAGCCTCGGCACTCCTTGCCTCCTATCCTCCCTCACGCCCCCTTCCCATACACCCATCATTCCCCCTCCCCACACCCCAAAAGGCCTCGGCCGTTTAGTGTGCCTCGGCCTCGCGGCGGGTTTGGCAAACATTGCTCCCCCTCTATCTCTCCTACCTTGTTGCATTCTCTTGGCTTCTTGTTAGGTCCTTACTCTCTTTTCTTTTTTCTTCTTCTTTCTCTCTTTTCTTTCTCTTCTCTTTTTTTTCTTAGTCTTCTCTTTCCTAAAGTCTTGAAAGACCAAGTGCAAAACTTCCCACCTACCACCACTCATTTAAAATTTCAAACTTTCCCTCCAAAACTCCTAACAACTCTTTTTCAAACGCGTTCCCCATTTCTTGATAAATTTATTCTTTTCTCGCTACCGTAGTCGGGAACGACATTACCACTTTTACGTCATTAATTTTTCCGTTACTAAAAAATTTAGAGCAATCCCATTTTCTTGTACAATTTTTATTTTTTGCAGTTAATTCGCTACGCTACGCTAAAGGAAACACACGTCATACTTTTTTTCGTTGTTCCATTTTTCTTTCTTGCTATCGCTGTTACTTTTTCGCACTACCATTTGCTTCTCACAAAAAAAAAATCAATTTCAAAAAATTCAAATTTTTTCCGCTCTTCAAATTTTTTTCGCTACTATCGTGTCCGTTAACAAAACTCTAGCAAAATACACTATTTTCGGAGCACTAGGGTTGCCCCTCCCCGCCAACCACACGTAGGAGGCTTATGTTCACAACCTATCTTCGTCCGACCCAAAGGTGTAATAGGGGTCCAATTTCGCACGAACACATCGACACATTCAACGGTCAACTTTTCAACGCATTGAACCTGTTAAAGTGCGCACGCCAAAGTCACGTGCATTCTTCGCTCCGCACGCCTCGTGCACAATTTTGGCACCAATTCTTTCACGTCAGCGTGACTCACGGTGGCACGCTCATCACGCCGTGACCAAAATAGTTTATCCAAAAATATCGGCCAACGGCGCACTGGGGACAAGGGGTTAAGGCCTTGACCAACCCTATGGGGTCAGCATTGGCCTTCCCCCCCGGGTTTTGCCTTAGGCCTTCCCCAAGTCACCCATTCCCCTCGTGATGCCTATTTTCTCGCGCTCTTTGCTATATACGCCTCGTGTATGACTTTGGCACCTTGTTCAATACGTTGGCACGACTAACGGTAACATGCTTGTCGCACGTCGACTACCCAACTCCTCATTGTCCACCAAAACACCAACCATCGGCGTGCCCGAAACCTACCAAAAAGGGGAAGTGGCCTTGGCCTCCCCTTTGAGGGATGGCCTTGGCCACCCCCTAAGGTCGGCCTCAGCCTCCCCAAGGGGGTCAGCTCAGCCTCGCCAAAGGTGTTGGCCATGGCCTTCCACTAAAGTTCGGCCTTCTGCCTCCCCTTCTATATGTGCTTGTCCTCACGGGGTCTTGTGTCTTCGTGATACTCACTAATGCTAGCACACCGACCTCGCAACATCTGTCATCCGTCATCCGCAGCCACGCACTGCCTCTGCGATGCCCGTCGCCCAAAGTCGCGCACTAACCCTGAATGACCCTTCACCGATGGTCGCGTACCATCATTATTGCATAACATGCACACTTGGCTCACGCCGCGTCTTCAGGATGCTCAAAGCACGACTGTGCGCCGTCTCTGTGACAGTCATGCCGTGCCCATGCGCCACTTTCATAACATGTGCCCCCGGCACCAGGTATTGTCTCGCGACAGTCGCCGCCGCGCGCGTGCACCACTTCCATAACATGTGCCCGGCACCAAGTATTGTGTCGCGACTGTCGTCACCGCGCATGCGCCACTTTCATAACATGTGCCTCCAGCACCAGGTATTGTCTCGCGACGGTCGTCGCCACGCCCGTGTACCACTTCCATAACATGTGCCTCCAGCACCAGGTATTGTCTCGCCACAATCATAACTCGTGCTGTAGGCCCCCCCCATGAGCCACAATCATGTCTTGTGCTGTAGGCATCACGCCCGTGCGCCACAATCATGTCTTGTGCCGTTGGCATCACGCCCATCCGCTACAATCATGTTATATGCCTCCAGGCACCAGACTCTTTCACCACACCATGCGCCTTGCCATTGACATGGAACATGTTTCGACAAACTCTTCAGACTGTGCAGCATTTTGAAGGGCTCCGCTCGTAATGCTCTGGCACGAGGACCCTTCGCAGCAGGATAGGCTTGTTACCACAATGTTATCACTGCCTGGGGTGACTTGCATGACACTAGGCACTGAGCCGCGACCATGTCAACTCAAATTACCGGTGATCATCGGCGCCCCCAAGACAATGACCCCCGGGTCACTTTGGGACAAGAGCAGTTTGGAGGGCATCGCGCCTAGTCCGCTTGGCAGTTGGTCACAGGGGTTTCCCTCACTGCTGTCAGGTTCTCTATGCGCCTCTTGACACACCTTTGTGGGATTCAGTAAGGGCTTGGACCGATGGCTGGGGCAACGGGCTTACTCTAATCCTGCTATCGCGGTGTGGTCAGTCTTCTCAGATAGGTAGAGCGACGCCGTGTTGGGCAGGCATCACGAATTTGGGGAATCGGCAGTTCAGTGGAGAACAGGTATTTTCGGACCCCCTAGTGACGTGTCACTCCCAGGGACAACATGTGGCATTTTATGACACATGCATGCATTTGCCTATAAATAGTGGACTTTATGACTTATTCAAGGACTTTTGCTTATTCTCTCAAATTCACTTTCTCACTCTAGAAGTCAAGAGCTCTTAGATTCTAGAGAGAGAAACAAATTGGACATAATCTTAGACATAGCATTGGACTGTAACATTAGACCCTGACTCGGATCTCGACTTGGACTGTCAACTGCCGGCGCTGTTCGTCTCAGTCTTATCTTCACAGCACTGCTACTCCTCACGACATGTCTGGGAAGCTTTGCTCTCTGCCCTTTCTCAACCCTCACTGTCTCTCACTTTGTACACTTGGAAGCTGACTTGGATTGTAATATTTGTGACACATTCACGTAAGTATGAACTCACTTTCCTTGACATCACTAAGTAGACATAAGAAGACTCGTACGTGTAAACTAATGCGAGCGACCGACTTATTCAGAAGTAAAGAACATAGTTGAATCCACCTTGGCAGGCTACGGCTTGAACATGACAAATACTCCGTACAAGATGAGAACTGGTCATTTGAACTTTATTGAATCTATTTTTATATTGCCCCTCCCCTGCCCCTTCAAGCAGGCACAGGCACTCTAGTTTGTTGATGAATTCCTCGTCACATGTTAGTCAAAAAGCCGGCGCAGCTAGAGTTGTCAAACGGGCCGGGCGGCCCGCGGGCTGGCCCGACCCGGCCCGGTTCTGGCCCGGGCTGGCCCGGCCCCGGCGATGAACAGTAGCGGCCCCAGCACAGCGGGCTTGGGGCCTGGGCCTGGACCAGGCCGTCAATTGCTGCGAAAAAGCCCGGCCCGGCCCGGCCCGGAAACAGGTTTGGCCCGGCCCGAAGTCGGCCCGGGTCTGGCCCGGTCTGCGGCCCGGATCTGGCCCGGTCTGCGGCCCGGGTCTGGCCCGGGGTTGGCCCGGTTTTGGCCCCACTTGTTTGAATTTTTTTGTTTTTCCCCCCCTTTCTTCCACCCCTTTTCCAAAATTCCACTTTTACCCCCCCAACAGCAATATAACGGCTAGTTTGGGGGGTATTTTAGTCTAACCTATATTTTTCAACTCCTTTACACTCTTACCCTCCCCAACAACTATAAACGGATAGTTTGTAGGGGTATTTTGGTCTTTTGTGAAGTTTCTAAAATCTATAAATTCACACCATTTCTCTCTAATTTTTCACACCAATCTTCTTACTCTCTCTTACCTAAACATTCTATATTTCTACAAGCTTTGCTACTATTTTCCTCTCCAATTACTACTCTTGCTAATTACTACTAGTATTTACTAATTAGTACTCTTGTTTATTAATTACTAGTCTTGCTAAATTCTTTTTAATTACTACTCTTGCTAATTACTACTAGTATTTACTAATTAGTACTCTTGTTTATTAATTACTAGTCTTGCTAAATTCTTTTTAATTACTAACTCTCTAATATTTGTTACTCGTTCATTCTTTTAATTGTTATTTCTTATTACTACTCTTATACTTGTGTATTTAGTTACTCTTACAAAGTTTAGCGTGAAATATGGCTGGATTATTGAAGAAAATGAGGCGTGCATCGTCATCACGAAAAACATCATCATCATCGCAAGCACCACCACCAGCACAAGCGCCAGCGCCACGGCCATCACAAACACCAATCCAAGCACCAACACAACCATTCGTTCCTGGACGAATGAGTACAGGCTGTATGATAGATACCCAAGCCAATTGGGAGTTCAATCAAAACATTCCAGATTTTGAATACACGCCTGATGAAGACCCCCCGCATTATAGTCAAGGACGCAGCTCGGTTGGCGAAGCTACTACTCCGTGGCATAATCTCAACCCTATGCCTGGTCATGATGAAGAAGGGCCGAGCAATGCCTCCGGTAATGAGCCAGAAGTCCAAAAGGGGAAAAAAAGAAAGCCGAGTGTTGGAATCATTTCGATGTAGTTACGGTGGACGGCATCCGAAAAGCTCGATGTAAGTACTGCGCTAAATTATTTTCGTCTGGTAGTGGTAATGGACATCTTAACAGGCATTACCCTCTGTGTGCACCTCGACAAGGCCACGTCGAACCTACCCAAACGCAGTTATCTTTTGACGGTAAGTTATTTGTTTATAATCAGCGAGAGCAAAGAGACGGTCTCGCTGAATTTGTTATTCATGATGAACAAGCCTTTTCTTTTGCCGATAATCCTAAGCACTCTAGATATATGAACACATACGTTCAACCTTTGTACAAAAAGGTTCATAGAAACACAACTAGATCCGATGCACTCCGACAGTACAATGCTGCTAAAGCACGCCTTATCGATTATTTCGATAAATTTGAAGGTAAAGTTAGTCTTACTTCTGATATTTGGCAATCTCCTTATACTTTTGTTAGTTATTCTTGTGTGACCGCTCATTGGATTGATGTAGATTGGGTTATGCACAAGAGAATCATCGCTTTCGAGCACTTCCCTTATCCGCACGATGGAATGAACATTGCTATTCTTATATTAAAAGCATGCACCACATTTAAAATTAAGGATAAGATTATGAGTGTTAGTTTTGATAATGCTTCTAATAATAAAGTTGCTGTTGCAGCTTTAAAGGAGACGCTTCAACCTGTACTTAACGGTGAATTATTTCATGTTCGCTGTGTTTGTCACATTATTAATTTAATTGTTCAAGATGGTTTAGCTGCTGCAGGAGATATTCTTGTCAAAATGAGGGGTATGACAGCGTATGTTAATAGCTCGAGTCCGAGAACACAACAATTTAAAACGTTGTGTGTTCAATATAATATGCCTCGCAGGAGAGCAGTTACAGATGTGGTCCACAGGTGGAACTCTACATACCACATGCTTTTACACATTCTGGCATACCGAGAAGTCTATACGCATTTTCTACTAACCCAGTTCCCAGCCGGCTTGCCAACTCAAGAGGAATGGCAGATGGCCACATACCTAGCTGAATTTTTGGAGGTATTCTACACGTCTACCAATTTATTGTCTGGTACGTACTATCCCACCTCTCCTCTCGCTGTAATAGAAATTCTGAAGATGGCTACAATGTTAACAAAATGGAGATATATAGGACCCTTTAAGGAAATAGTAAAAGTGATGGATCAAAAATTTAATAAATATTGGAGTAAGCTGCCTGCTATTTTTACTGTGGCTACTTGTTTAGATCCTAGGTTAAAGTTGCATGGCGTGAACGCCTCGATACAAGAGATATCGAAATTAATGTGCTACACAGCAGAGGAGACAACCGCATTCACAGCAAAAGTGAGCAAGAGGTTTGAGGACTTGTTCAACGTCTATCGTAATTCTGCTGACGTGCGCGGGCGAGCTACATCATCATCCACTGTTGAGAGGTATTATGCGCCATACCTTCAGGGCTTTGAACATCTAGTAGCAAGACAACTACCAGGTGAAGGTACTTCTAATTCGGCAGGTTCGTATACTTTTTCCTCTTTTAATGAGATTGGTGTATATGCAAATACTGATCATTATTCTGATTTATCAAGGCAAGAACAGGTTAATTTTAATTTGTTAAATTTTTGGAAACAAAATCAAAACATGTATAAAACTTTATCCCAAATTGCACGGGATGTACTGCCAGTGCAAGCCTCCACGGTTGCTTCAGAGTCGGCATTTTCAGCCAGCGGGAGGGTTTTGGATGACAGGAGGAGTCGTCTTAACCCCGAGTCGCTCGAGCTATGTGTATGTTGGAAGGATTATCTTGATGCGAAATACCGCGAGCAAGATAAACCGATTGATGATAGGAAGAGCAGTGACTCGGATATTGAAGTACTTCTGGATGATTAGGTAATTTGTTTTTATTTTCCTCTTTTGATCCTTTTGGTTGACGTTGCAGATTTCTTGATCTTTGATTGCTGATATTTTGGATAGACATGCATTATTATTTTGATTGTTAGAATTTTAAGAATAAATTTTTTCACAAAATATACTTTTTTTTCCATATATATAAAATAAATTTTTACAAGCAAGATATATATTTTTTCGTATATATAAAAAAATAGGTAACTTCGCCTGTTTGTTTACAAGCAGCCGGTCCCAAGCCCGGATAAAAGGAGGAGGGCCTATGAATACATTTATTAATTTTCTATATAAATTGTTATGTGTTAAGATTTTATTAATAAAGCTCATCAAGAAGAGTATGAAAATGTTTAACATATAATAAAAAATATAATGGCTAACAAATAAATATGTATATACATACATATATATGTATATTACTTATAATGAAATAAAAGGATAAAGATTAGGTTCGTTAAATTGTGAATATTGCCTAGAGATGAAATTTAAAATTGAATAACAAGAAGAAAAAAAAAAAAAGGGCCCGGGCCCGGCCCTAGCTATTGGGCCTAGGGCCTGGGCCTGGACTGGGCCTAGGTTTGCCTTCGGCAGGCCCGGCCCGGCCCGGCCCGGTTGGCAGCCCCACTGGCCCGGCCCCGGCCCGGCCCCACAGCAGGCCCGACGGGCTTGGGCTGGGCCGGCCCAAGCCCGGCCCTTTGACATCTCTAGGCGCAGCCAGACTCGAACAAGCCCTACGGTCTGGTCCAAGTAAGATGATCCTCATCTTGACCATGCTTCGTCACCCGCTGTAATGCAGGAAAAAATGACGTCTACGTGAAAATATCTTGTTGGAAGAAGTCTGTTGATTAGAACAGACTTTTTTCAAAAAAGATCGTTAAAAAAACATGCATAGTCACCTCTCATCCATGGGCCCTTCACCAAAAACTTTATTGCTAAGATAATGATTTCAGTGTTGAAATTTTGTGCCGCCTGTGAAAGGGAAAAACCTTAAACCTAAAAGGTGATATTTTCAATGAATATGGGGAAGTGAATAAACGAGATAAGAGAATGATAAAGTATTGAACTCTTTTGTCTAAGAATCTCTCCATTTTGTTAGATCTTATATGTTCGTGATAGTACATTTTATGGGCACTGGTACGCTGAGTAGTTTCTGTCTTAATGAATAAATAGATAGCCATTTATCTGTGATCTGACGAAGCAAGTAGCATAACTACATAAAACTGACAAAACTTTGGCAAAATATTGAGCGAAGGATATAGAAATTGCATACGTCCCGGTGCTTTGTCTACCTTTCCAACATATAGTTCGTCCTCTAATAAGAAAGAAAAGAAATGTAAGTTTTATCCCCACTCTCTTATATGCTTTTTAATCTTATTGTCCCAAAACATATTAGTTAACATGTTGATTAATCGTATTCGCTTGCATATTTGTCTATAGGTCAAATCGTAATCTGTCTATAAATATATATAAAAGCACGGATGAAATTTAAGGACTAATCTTTTCTTTTTTCTCGAAATATCCTTTTCAAATTGAAGTCTTCATAAAAGGTTCGAGATTATTAGGGGTCTTTTTGACTTAATACTTTTGTCCCTCATCTTTTTGGAATAAAGTGTTAATAAAACATTCGGGTGTCTTCGACTTCTCATAGGATATCAAGTTTTTTTTCCTCCATAAAATATCTCATTGGAATCTATATATATATATATATATATATATATATATATATATATATATGCTTTTTTTATAGTTGAAGATTATTTTTTATTTTTACAAAAGAAAAATAAAAAAATCATATGAAAATCCTAAGATCACCTTGAACTATTTCATGCTCTCTTAACATCGTTAGTGAAAAAAATCTATCAAAACGCACCTCAATTCACGTTAAAACTAAATCACCCTATAGCTTCTACATCTTCTCCATCAAGTTTGATTACTAAAAACAACTTACATATAAAAGAAGAAATCATGTGAAAATCCTGTAAAATCACCCTTGAACAATTGCATACCAGTTGATTGTTACCGACAAAACTACTCTCAAAACCTTCTTCCATTCACATCAAAACTAACTACCCTATAGCTACTATATGTTTAGCATCAAATTCGATTACAGAAAAGAACTTACATATAACAAAGCTTTTTGCGACTTAATAAATTATTGTGCATGTATAAAGATTTCAGTACAAAACCTTAAGTATATTGAAGTTATCATATGTGTGGTTTACTTTTAGGTTTCTGTCTTTGATCTTTTGAAATGGAATCGGAAGATCCGCTCACTTCATTTCAGACTTCATAACAACCAAATACTCCTGCATGGTGTAAGAAAGCCAATAAAGCTGAAGTTTTCTTGATTTCTTCAAATGCAAATACAATCATGACTTTTAAAATCGGTAGATTGAACCAACATGTTCTTGATAGGTCAAAGGATGTACCATCATACTTTCTTCAAATCCACACTGTAGTTCTGAATACCATATATATGCATGATAACATGTTCTTGATGTGGGTATTGTCTTTGTATATTCCACTCTTATAGGTGAAAGGATTAGCTGAAATTCAAATAATAAACACTTCAACATTTTTTAGCTCGAATGATTAGCGAACTTTTTAGGCTTGAAAACTCTCAAGTTTCGATACGCAAGGGGTTAAACAACTAAAATTGTTTCTTAAGACAACCTTTTCAAATTTAAAGGATTTTTAACAATTAATGGTGTTTTTTGAACTTTAAAAGGGTGAGGATATACGAAAACCATTTTGGCAAAATTTAAATATTTTGTCGTAAAAAGGTTAAAAGTTTATAATGCATCTTTTAGTAACAAAAGAATATGAATTTACTAAAAATTGGTAGGGATCCAGCTCCACCGTATAAATATTTCTAAGAAATCTTTACTAAAAATTAGTTTGTCAAATCCAGCTTACAAAGTATTGAACTATTTAAAAAAATTCTTAAAAATAATTGTTAATAATTTTCTAAACTTCACAAGTTAAGGACACATTAGCACACATCCACCTTCGCAATGAATGAACATTAGAAACACGTCATTCACAAGCTTAGAACCAATAAGAGCACTAGTTATGCAAGCATCACGACCATGTTATTAGTATTTCTTTAATTTTTTCACTCATTTCAAAATCTGAAACCTATCAGAGAGTCCGATTAATTTGGTAATCAATTACAATATTTTTGGCTAAACTTAAACATTTTGTTACTACAGAGGTTAAAAGGATGAGGGCACATCTTTAAGTGACCAAAAGAGAATGAACTTGATGAAATCGAATGTGGATCTAGCCCCAACGTATAAGATTTTGTGCACCTTTTGAAAAAAAAAACCATGTCAAGACTTCACCTTAAAACTACCTTTAGCAAAATAGAACGAACACCTTAATTTCTGCAATTAGTAGCTTAATATGTACTACTAAGATTAACAAGGTCATGTTAGGTTAAAGCAAAATAAAGCTTTAGAGTATACTATAGAGAGAGTTTTAGAGTATACTATATACGGTTTAACAAAAAGAAGAGGAAAATATAATAACACTAAGCATAGACCTAGACAAATTGTACACAACCTAGAACTTAAGCTAGTATGTATTTCAATTTTTAAATAAGAAACACATAAAAAACATTAATAAGACATGATCATAACAAAAAGAAATGAAAATGAAGGCAGCCATTTTGACCTCCAATAACCATTTCTAGAAGAAATGATAGTCACTGTATAGAAAGAAACGAGGTAGATAATGGATGATAATAAAAGTCCTAAACGCTGATATTTTGACATCTAAGGCTTATGATTGCCGAAAAAATAGCCAAACATTAAGCGTGAATCATAGACAATTTAGGAAGATCCTTGAAAGTTACAACTATTATAATTATTACTTAAGCAACTGAGTTATGTGCCCTGCTTGGTCTTCAGAGTTCAATTTTATTCCTAATTTTAAAGATACAATATTTAAGTTCCTAGGTTAATCTGTTCTATAAAACATGATGTGCATTCATTGATGTTAACTCCTTCTCAGTAAAGAATTTAACTTTTTATGATTCTTTTTGGACTACAAGTTTTTGAAATCTTATTAATATCACTTAGTTATAATCCGAATTTATTCTCAGCCCCTGAGTTTTATCTTACACTTCCTAGACAACTCCTATATATGCATTTCTCATCACACTTTATGTGCTTGATGTCAAGGAAAGTGGGTTCGTATCTATGTGGAGGTGCCACAAAGGCTGTAGTCCGCATCAGTTTCCAAGTGTACAAAGTGAGAGACAGCAAGGACGGAGTAAGGGCTGAGAGCAAGGCTCCCTAGACAGGCCGTGAGGGCTGGCAACGCTACGCAGACAAAGCGACGACAAACAAGGCCAGCAGTTGACAATCCGAGCTAAGGTCCAAGTCAGGGATGCAGCGTTAAGAGTCCAATGTCAAAAGTCCAAATGTGTTTCTCTCACTAGAATTCCAGAGAGAATAGGTTTTTAGAGAGAGAAAGTGAAAATATCAAATGAGAGATAAAATCCTCCAAATGAGTCCCAAAGTCCACTATTTATAGGCAAAAGTGTTCATATGACATCAGTGTGTCATCAGTTGACATGTGTCGTCCCATGGGAGTGACACGTCGCCAGAGGTTCACAAATATTGGTTTTTTCGTCGGACTGCTAGTTCCCAAACTCGCACTGCCCTGCCCGCGTAGCATTTTTTTGCTTGTCTAAAAAGACTGACCATACCCCGACAGCGTGATCAGAGTAAGCCCGTTGCCCTAGCCACCGTTCTAAGCCCTTACTGAATCCCATTCGGTGCGTCAAGAGACGCGCAGAGAACCTGACAGTGGCGAGGGTTGCCCCTGTAGCCATCTACCAGGCAGACTAAGCGCGACACCCTCCAAAGATCTGCTCCCATCTCGGAGTGACCCGAGGGTCATTATCCTAGTGGTGTCGACGATCAATGGGGACAGGAACGAACATGGTTGTAGCTCAGTGCTCAGAGTCACGCAAGTCAAACCAGGCGGCGATAGCCTTATGGTAACGAG
Organism: Escallonia herrerae; assembly: GCA_033070095.1. NCBI lineage: Eukaryota > Viridiplantae > Streptophyta > Magnoliopsida > Escalloniales > Escalloniaceae > Escallonia > Escallonia herrerae. The sequence goes on along the minus strand of JAVXUP010000267.1, from coordinate 109,694 downwards.
CCCATCTCGTGGCGGCGATGACTTTGTGGTAACGAGTCCATCCCGCTGCGAGGGGTCCTTGTGCCGGAGCACTACGAACGAAGCCCCTTGGGATTGTGACGGCGATGACTTTATGGTAACAAGCCCATCCCGTGGCGAAGATGACTTTGTGGTAACAGGTCCATCCGGTTGCGAGGGATCCTCATGCTGGAACCCCTAGTGATTGTGACGGCGATGGCTTTGTGGTAACGAGCCTATCCCATGGCGGCGATGACTTTGTGGTAACGAGTCCATCTCGCTGCCAGGGGTCCTCGTGTCGGAGCCCCCCGTGGTGGCAGTGGGTTCACAGTGGACATGAAGGTGCCAGAAAGAATAGTCTGAGTCAGATGCCAAGTGCCCGATGTAGGACACAGCAAGGGTGAGGGTGGCAGTACTGTGAGGGCGATGGCGTAGGGTGAATACAGGACGACAGTCACAGTCCGATGCTTAAGTCCAGTGTCAGGGTCCTGTATTTTTCTCTCTTTAGGATTCTAGAGTGAGAAAGTAAAAAATATTCAGAGAATGTCCAACTGTTAGAAAATGTCCAAGAGTCCCAAATGAATTCTCAAGACCTCTCTTTATAGAGGTTGAGATGATGATGTCATTAACCGACACGTGGCGCTCCCCAGGAATGACACGTCACCAGGGGGTCCACGGGTACCGGTGCTCCACGGACTGTCAAATCGCATATTCACCCGGCCTGCCCCTCATAGCGTCTCTCTGTTTGTCTATCTGGAAAGACCGACTCCGACAAAGTCGGTGTGGCCAGACAACCCCCTTGATCTAGCCACCAATCCAAGCCCTTATAAAGACCCGCAGGCCTGGCAGTGGTGGGGAAGACCCGACACCCAACTGTCAGGCGGACTAAGCGCGATGCCCTCCGAAGACTTGCTCCCATCTCAGAGTGACCCGGGGGTCATAGTCCAAAGGGGTGCCGACGCAAGCCTCTAGTGCCAAAACACGTAAGCCATTCACGAATACACCCTGACGGAGATAGTGTCCCGAATGAGTCACCTATCTCGCTACAAACGATCCTCGTGCTAGAGGACGTAAGCCATTCACGAATACACCCTGACGGAGATAGTGTCCTGAAAGATTCGTCTATCTCACTGCGAACGGTCCTCGTGCCGAAGCACTACAAATAGAGCCCCCCGGAATGAAGACGGCGATGGCTTATGTGGTAACGAGCCCATCCCGTGGCGACAATAACTTTGTGGTAACGAGTCCATCCTGCGGCGAGGGGTCCTCGTACTGGAGCCCCCTCGTGATTATGACAGCGATGGCTTTATGATAACGAGCCCATTCCGTGGCGGCGATGACTTTGTGGTAATGAGTCCATCCCGCTGCGAGGGGTCCTCGTGCCGGAGCACTATAAACGGAGCCCCCTGTGATTGTGACGGCAATGGATTTGTGGTAACGAGCCTATCCCGTGGAGGTGATGACTTTATGGTAACGAGTCTATCCCTCTACGAAGGGTCCTCGTGCTGGAGCCCCCCGTGATTGTGGCTGTGATGGCTTTTTGGTAATGAGACCATCCTGTGGTGGCTATAACTTTGTGGTAATGAGTCCATCCCGCTGCGAGGGGTCTTCATGCCGGAGCATTACAAACGGAGCCCCCCGTAATACTGCACACTTCCGAGAGTGGGTTGGAGCATGTTCCACGTCCATGGCGTGGGCACATGGTGTGGTGAACGAGTGGGATGCCTGGAGGCCTGTAACATGATTATGGCTCACGGGCGCAGTGACAAACATCGTGAGACAGTACTTAGTGCTGGGGGCACATGTTATAGAAGTGGCGCATGGGCGTGGCGAAGGCTGTTGCAAGGTAGTACCTAGATGACAGTGCGCGGCCGCGAGTGACAGTTGTCGTAACGACGGCACGCGGGCGACAACGAGCGTCATACGACCACTGGTGGTGAGTGAGCACTATAGAGAGTGCGATGAGTGAGATGGCAGAGGGGTCAGTAATTCTCCCCCCAAGGCAAAGGGTGGCCGACCCCTTGGAAGGGAGAGTGGCCGACCCCCGCAAGGGAGGGTGGTCGACCTCCCTTGAAGAGGGTGGCCGACCCCCTATTAAAGAGGGTGGCCAACCCCCTCTTGAAAGAGGTGGCCGACCCGCTTCTCAGGGGGGTGTCCGACCCCCTGTTCAGGGGGGGGCCTACCCCCTCAAGGGATTTACGCACTTTCAAATGTTTTGACCTGTTGATGGCGTTGAATAATTGACCATTGAATGGGTGATGTGTCGCGAGAAATAGGTCCTTTAGCGGGCCCTGGGGTGCGATCATAATAGGTTGGGAACAATGCCTTTATCACGTTTATACTCAATGCCTAACTTGTAGTTTTTAGTTAGAACTAAATGTTTGTGGAGGATATTTGAAACTAATTAAAATATAAGTACATCTTCGTAACAAAATAAATTTTAGAATAGCCAGGATTCCTTCCGGTGACAACTTGATATGACAAAAGAAATAATGACAATATTGTTGGTAATTGAAATTAGAAATTTATATTTTAAAATTGCACTATATCTTTTGCCATGAACTTTTCATGCTTTTAGGCCCCGTTTGATGGGGCTTTTTTCCAAATTTTTTTCAGTTTTGGAAACTGAAAAAAATAAGAGCATTTGCTAACCATCTTTTTCCCCTTCGGTTTAAAAAATCAGTTTTAAAATCAAGACTGTTTTTAAAAACTCCAAAAATGAGTTTTTTTTTTCAGTGTTGGGTTTTTTTTTTAGACCACCACCCTCCCACCGCCAGTAGCCACCGTAGGCCGCCGGCAGCCACTTCTGGCGACCACTGCTGGCCGGCAGCGACCTTCGGCGACAACCGCAGGTGACTGCCGGCTGCTGGAGGCCGACGGCCGGCAGCCACCTCCGGCGACCACCACTGGCGGCAACCTCTAGCAACTACCGCCAGCCACCTTCGGTGACCACCGTCGGTGACTACCCGCCACCAACGCCGACCACCACCACCGTCGGCCGCCGCCATGCCCCACCACCGCACTGCAAACCACCAAAAAAAACTGGGTTATCAAACACCCACATGTTTTTGTAAAAAAAAAATTAACTACTCTTTAATTTTCTTTTTTGAAAACTGAAAACCAAAAAAAAAGTTTTGTCAAGCAGAGTTTTAGTCTTTGGTTAGCACTTCCCAATTAATTTACTATAAAAATTTAACTAAAACAATCTTACTAATTGATTTTAATTATATTTACCAACAAGGCCTATAACATTTTTATTTCAAATCACTATCTAACGTGTAAAAGTGATGCTTATCATATACATGGGAGATGATCCGTTGCACGCACTGGCAACTTAAGGTAAGTTGCCAGCGCGATCTGGCAGTCCATCCATTGTGGATGGATGGGCCAGATCTATTTTTTAAGTAAACTTTGCAGTCCGCTGCTATATATATATATATATATATATATATATATATATATATATATATATATAGGGAGCTAATCCGTTGAGAGCACTAGCAAACTGGGTTAAATTGCTAACGCGATCTGGCCATCCAAGCACGATCTGTGGACGGTCTAGATCTTTTTTTTTTTTTTGCGTTTTTTAAGTCTGTCCGCTACATTATGTAGCGGACTATTTTTTGACAATAATACCCTCCAACTTAAAAAAAGTGACAGAAATGACAGAGTCCGCTACATTATGTACCAGACGAGTAGCACCACTTTTTTCTCATTCTGTCATTAATTTTTCTGACATCTCTCTCTCTCTCTCTCTCTTTCTCATCAATTTCTGACTGTTTCTTATGTCTCTTTCTCTCTCTTTTCTCTCTCTCACCGAATTGAGCTTCAGCGACTCGAGCTGCTTGAACCGGCGCCAGAGATGGGTCAGCGTCACCGTGTAGCACAGCGCGATTCCGGCGTCATCGACTCGCGTTCTATTCCTCCATTCGCCTGAGAGCATCGACCACGCTGCGAAGATGAACGAAAAAAAGAAATTCAGTATAGGAGGAGTCAAAGAGACGGAGGATCAAATTCCCGAGGGATCGAGTCTGAATATTCATGCGAGAAAATCGGAGGGATAGGATCCGGCGTCATCATGGCGAGAAGGGGAGTTGAAAAAGAGGGGGTGGGGACGCGAGCGGGATCAAGTGGTGTGTGGTGATGGGAATGGACGGTGGGAATTGAAGGAGATTTTATTCGTGTATGCATAGATACAGATTTACAGTGGAATTTTTTAGATTTGATTCAGGATGCACTTCCACAGTGGAACCATTTTTCATTTGTTTCATGTGCTTGTAATGTTTTGATGCTAATGGACGAGTCCATGCAGCTGCTTCCTGTTATGGAAACCCTTGATCTAAGTAGGAACAAGTTTGCAAAGGAGATCTAAATCAAGAAGTTAATGACGATTCCCTAGAATCAAATGAGGAAAGTGATCTTGTAGATGGATCCCCTTTTGAAGATTTAGTAGAACCCAGCCAAAACTCGAATACAGATAAAGGTTTAGCACCAAATAAGGCTAGAGAATCTGCTTTGGGCTTCTCTCCAAATAATATTGCTCCTACATCAGAAAACATTGGAAGCATAGTTCCTGCCACTTTTGTATCAGTGCCTAGCAGTTCTCCTTCACCTTCGACCTCTCCAGCCATTATGGGCACAAACATAGCAAATAGAGAAAGAAGAAATGAGGAGGGAGAAAACAGAAAAGTGGTGAGAGAAGAGAAAAGAAAGAGGAAGGAGAGAGAAAGAGACAGAAGAAACAGTCAGAAATTGATGAGAGAGAGAGAGATGTCAGAAAAATTAATGACAGAATGAGAAAAAAGTGGTACTACTCGTCCGCTGCATAATGTAGCGGATCTAACGGACTCTGTCATTTTTGTCATAACATTAATGACAGAAAGAGAAAAAAAGTCTGAAAACTTGTCCGCTACATAATGTAGCGAATGGACTCTTTACAAGTTGGAGGGTATTATTGTCAAAAAATAGTCCGCTACATAATAGTGGAAGAACTTAAAAAAATACAAAAAAGATCTAGACCGTCCACAGATCGCGCATGGACGGTCAGATCGCGCTAACAACTTAATCCAGTTTGCTAGCGCTCTCAACGGATCAGCTATATATATATATATATATATATATATATATATATATATATATATATATATATATATATAGGGAGCCGATTCCCTATCGACCGGTGGAGAAATAATAATTTATCCACCAAACCGCTACAAAGAGTAGTGGTTGCAATTATTTCTCGCAAATACACAACCGCAACATTTTGTTGCGGTTGCGCCTCCCCATGGCCCCCTTCCCCCTTCCCCCGCCCCCCACCCCCGCCCCCTACGCCCAACCGCAACAAAGAGTTGCGGTTGGCCCCCCTTCCCGTGGTGCCACGTGGCCTTCCCCCTTCCCCCGTCCTCCCCTCCCCCCATGCCCCCCATGCCCAACCGCAATACTTTGTTGCGGTTAGCCCCGTCCCCCTGGTCCCCCTTCCCAATTCCCCAGCCAGGTGGCCCCGTCCCCCCTCCATGCCCAACCGCAACACTTTGTTGCGGTTGGCATGCCAACCGCAACAAAGTGTTGCGGTCCCCCCACCCCCCCACGTGGTGTCCCCCCCCCCCCCCGTGATGCCCCCCATTGCCCCCCTTCCCCCCGTGATGCCCCCTTCCCCATCGCCCCCTTCCCCCTCCGTGATGCCACGTGGTGTCCTTCCCTCTCACTCACGGATTTTTTTTCTGTCTTCTTTCTTCTCTTTCCTTCGCTTTTTTCTCTTTATAATCCCTCATCCCCGAACCCTTTCTTCCACTCTCCATCATCTTTACAAACAATCTTCATACTCCATATCTCACATACTACAATACAAACAAAAACAATTTTACGCTAGAAGATCGGTGGATAATCGCTAGAAGATCGGTGGATTTTTCTTTAAATATATCAAGTCAAAACAAGTAAGTATTTTTTCGGTTTTCTTATAATTCAATGTTAATTTCAAAGTTCAAAAATAGTCATTGTAGACTCAAATCGAAGATAACAAAAATACAAATTGAAGGAAACAAAAATCAGATCAATCGGAGATCGGATGAGCGGTATTACATATATTGATTCCAAAATAGCGATTTTTTAGGGCGTCTAAATTAGGATTTTTTACCAATTTATAAAATATAGCTAGAGCTAGATTTTGCCAAAGTATGAAAAAGAGACCCTAGTTATTTTTAAAAGATCTATATCAGGAAAAAAATTCAAATTTTTCCAAATACTGGAAAGGGGTTAACTGATACGGGGAACCTTGTAACTTTGCACTGTAATTTAAAATATCAAGCTAGCGCGATTTCGCGCAAAAATTTTATGAGAACCCTAGGATGTTGGGAAGTTCCATCCCCCGGGAATTCGGGCCATTCCAAAGTTGTTAACTATTTTTTTGGCCGAACGGACTTTTAAGCGCTCGATCCGGACACCGGTTCGAGATTTTTGGGCGAAAAGTTCGTAGAATACTTTTTAGATCAAGAATGAATTTGGGAAGTTTAAAATAGCATTTCAATGCACTTTTGAGATTGTTCTAATGCCAGGGGCATTTTGGTAATTTGCCACCCCGAGAGGGATATTTTGGTAATTTTACGGTGTTAAGTTTTTCAAAGGACTTTCTAGTCCAGAAATGTAAGTAAAACACCTGAAAGGTTATTTTGAAGCTGGTTTGGGGCGTTATGGTGATAATGAACTCCCGGGAGCATTTCGGTAATTTGCTGCTCATCGGTGGTATTTTGGTAATTGAACATTGTAAAATTTTCCGCAACTGGAGGAAAGAGTAGGAGTGTAAGACATCCGAAAAGTTATTTTAAAGTTGTTCTGAGATGTTTGTTGGGTCGATAGCTGCCAGGGGGTAATTTGCTTAAGTTGGGGGTGTTTCGGTAACTCATCCCCTTTAAAATTTGATAAAGGAAATATTTGGTATATAATTGATGTAATACATTTAAAAAGTAGTTTTAAAGCTATTTTGAGGTGTTGGGGCTGTAGCGGCCATCAGGGGGTATATTGCTAAATAACCACGTTGGCGCTAAATCTTAGGGAACTAGCGTAATTAAGCGTTCGGAGTGGTGAGAAGTGAGGAATTGTTTTAATACATTGAAATAATGAGATAATTACTATTGCTAATGCGTTGGTAAGCTCGGTTAAAGATCCATTTATAGTTTTGGAATGTACTAAACGACGATTTAGGTACTATTGCTAATGAGTGGGTACTAAACGAGAAACAAATACAACTATTACACCGTCAAAATTTATCTATGTTCACCGATCCTGGGATTTGGTCTCGACACGACGATTGCCTTATATCCGCTCTAGTTGAACGATGGAGGAGCGAGACGAACTCATTTCACTTTCGGTTTGGTGAAATGACTATTACATTAGAGGACGTCGGATTTATACTTGGAATCCCATGTCACGGCAAACCCATTACTTCGAGCAAAACGTCTGCATCCATAGCGAAGATGGCTAGGCAGTATTTCTCGGGAATTTTGAGGGAAGCTCTTACAACGAACGGCATCAAACTTAAATGGCTGAGAGAGCAGTATAGCGTGCTACCGGATGAATACACTCCTCACGATTTCGTGACGTATACGAAAGCATTCCTTCTGTATATTATTGGAGCCATATTACTTCCGACGCATTCGAAAAACACGGTGCATCCGAAGTATATGGTGTTCTTGGAGGATCTTGAGGAGGTATACTCGTATTCGTGGGGTTCAGCTGTCCTTGCGCACCTATATCGAGCACTGCACAAAGCTACGAGAAAAGGTGCCAAGTCCATTGCCGCCTGCCTCACTCTATTACAGGTTTGAGCATTTATTTTCTTGGTTGACGTGTCAATATATTCTAGCATTAATGTGCTAATTCCAGATAATGTTTGCATTCACAGGTTTGGTCTTACGAGAGGCTACCCACGGGTCGTCCACAACCGCGGGAATATTCTGATGAGACGTGGCCTAGGGTGTGGGCCTGGGGGCCTATGACCAACCGGAGGAGACGGGTAGACCCGCACCACCATCTAAAGTTCTATCGGGGGGAACTAGAGATACTCAATGCATCCCAGGTGACGTGGCAGCCATATAGCAAGGTGATGCATCAGTTGGATGAGTGGTGTTGGCAACTTCCGGTGTCGTACGTGCTGGCAGGTTTGGTTCGGGTGCCGCTTATTCACTTCGAAGTATGTGAGTTTCAGATGCCCGATCGAGCTATGAGGCAAGCTGGCTGTCTACAAGGGATACCAAAACCCGCTGTAGACATGCGGCCATACAGGAGTGGTCGAGGGCCGAACTTCGAGGTGCCTGATGCCTTGAATTTGTTGAGCGACGAGGTGCAACAGTGGAATACCTGGCAAGAAACATATGATAGCCTTGTATCGCTGAAGGCCGACAGCATCAGCATTGAGGAGTACCTGCAATGGTTTCTCAAGGTGACGCGCACGAGGGTGAATCGCCCTTCCCAGGCGAGGAAGACATCGTATGCGCCACGTGAGATCTATGACCAGTTCTGGGCATTGAACATTGTAAGTCATGCTAGTGTTGTTTCAATTTTTATTTGCGCACCTTATCTACCATGCCTGAAATGATTAGCCATATTTTGTATGCATGTTTTTTAGGTTGACCAGGGCACTGAGGTGTTCAAGCAGCTGGAGGGGTTTGACTGGTTTGTCGCGCAGGCTCCTGACAATCTCAAGAGGTCCATTGAGAGGTACAAGACTGAAGTTCAAGGGGAGCCGTCTAGTCACTTACCCCCTGACGCGTACGACTATCAGCCCCAGAGTTAGGTGTGGGAGTCGTCTACTCGCTTGCCTCCTGACGCGTACGACTCTCAGTCCCAGAGTCAGGTGTGGGAGCCGTCTACTCGCTTCCCTCCTGACGCGTACGACTAACAGTCCCAGAGTCAGGTGTGGGAGCCGTCTACTCGCTTGCCTCCTGACGCGTACGACTCTCAGCCCCAGATTCAGGTGACCCAAGTAGGAATCCAGGCATCGCGCCCAAGCATCCTGTCGGATAAAGGACAACCGACGAAGCCATTGAGTCCGGCCAAAAGGGATTGGATCGACCGGCACTACTTTGGGCATGAGCCAATCGCTACAGCAGACTTTCCTGTTGCTTCATTCCTAGCTCACTCTGATCTAAGACTGTTGGCGCCGAACACAGATATTTCAAAATTTGTCATTGACATTTATATAGATCTGCTGCGTCTTAGAGAGCTAAATTATAACCCCTGCCAAACTTTGAAGTTCAACATGTATGCCTCTTTTGTTATCCCCTTCATGGTGAATAGCATGAAGGAGTTCACAGAATGGAGGAGGAAGCGAGGGACAAGCAAGGGTGAATGGCGACCATCTGGAAACGTGCTTTCCTACTTGAACGCGGACTATCAATGTCACGCAGCTGAGGCGAACCTAATCATGCTGCCTGCTCTTCATGCAAGCCACTTCTTCCGATTAGTTCTCTTTCCAGAGAATAAAGTGGTCCACATATACGATAGCCTAAGGGAAGACGGACCTGGTCGGCAGCTGGCGCAGATGTACTCCACGTACATCAATGCGGTGGTTAGTTTATATCTTGACCTTCGCTCATAGTCTATTCTTCTTGTTACATAGGCTTGATAACCTTTTTTTATTGTTGGATGCAGACTACTATCATTCCACCAGCGTGTCGACATTTTAAGGGGGAAGCCATCACGAGCAAAACAATGATAGATCCTTGGACGGTCGTGACGATAGAAAATCGACCAAAGCAATATAGCAGTCATGATTCCTAGATTTACGTCCTCAAGTACATGGACTACATAGCTCGCTCAGATGTGCTCGAATATGATACGTGGTCTCGAAACGATGCCTTGACGTTTAGATATAGGATAGCCTGGGATCTGAAAAAGGGTATAGCTAGACGCCTTCCTTACCATTATCCTGAGATGCAGTAGACGTTCGTATGTTTTATTATTACTATTGTTGGATTTTGGATATTAAGGTTTGAAATTGAATTAATGTGTCTCGTTTTTTTCCAAAATTGATACAAATGGGCTAACTAGCGTGCCTAAGGTTCAATGAGCAAAAAAAAAGTGACAAAAAAAATTACGTAATTTTTCAGAAGTTATGAATTGGACCCTAAAGTGTGCCCGAACAGGCCCTTCGTAGGATAACCCAAAAAATAATGTGTCTCGTTTTGTTTTCGAAATTGATACAAATGGGCTAACTAGCGTGCCTAAGGTTCAATGAGCAAAAAAAATGTGACAAAAAAATTACGTAATTTTTCGGAAGTTATGAATTGGACCCTAAAGTGTGCCCGAACAGGCCCTTCGTAGGATAACCCAAAAAATAATGTGTCTCGATTTTTTCCGAAATTGATACAAATGGGCTAACTAGCGTGCCTAAGGTTCAATGAGTAAAAAAAAAGTGACAAAAAAATTACATAATTTTTCGGAAGTTATGAATTGGACCCTAAAGTGTACCCGAACATGCCCTTCGTAGGAAAACCCAAAAAATAATGTGCCTTGTTTTTTTTTTCTGAAATTGATACAAATGGGCTAACTAGCGTGCCTAAGGTTCAACGAGCAAAAAAAATGTGACAAAAAAAATTACGTAATTTTTCGGAAGCTATGATTCCACAAACCAAATCACAAATTTAAACATTATAAAAGTTCAATTTATACAACTGAAACATTAACCCTAACACTGATCATCATCATCGTCCTCCTCGACCATACTGCCAGGTTTGATACCTAACACTTTATAATGGTTTCTCTTGTCATGATTAGTCATCTTATTACACAACGCATACTTTCGTAATTTTTTTTTGACCCGTTGCTTCTTCAATCGGATTCTTCATGCGTATTGCTCGTTTTCGCCCTTTTGTTTGAGAAATAATCGGATCAAAAATGTCGTCCTCCTCACCTTGCAGGCTAGTGCCGTCAATGACTGGCTGTGAAGCTCGATTAAATCTACCGGCTGGAGTCGTCCGACTAGTCGGAGTGTCCCGTCTTTCTGGTAATGTCATCCTAAACTGTGCAAGGTTAGCCTTATCCCGTGTGGCTGCTTCAACTTGATACCTGTACCCATCAAATGTTGACGCTGCATCCAATGATAAACCGTGCATGATGTTACAAAGGTGATTATATCGCAGCGTCTCAGATTGCTCAAAATGAACTGAAACATTGGGCACGTGAGGAATGTGACCGTGGACTCTATTGGCTTCCTTCGTCCACCGTTCCAAGATATAGTGTGGAGGGATTTCACGAGCATTCTTGGCGCTAAAAACCCTCAACACTTTGTTGCCTGCGGTTGGGCATGGAGAGGGACGGGGCCACGTGGCGGGGGAATGGGAGATGCCACGTGGCGGGGGAGGGGGGATGGGGCCACGTGGCGGGGGAATTGGGAAGGGGGACCGGGGGGAGGAGCCAACCGCAACAAAGTGTTGCGGTTGGGCATGGGGGGGCATGGGGGGAGGGGAGGACGGGGGGAAGGGGGGCCATAGGGAAGGGGAAGGCCACGTGGCGGGGGAGGGGAGGACGGGGGAAGGGGGCCGTGGGGGAAGGGGGAAGGCCACATGGCACCACGGGAAGGGGGCTAACCGCAACTCTTTATTGCGGTTGGGCATGGTGGGGGTTGGGGGGGGCGTAACCACAACAAAGTGTTGCGGTTGTGTATTTACGAGAAATAATTGCAACCGCTACTCTTTGTAGCAGTTTGGTGGAGAAATTATTATTCCTCCACCGGTCGATAGGGATCGGCTCCCATATATATATATATATATATATGGGATTAGGGCTTAGATTTAATTCTAAGAAATTATTATTATTATTTTGGGATTCATATTTGGGACTTTCCAGGGTTTGAAAATTGAGCTTTTCTAGGGTTACAAAATTACGGCTTTTATAGGGTTTCAAATTGGGCTTTGTAAGATTGGAATTTGAACTTCGATTATCTTAACTATTTTTTTGTATTTTAGTGAATATTACTTTTTTGAAATGTAAATAGTATGCTTGTTAAGTTGTTTTTAAATTATGTGTTCTTGTTTTAGATTTGGAATGTAAATATTATGCCCGTTAAGTTGGTTTACAATCACGTGTTCTTGTAAAGATATGGAGTTTCATCTCTGGCCTTATGATCCATCGATACTTTACGACGATGATGACCACGTCCCGAGGGATATATTTGAAGGTGTGGAATGAGGTGTTTTAGAAACAATTCAAAACACGAGTAACCTTCGAGAGTGCAGACTAGATAAGGAGCAACAACTTATCTTAAATCGGCAAAGTTTTTGTTTGTTCACTGTCCTCCCTTATTGGTCCCAGCACGATGAGTGCCTTATATCCACTTTAGTTGAGCGATGGAGAAGCCAGACGAACACATTTCACTTGCAGTTTGGTGGAATGACTATTACATTAGAGGATGTCTACTTTATTCTCGGACTCCCATGCTATGGTAGACCCATTACTTCAAATAGGGCGTCCGCAATGGTAGCTCAACTTGCTAGGCAATATATTTTAGAAATTCCACCCGAACCCATTACATCAAACGACATCAAGCTTACATGGCTGAGAGGGCAGTATAACGTGTTATCCAATGAATACACTCCCCATGATTTAGACACGTATACAAAGGCGTTCTTGTTGTACGTTATTCGTGGTGTTCTTGGATGACCTTGAGGAGGTTCAGTCGTATTCGTGGGGTTCAGCTGTATTTGCGCACCTGTATCGAGCATTGCGTAAAGCCACAAGAAAGGGTGGCAAGTCAATTGCCGCCTGCTTGACTTTATTACGGGTATGTTTATTTTTATTTTTTGTTGATATATCAATACGTTCTTGATTTCTTACTAATTTCATACAATGTTTGACTTCACAGATTTTGTGTTATGGAAGGCTATCCGTGGGTCGTCCCCTGCCACAAGATGATTCTGAATAAACATGGCCTAGGTTATTGGCCTGGGAGCACAATTTCCTGCAGACGCCCAGTAAGAAGAGAAGGGTAGACCTCCAACACCAATTGAAGTTTTATTGGGGGGAGCTGGAAATATTAGAGGCATCACAGGTCAAGTGGCAGCCCTACTCCCAAATGATGCAATGATTGGATCAGTGGAGTTGGCAGCTTCCTGTGTCTTATGTGCTGGCAGGCTTGATTTGGGTGCCACTCATTCATTTTGAGACCTATGAGATCTAAATGCTCGACCAGGCAATGAGGCAAGTTGGATGTTTGCAAGGGATACCAAAACCCACTATAGACATGAAGCCATATAGGAAAGGCAGAGGGCTGAACTTGGACTAACCTGATGCCTTGGATATGTTGCGCGACTAGGTGCACCAGTGGAATACATGGCAAGATACGTACGATAGCCTTGTGTCAATGAAGAACCCTTGCACTAGTATCGAGGAATACATAGAATGGTTTCTCAGGGTGACGCGCATGAGGGTAAATCGCCCTTCACAGGTAAAGAGGACATTGTACGAGCCATACGTGATATATGACCAGTTTTGGGCTTTGAACATTATAAGTAATTTCTTCTACTACAATCGTTAGTTTATTGGTTTGTCGAACATGCTTGTAATGTCGTGCACTATTCATCTTTTCATCCATTTTCTTTAGGTTGATATGGGCAGTGAGGTATTCAAGTAGCTAGAGAGGTTTGACTCGTTTGTCGAGCATGCCCCTGACAATATCAAGAAGTCCATTGAGAGGTACAAGGCTGAAGTTCGCAACTTCAGTAATGCGTACAAGGGATGCCAAGGGAGCTGCTAGCTTGTCGGTTGACGTGTACAGTTCTCAGCCCCAAAGTCTGGTGACCCAAATAACTCCTTGGGAGCACCTACTAATCTAGTCTAACAAAGGAAAACTGACCAAAGTTCTGAGGCCTCTTAATCGAGATTGGATTGACGAGCATTACTTCGCGCCTGAGTCGAGGGCTATAATAGAATTCCCTATTACGAATATGGCCAGTTCATATACATAGGTCACAAGGATATTAGGACATTGGCACCGGACAGAGATCTTGCCAATTTTGTTATGGATGCCTACACGGAACTGCTTCAGATTAGAGAGTAGCAACATAACCCCTACAGAGAAGTTAAGATCAACATGTATCCCTCTTATTTCATGTTTCTTTTGCTAGACAACATGAATAGTTTGACGGAATGGAAGAAGAGGAAAGGGAAGAATAAGGGTGCATGGATACCCTTATTGAACTTGTAGGGCATGCTGAGATCAAACAAACAATGTCACGCGTTGGAGGTGAACATGATATTTACTCCTCATATGAATGCCAGCCACTTCTTTTTATTGGTCGTGTATCCTTTGGAAAAATGGGTCCACATCTAAAATAACCTGAAGGAGGATGATGTTGGACAACAGCTGAAGGAAATGTATAAAAATACATCAATGCAATGGCTAGTCCTTAAAAAATACATTAACAGCGGTCATAATTAACTCATATGAGTTTTTTTCATACATTTTATTGCATGTTTTCAGTACAATATTTCTTTAAAACTTCTTCTATAGCTGTTATCCTTCCTCCTAAGGAATCGCAAAGCATTCTGCAGATTAGGAGTTTAGTAAATTCTTTTTCTGCTAACTCGTCCCATGGTTTAGGAAGTTTTTGTAACATCCCGAATTTTTCAGAATGTTAACCGATCGATCGATCAAATTCTCAATTACCCAATTAATTCAGTACTACTAATGATAACCCAACAACATTCATATCAGAGCACTACAGTCCATCAACCAACTTAACAAACCGTCTCAAAACAATGTTTTACACACTAGTCCCCTGGCAGGGGCTTAAATAACAAACAATGAAATAAGTGATATTACAATGAATAAATCGACACTCAAAGAGAAATAAATACTGAGCATCGAATGAGATTTCAATAACGCGATAAGCTCAAAACAGGGTTTTAAAGCAAACAATTCACATTTCAACTATACCAGAGTCCAAACAAAATTTGATAACAATATAGAAAAATATTCAAGAGGACAATTAGATGAGACTAGGTTTTGGATAGAAATCCCTTACCTCGATCCGAATGAGCTGACACAACAAGAAAATTATTTTTTACGATGGACTTTTAGCGACGGAGGATAATCCGTCGCTAAAAGAAATTTCAGTGACGGAAAACACCGTCTGTAAAAGTCCGTCGGCAAAAGCCTTTACCAACGGAATATACTGTCGGTAATAGTTTTTGCCGACGGACTTTTACCGACAGAATATTAGCGACGGTTACACCGTCGCTAGAATTTTTTTATAAAATATCTAATAATTTAGAGACTGAAAAACACCATCACTAACATATCCGTCGGTGAAAGTTTTTAAAATAAGGCTTTCTGCGTCGGACTTTGAGCGACGGTATTTTTCTGTCGCTAAAAGTACTTACATTTAACAGGTTCGTCTTTCTCTCTCTCCCTCCCCGTTTTTCTTTGTCTCTCACTCTCACCTACTCACCGGTGATTTTTTTATCGGCAGTCTCCCTCTCTGGCCACCCACCTCCGGCGACATCAACCCCCCTCCCCCTCCACGTCATGCCCCTCCATATCCGCGTGCCACCAACTCAGCGCCACCAATTCCCTCCACTGCCAGCCACCAAGGCCCTCCATTTCTGCCGCTCCACCAACGCCGCCGTCGCCGCACCACCTCTCTGTATGTCTATTTGCCCTAATTTGCTTTAATGCATGTTTAAGCGCCATTTGCCCTAATTTTCAGATGCTCTGATTTATGTCGTAATTTGCCCTAATTTGTTTCTGGAATGTCGATATGTTTCTTATAATTTCAATATTTTTAATTGGCGATGAAATTGATTTTGTAACTGATTGATTAGTTTGTTTAATTGCTGATGGAATCGATGCCTACATTTGTATATTAAAAAAATTGGAGAATTGAGACTTTAGTATGATGGGAGCATTTGAATTAAGAATGTTGAAGGAGGATACTCAATTGGATTGAATGTGTGATTTTTATTAATTTTTATTACACTGAGTATTTAAGAATTGAGATTGTTGACGGAGGATGGGACCCAATTGGATTGTTACCCGGAGGTGTCGGACACGTGTCCAACACGTGTCTGGATGTGTCGAGGTGTTGGTAGGTCACGGACACCGCGTCCGATCTACACCGACACCGAAAAATGTCATATTTTGGCTTTATACTTGTGGACACCTCTTGAATCGAACCCTAAATTAAACTAATTGAACCCTGAATTGAATGTCCTAATCCAATCAAACCGTAAATTAAACTAATTCAACCTTAAATTGAATGCCCTAATCCAATCGAACCCTAAATTGAACTAATTGAACCCTCAAATTGATATGCGAAATTGAATGCCCCAATTCAACTGAACCCTAAATTGAACTAATAGAATCCAATCGAACCCTAAATTGAAGTAATTGAACCCTAAATTGAATGCCTTAATCAAACCAAACCCTAAATTAAACCCTAATTGAACCCTAAATTAAATGCCCTAATCCAACCGAACCCTAAATTGAACTTATTGAACTCTCTAATTGAATGCCCCAATGCAACCGACCACTAAATTGAACTAATAGAACTCTTAATTGAACCCTAAATTGAAGTAATTGAACCCTAATTAAATCCTAAATTGAATGCCCCAATCGAATTGAACCCTAAATTAACTTAATTGAACCCTAATCGAACCCTAAATTGAATGCCCTAATCCAATCGAACCCTAAATTGAACTAATTGAACTCCCTAATTGAACCCTAAATTGAATGCCCCAATTGAACTGAACTCTAAATTGAACTAGGACTACCCTAAATTGAAGTAACTGAACCCCCTAATTGAACCCTAAATTAATTGCCCTAATCGAATCGAACCCCAAATTGAAATAATTCAAGCGCATCAGATATGTGCATTTTGAACAATTTTTTTCCATTTGAACATTGATCATTTGTTTGATAATTTTTAGGTTGTTAATTGTGCATTTGAGAATTGTGATTATTGATCGATGATTTTAGATTGTTAATTGATAATTTAGGTTATTAGCTGTGCATTTGAAGTAATTGAGATTAATAATTGATGATTTTAGGTTGTTAATTTATGATTATAGATTGTTAATCATGCATTGAGCATTTGAGATATTGAGATTGTTGACAGAGGATGGGACCCAATTAGATTGAATGTGAGATTTTTATTAATTTTTATTGCATTGAGCCTTTGAGAATTGAGAATTGAGATTGTTGACGGAGGATGGGACCCAATTGGCTTGAGATACTGTTAGTTAGCGCAGACACGGACACCACGTCTGAGACGGTGTCCGACATTTAAAAAATAAATCAACGTATGACGATGTGTCCGCAGGTGAGTGTTCGGAGGAGTCAAACACGTGTCGGTTGGTGCCGGACACTTGTCCGGAGGACTAGGACACTTGTCTGTAGGTGTCGTACGTGTCGGACACGTGTCCAGAGGTGTCAGACACGTATCAAACACCATATCGACACCCTATATGAGGTGTCGGAATTAAGATTGTTGACTGTGCATTCAATTTAGGTTAATTAGGTTAACGCGACGTTTTTAGCATGCACCCCCAAGAATCTCATCGTGGTTCCAGCACTGGCTATAATTAGCTGTAATTAGTCCTGATTAATAATATTTTAATAAATCAATTCATCCTAATTAGCTCTAACGAGCCTACATAGTTTTAATTTACCTTAAAAAATCAATGAAAATCAAATTAGTTGTAAGTACCCCAATTTAGCCCAAATGAACCCAATTACGCGTATATTGATTATAGTTAGCCTAGTTAGTCGTAATTAGCACTAACATAACTCAATTAAGCCTAATTAGCCATAATTAGGACTAATCAACACTACTCGGCACAATTAAACCCTAATTAGGACTAAATAACCCTAATTAGTCTTAATCAACCCTCATTAGCTATAATTATCCGAAACAACTCCTCATTAATAATAATTAGCCCTAACATAACTCAATTAAGCCTAATTAGCCCTAATTAGGACTAATCAACACTGCTCGGCACAATTAAACCCTAATTAGGACTAAATAATCTTAATTAGTCCTAATCAACCCTAATTAGCTATAATTATCCGAAACAACTCCTCTTTAAGAATAATTAGCCCTAACATAACCTAATTAAGCCTAATTAGTCCTAATTAGGACTAATCAGCATTACTCGGCACAATTAAACCCTAATTAGGACTAAATAACCCTAATTAGTCTTAATCAATCCTAATTAGCTATAATTATCCGAAACTACTCCTCATTAACAATAATTAGCCCTAACATAACCCAATTAAGCCTAATGGAGGCGCTAATTAGGACTAGTCAGCACTATTCAGCACAATTAAACCTTAATTAGGACTAAATAACCCTAATTAGTCCTAATCAACCCTAATTAGCTATAATTAGCCCAAGGTACTCCTCATTAACACTAATTAGCCCTAACATATCTTAATAAATCCTAATTAGATTAACTTTTTCCCATAACGCTAAACCCTGAACCTTGATACTCATAATTAACCCTAATAACCCAGTTAGCCCTAATTAGCCCTTGTACATCCCATAATCATTCCATATTGCCCAAAGATGGTTCAATTACTCGTCGTTTACAAACCCTGCCTTCTTTATATTAGTTGTTGTTTTGAGAAGTCCATTGGCAACGAGATGGTTCAACTCGTTGCCAACGAATTCTATTTAAAGTGGAATTGGTAACATATGCAACGATCTTTTTGCAATTTTAATATTTTGAAAAGATTCTTGCATATGTTATCAATTTCTGAACGCATGCATGCATAAAAACCCTTAGTTCTCGTTCAAAGGTACTCATTACAAAGTAATGCTTTGTAATGAGCCTTTGGATGTCCAGTTTGGACAATTTAGAAAAGCTACGTGTTTATAAGACAGTGTTTCGACTCATGCTCTGTGTTCTATGTCATGGATATTTAGTACACGTTCTCATGTGTTTCTCCGGGTGCATACAGATCTGGTGTTCTAACATCCGTCAAACCTTGCAAGGCAAGGTTAGATGACTGTTAGAACACCTAATCGATGTCGTGTACTTGGAGAAATGCGGGGAAGTGCTACCGAATTTTTCGCAGACATAGGACTAAGCATGAGTTCTTCACTGTTTTATAAACATGTGTTTTTCTGAATGGGATAGGACCACTACCTATTAGAGAATGGAGGAGAAATATATAGACATGTTGTCATATTCATGCATTCATATTTACATCGACCCTACCTAATGACTTGTCCTAATTTACAGCAGTCGTCATGTCGGTCGATCGAAGTTCGATGAAAAGGAAGAACGCTGATGATTTTGAGTGTCGCGTTGACGAATTTCTTGACTTCACTTACGCTCATCCTGCACATGTTGACCTTGATAAGATAAGGTGTCCATGCGGTAAATGTGAGTTGTTGCATTCGAGAAAAAAAATTAAGTAAAATGGTATCTTCGTCGGTATGGTTTTATGGGTGGATACACAAGGTGGACGCAGCACTGGAAAATGATAGTATTGTCCTCCAACCCGGCTAGTCAAACTGAAGTTAGGAAGGAGGCACAGTATGATTATCGAGATATGATTATGGATGCTAGTATGCTAATGTTGACTGGGGTAACAACAGTGGTGACGACGGTCCCCAACCGCCGAACGAGGGGGCTCATCAGTTTTATGAGTTGTTAAGAGCTGCGGAAGAGCCGCTGTGGGATGGAGCTCTGAAACACACACGGCTGTCTGCAGTTACGAGGGAGTCCCTATGGGAGGAGTGGCTGGTACGTTGAAGTATTTTTCCTGCGATAGTATTTATTTAATTAGAGTTTGTTTTCTAAATTAATTTGTGTTATTGAATGCCTTGCAGGAGGGGTTCACGTTTGACTCGGCTGATCAGCAGGCACTGGGGCGGCAGACCTTCTTTTCTTACATCGCCAAGAATTACCATCGATGGATCCATGACGCACGGGACCGGGCGAAGAAGATGCTGCCCGATGGTGCCTCGATGTCGGAGATGAAGACATATCCCCTACATTGGATATCTCCGACTGTATGGGGAGATATGTTAGATCGGTGGGCTGCGGATCTAGGATGGGACGCCAAGAGTAAGAAGGGGGCCGAGAACAAACAGAACATAGATCCGACGCACAAGGGGGGGTTGGTGCCACACGACATCGTCCAACACATGAATGCGGTCCAGAACTCGGATCTGGAGCCGGATGAGGTCGTAGGTCTGACGTATAACCAGACACACATGCGGAAGAAGGACAAGAACGAGGCACGTCGGGTCGGTGACTATGTTTCAGATATTGCTCTGCGGATCGTTGTAAGTCGATGTGTTTAATTAAGTTGGTAATTTTTTCTTACTATCCTCAATGTCTGTTGCATTGATTAATGCCCTAACATATCTTTAAATCACTGTTTTTGCAGGCCTCGTATGAACAGCTTAGGGAGTCCGGACAGCCATCAGCGTCCACTAGTACGGGTGCGAGTACTGGGGCATTGAAGTGATGGCTGGATACGCCGGAGGTCATCAATCAACCGAAAGGCCGCATACGCGGCCTGCCTAGCATGACTGCTCGCGCCATGATAGGAGCGTCCTCACCCCTCGCTGCCCCTGCACAGACACAGGCTCCTCGGCATCCGTTGGACGAGGAGGAGATCCAGCGCATTGCTACGGTGGTGTTGAGGCTGATCAAGGAGCAGGATTAGCAAGGTAC
The DNA here is from genome assembly GCA_033070095.1 of Escallonia herrerae. NCBI lineage: Eukaryota > Viridiplantae > Streptophyta > Magnoliopsida > Escalloniales > Escalloniaceae > Escallonia > Escallonia herrerae. The sequence continues at coordinate 89,015 of JAVXUP010000267.1, read as the reverse complement.
CGCTGCCGGACATATCGAGCCGGCCCCGGATCAGCAGGATCCAGATCCAGGACTTGGCAACCCCTGATGAGCCCCTTCTCGTGCCCTGTTGCAGCTTGTCCCCCCTCCCCCCGCCCGGTCGCAGCTTGTCCCCCCTCCCCCCACCCGGTCGCAGCATGTCCCCCCTCCCCCCGCCCAGTCCCAGCGTGTCCCCCATCCCCCCGCCCGGCTTGTACATCATGACTATTTTTTATAATTGATTGTATCTATTTCTTTGTGTATTGATTATTGTGCGTTGTTGAGAATTGTGTATTGATTATTGTGCGTTGTTAAGAATTGAAATTTTCATGACAGGTCTGGGTAATAGAAAAATAAAAACAATTTTAAAATTTTTTTTGACTTTTGGCGACGGATTAATTCCGTCGCCAAAAGTCTTTCTTGTACTAACTTTTGGCGATGGAATATTCCGTCACCAAAAGTCTTATTTAGCGACGGAACATACCGTCCCCAAAACATTATTCTGTAGCTGAATCACAAAACAGAAAATAAATTAAAATGCGTAAAATATAATTAGCGACAGAATATCCATCGCTAATTAATAAATAAATCCGTCACAAAAAAGTGCGATATTAGATGACGGATTTGAAAATTTCGTCACCAAACTTTTAGTAACGGACTTTTATACGAGGGACTTTTAGCGACGGTATATCCATGGCTAAAACTTTTAGGGACGGATTTTGAGCTTTTAGATACGGATTTTCCCGCCGCTAAAAGCCTTTTTTCTTGTAGTGTGAAACTAAAACGTTCTCGATCAAATCCTCGAAATTAACCTATGTTGACAAATCACTTATCAGAACACTATTCATACTAACATATTATAAACCTAATATAGTGATTCACAGCGTATCCATTTTCCTGCCCGGAACGACAAAATTTGAAACGGGTCTCACACACGGCCAACCTATTCCGAAACTCGTTACCCTCCTCGAGGCTAAAAATTACCCAAAAATGTTCTTAATCGCTCATTAAGCATTATTTAAAACTTAATACATCATATGGAATAAAAATAAATTTTTGAATATTTTTTAATAAAAAATAATATCTTTAAATACACTAAAGACCTATAAATTGTCATAATTTCTTCTAGCTGGAAATAAAGACTCAAACTTTTTGTACAAACCATAATATATGTATAAAAATTATAGAAATAAAAATCAGGATTTAAAAGGTGCTAAAACTATTTCTTTAAATTTCGTTTTGCTAAAGTCCATGTGATACGAAAATGATAATAAATCAACTCTTAAAATTATCAAACATTTACTGAGTCTTATTTATACCACAAGGACATTACTATAATTTTTCCCTGAACATTTTCTTGGTTCAAAGGCTCCAAAAGAATTTTATAATTTTGAACTTCTGAAAAATATTAAAAATGCATACATTGTTAGAAAAATATAAAACTTTACCAGAAATTCTATTATAAACTAAGTTGCTATACTCTAAATTTTTATGTGCTAAGGACAATTGTAGACTATCAAATTCTCGCAATGCACTTAAAACTAAACCGATACTCGCTCTGCACCACGCTATATTATTCACTGCACTTAGCCTCTACTTCTTTTTTTGGTCGAATAGAAACTTCATTAACTGAACCACAAAAGTACAACCTAAAGGCACAAACGAACGTCTAGCCCTGAAAATAGAGTACTAAAAGTACAACAAAAGAGCACAAGTTAAGACTTGACTCTGGAATTTCAAGTGGCCGACTTGGCCTTGCAAGAACTGAGAACAGATACGTATTACCACAGATACGTATTAACGGGGTGGAAAAGATGCAACGAGACATCAATTCTAAGGGCCGCACGAAATGATAGTTTATATTACTGCCGCGGTTATGGTCGGATCTTGAGGTGGAGTGTCTTCTCAAGGCCGGATCTGAAAGATCCGTAGCTCGAAGAGAGTCGGCTTCATCCATCTCAACTAGATCCTTTATCTTCAAGCCACAAACCCACCGAATCAAACCCGCCTCGTAGATTTCAACCTTAACCACCTTGATTGGAGGTCCGGATCTAAAATAGCTTTTTAGATCTGATGTAAGCAGGGTAGAAGGAGGAGATTTATGGCTGACGATCTTTCGATCTGAGGGTGGGGGTGGAGATCGGGCCGTGGATGATGGTGTTGGTGAATGGCGGCAGATGCGAGATGCCGAGGAAGAGGGAGCGAAAGACACGAAAAGAAGCAAGAGAAGGAGGACCGCCCCTTCCATCCTCACAGCCATGGAAGCTGAAGGAGGAAGGGGCTACAACTGGAGAGAAGAAGAGGAGGACTTTAGGGTTTTTTTTTTAGAGAGAGGTATGCAGTCTTACTCTGCTGTAGAGACCTAGAGTTGAATTGTTCTACTGTGCTCTTTCACATGACTTAGCCTCTACTTCACTTACACATCCTCATAACTCATGAATCTCACCCCGCATTTAATATAACCATACATCTGTACACATGTACCTCACAGGTGCTCACACACACATACATGCACACAGGTGAAAATACACACACACTCAAACTCACTTCCACTCATTGCTTAGCCTCTACTTCACTTACACATCCTCACAACTCATGAATCTCACCCCGCATATAATATAACCATGCATCTGCACACATGTACCTCACAGGTGCTCACACACATACATGCACACAGGTGAAAATACACACACTCAAACTCACTTCCACTCACTACTTCACCCATTTTAGACTCACACACACAACACATAACCATTCACAAATGCACACAACAAGTCACCTTTCTTCTCCCATTTCTTCCTTTTAATTTCCAACCTCCACCTTATCCATTATACCTCTAAGAAATTTATATGTAGATACATCTCACACATATGTGAACATACATATACACCAAACACTTCATGCCCAGCTGCTCTCCATTCTTTCTACACTAAAACCCATTTCATCATCCACTCACACATGTTTACAAAGAACACCATTGATTGCACTTATAAATACTTACAAAATTTGCATGCACACACTAACCCATGGCACAAAGCCTCACACATTCCCGTCCATGCCTACTGCCATTCCCTCTTCTTTATTTCTTTTACCCACATACTCACATATATATATAAATACACACCTCATACAGAACTCTAATACCCGCAGCACTCACACCTTTTCACTCACCATCCTCACAAACCCACACATTCACTCCAAAATAGTATAGTAGCAGTGCTGCTACATCCATTTTCCTTCTCATAAACCCACTTATGCACCCCTCAACACAGCTACACAGTTTGCATACATTGACACACACATGCACATAATTCTTCCTACATGCACAAAAGCACACATCGTAATTTCAGCTACGGCAACCCATGGCTTCCCAACCTCCTTCCTCTTTAACGGCAGCCATGGCTGCCACCTTCTTCTCTATCTCTCTCTCTCTCTCTACATATCTAAAACCCACATGTACACAAAATCCCACACACTAAGATGCAAAATCATACCACTGCGGTCTCTCCCTTATTCTTCCTTCTCCTTATATTCACACACTATATATAAAAACATATATAGATACACTGCACTATATACACAACACATTTTTGGACCATTTCATTCCACTCATGCATCACTATGCATACCCACTCTTGATGACACATATTACTCACACATATGTACACAACTCACCCTCAAAACCCATCTCTACCTTACATTACATGTCTACAGAATTTCCACCTAGAAAGAAACGGCCACAGTGGCCTTAATTTATCCCATCACTCTCACGACACCATGAAACTTGCAAGCTACGGTAGCCCATGGCTGCCCGATCATTTCTCTCTCTCACGGCTATCCATGGCTGCACCGGCAGCCCTCTTTCTCTCACGGTTATACGTTCTACCCTTCTCCCCCATAATCTGAACTCAAAAAAATGAAAGAGAAAAGCTTCAAGATATTTACAGAATTTCCTATTTGATCGCCTGAAAAACCTTTCCGTCGATCACTTCTCTGAAGATCTCTCTCTCTCTCTCTCTCTGTGTGAGTGTGTGGTTGACGACCAGAGGGCTTAGGGTGGCTGCGCAATCATACACAATATATGTATATGTAAATAAAACCCTAATGTGACAAGAAAAGTTTACCCTACTCCTCATTTGTCGCTAAATTTTCTTACACGACTTGTTATTGCCAAAATAGTTCAACAATAAAACATTTTATACAAATATGTATTAGCAAAAATTATAAATAGGTTGTTACGTCATCCCGTTTGACGAATCGTCGATAATAATTACACCGCTATTATAATTTTAATTGTCACTAAGAAATATTTCAATGCTACAAATTAATTCATCGCTAATATACACAACAATGTTAAATAATAAAATATATCATCGTTAAGATAAATTTAAATTTGTTGCTAAAGGCTGTCGATAAAAATTCGGTCATGCTAATCGTCACTAAGCACTTCAATCAATATTACTTGTAACTGTTAGCATTAAATTATTAATTATTATTTCTAAAATAAAATTGCCGCTAAATGTCATAAACTATAACGCTCAGCATTTCGCTTCTTTTATAAAAAAATATTTCTCACCAAATCGTCGCTAAAGGTCTACTAAATAACTAATTGGATTTTTTATTTTTCTTTATTTATTTACTGTTAAATGGTATAAAATTTTGGGGTGTTACAGTTTGCCAATAAATTGCTTTTGCCAATAGAGACTGTCTCTGAGTTCTAACTTGTAAAAGTATCTTTTAAATTTACAAGTATAATTTTTAAAATAGTACATATCACATATTTGTAGTTTTGTCAAATTAGTGGAAGCACTTTTTTCATGAATACCTATATTATTTATAGATATTCTGCAGACTCTTGTTTGAGGTTATCTGCAGAAAATATTATCCATTCTTTAAAAATATTAAGTGTGCTCTGCGCTTCAATTATCATTTCCTTATTTGCTATGCTTTCCAGAATCTGGCTGCGTTTCCTCGCAGGGTTGCTCGAATAAAATGTTTCAATACATGTCGTTTTGTTAAATTATCACCTATTATGGCAATTCTTATGGCTAGGCCCAATTATCGATTTTTTCTTCAGTATTTGAAATACAATCGATAACAAGATATATGCCGTATTGATTTATATGCTCATTTCTTTCATTTTTGGGAATAAATTCTTATTTTAAATTTGTCCTTATAGGGGCGTCATTAAATTTAGAATTTCTTTCTAAATTTAATTCTTTATTTCACGCTCCTACATAGTTTGGATCGGTTTCTCCGTTCCATAAATTCATATCAGCACATGCCTTATATACTTCTGATATGTCTCTTTTTTTCTTCTTGTTTATATTATTGTTCTTTTAGAACAAATTGGATCTATTTCATCAATCATTGCTCTTTTCAATGATTTTTTTTCTACTTTATCTAAGTAGTCATTTATTAATTTTTTTGTTTCTTTTACACCCATTCCTCTTACGGGATCTTTGGTGTCTTTTGACCACTCGAAGAAGGTTTTTATTTGCCTTCGCTACCACTATATTCTATAACCTCTTCAAATACATATGAAATTTTGTTTCTATAGTATTTATTCGTAGTGTCATAACTTCCAATGTTTGATAGGAAGTCATCTGAGTTTAGGACGTGGTTTTTACTTCCCAATCCTTTATTTGAATTGTGTAATTCAGTCAATATCTGAGATGTTATCCTGTTTAGAGTTCTACAAATATTTAAAGTTTCATGAGATACATCCATTATTTGATTTAATAATCCCGTTATCTCAGTTTTTCTAATTTGTGGTCTAAATGTATTAATTCCTGTCATATAATTTAATAAACAAAATTTTCATGAGTTTTTCGGATGAAACTCGCCTTTAATTAATCTTTGATGCCAATTTTGTATGGCCAAATTCTCTATTGGTCAGGAAAGACATGTTCTAATCTTGAGCGGGATCAATTTAAGTCTTTTGAGAAGTATGAGATTTTTTAAGTGAATTGTTTACAAGTTGAGGGACTGAAAACGAAATCAACGAGACAACTGGCAACTTAAGTTACCAGCGTTAGCAATGGATATATGTATATGTATATATATATATATATATATATATATATATATATTTATACACACACACACAGTGTCCACTCCCCAAGAAGAAAGGAGAAATATGAAAAACAAAAGCAGAAAGAGTAAAAAAAAAAGGTTAAAGAGACTAAAATTTTGATCCTAGCTCTTATCGCCTTTAATTAATCTCTGATGTCAATTTTGTATGGCCAAATTCTCTCTTGGTCAGGAAAGACATGTTCTAATCTTGAGAGGGATCAATTTAAGTCATTTGAGAAGTATGAGGTTTTTTAAGTGAATTGTTTACAAGTTGAGGGACTGAAAACGAAATGAACGAGACAACTGGCAACTTAAGCTGCCAGCGTTAGCAATGGATCATCTCATATATATATACACACACACACACACACACACAGTGTCCACTCCCCAAGAAGAAAGGAGAAATATGAAAAACAAAAGCAGAAAGAGTAAAAAAGGTTAAAGAGACTAAAATTTTGATCCTAGCTCTTATTGCCTTTAATTAACCTCTGATGCCAATTTTGTATGGCCAAATTCTTTCTTGGTCAGGAAAGACATGTTCTAATCTTGAGAGGGATCAATTTAAGTCTTTTGAGAAGTATGAGGTTTTTTAAGTGAATTGTTTACGAGTTGAGGAACTGAAAACGAAATGAACGAGACAGCTGACAACTTAAGTTGCCAGCGTTAGCAATGAATCATCTCATATATATATATATATATATATATATATATAGTGTCCACTCCCCAAGAAGAAAGGAGAAATATGAAAAACAAAAGCAGAAAGAGTAAAAAAAAAGGTTAAAGAGACTCAAATTTTGATCCTAGCTCTTATTGAAAACGATTCGAAATATGCATAAGGTCACATCCAGGAAGGAGCACACCTGACAAAATGCAACATTGTCCAAGCTACTTTCCCTTTTGTTCCTTTATTATTGGGAAGCCCATTTTCCACATAATCTAGAAACCTAAGGCATGTAGTTTTCAAATCAAGAAGTTGAAAGTGTTCTGAATTTAACGTTGATAAGGATAAAAATGTGTTACCACTTAGTACACACCACGTGTATTCCTTAATACTCATATCTAACTAAGGGTATCATAGACCTTCCATTATGTCTTACAAAACATTAAGTATTCCGTAATACTCATATCTAACTAAGGGTATCATAGACCTTCCATTATGTCCTACAAAACATTGAGGACTTGGGCTCTAACCCTATTAGATATGGACCATATAGTGTAATCCTATCATAAGAAGTTAACCTCATCACTCTCTCTTTACAAAGACATGTCCTCTTAATGCTAATCACTTGTACCCTGAACATTACTACTCTTTACTCTTCAGCTTTCTCCTCCGTAGAAATTAACTTAGGCAGTTAAGACTATTTGCATATCTTTCTCCCGTACTAGAAGGTCCTCCAGATTTGTTTTGCAACAAGTGTTATGGTATACTTGCGGATAGATTCTTTTTTCTTGACGATGAACCTCCCTTGAAAATTTCTGGAGTATTATCTTTGTAGAATTTTCAATGATTTTATTTGCAAATACAACTCTCCTATTTAAACGAAAAAAGAAAAAGAAAAAAGGAAAACACATTTATCTCCCTGTATATGTTCTTTTCTTGGAAAAAGGTTGAATTAAACTAATGCAACATTGAACCCCAAGCACGTAGTCTTATGTGGACTTTTCTTTTCTTTTTGCTTTCATTGGATATGCAGACTTCATATTCTATGATCTTAATGGCAATGATAATCTCCACCGTGTATTACTACTAGTCAATCTAGTTGGATGGAAATTAACGAATGCGGTTGAAAGTCAGTCACGCAGTTGGGGTCCCGTCACATAATCGAGTTGCTATGATCTTCCATGTTTCACTGTAGCGAATGCATGAATATTTGAATAATTGTACCTTTAATCGTTACTATCATTCTCATGTATGACTTTGAATATTCGTACCTTCTATACAAACTATTTTCCGTCGAGGAACAGTAGCGAATTCAACTATACACAGGCTGCGCATATGATGATATCGATCTTGCTTTTAGAATTTTCCCAAGTGTGGACTGCCATTACTTGTAATCCTTTTGAATTTTCTGAAACGAGTTGGATGTATGGTTCAGATACATAACCAGTGAGCTCATGTTGTAAGTGATCATTCAAGTATTTGGGCTACGTTTCATTTCATCTTACTAATTATTATGCGGTACGGTGTAAATGTAGGGTAGGTACAAGTAAAGGGGCTAGGTTCTTATCGCATCTTTATATAAGTGATAGCATGTCACACTAAGTTTTACACAAGTTCAACTTTAAAGGGGGGGATTTGGGGGGGGGGGGGGGGGGGTGGAAGGGAGGGAGAGGGGGAGGGAGAGAGAGAGAGAGAGAGAGAGAGAGAGAGATTTTACCCTACACGCAAGTGAACGGGTGAATAATAGTTCCGGTTGATCAAATTTTCTTCCCAACATGTTTTTAAATTTTGTATTTTGGTTTTCTAAATTTTTACATAAACGATAGAATCAATTACAACGCTTGCCGGTTGTATAATTTCCTTGTCTGGTTGTTTAGTTAACTATGTGTTATAGTGCATTCTTGATTTTAACTCATTGTTGCTAGAAGGTTCAACCTACAACAGAGAACATTTCATCGAGAGAATTAAGTCGTCCAACAAATCCACCTCTTCAGAAAGTTCATCGGGGAACAATAAGCAGTAGTCAAGCATGTTGGATGGAAAAAGGTTGAAACAAGGACTATAATAAGTCTATAAACAGGCACGGCAATGAACATAAAACAGGATTATGCAGTTAACTTCGCTAGGCGAAAGGTAGTTCCATTTTTTAACTCGTCGTCTGTCATGATCATGTGATGGAATGTAACCAATTTTGTCTTCATAATCAATATGAACGAACCAAACAGGAACTATGGAATGGTTTTCCGTACTACCGAAGCATGCTTTTACTTGTTGCGTATTGGCCCTTTTTGAATTATTCGGTCTCAAATAAAAAGAAAGGAATAACATGTAAACAATTGCAGAAATTACTTCACCAATATAACTTGAAAATGTGAGAATATTGGATAAATTTAAAGACCGCGCGACTTTTAAAGTTTGTTATTGATCAAACAAGTTCCATATATTTTTTTTTCTTAATGAAAATGATATATACGACTCATTTACGATTATTGGAGTAAAAAATAAATTACTATGAGCGTAACACAACTGCAACCTTGGGCTCGGCTCGAGATAAGAGACCCTCACCTCCTAAACCAAATTATCTAAATTTACAGGAGGTTCAAATTGAGGGAACCTCACTACTAAAAGGCGTTCGAGGTAGATGATGGTAGAAACAAATCTAATCTCTCTGAAACGGGTTATGTAGGAGGTGCCTCTAACAGCAGAATCCAAATAGGGTACACTAGTGATGTTTAACCCAAGAGATTTGGGGATAAGAGACCGGGGCCTTCAGGAATAACTAATCTGAACGCGTCCAGGCAACCTCCCTGAGGCTGCTGCTTCTAGCAGAATCTAGCAATTTTGTGTCCATTATGCTAATTTTGGTGAAAGTCAAATGGTGTGGAGTTGAAAAATCCCATGCCAATGGGATCATTTGGCCGTCCACAAAACAGATTTGTAGTCTCTTTACTAATTCAATTCGTTAAAGGATATTATTGACTTTCTGGTTACAGTTTGACTTGCTAAAAATTTGCCCAAGAAAAAGAGTAATGTTCCCATCGCTGAATAACAATTACTTTCCTGTAATTTTGTTCAGCCTCTTCTTGTCTAAGAAAAAAGATACAAGAGATCTTGCGAAGTATTGATATGAGCAGGGGAGGAGGGACAAAGATTGTTGTGAATGGAGCCTTCTTAATGGAGACTTTGGGACCAGATGGTCAATGCTAGTGTGACACCAACTAGGAGTCAATACTGGCATGTTGTTCTTAATCTAGAATTCCTGAAGATCTGTTCTTCTACTGACTTTAGAATCTATTCTTACTTTTGACATTTTATTATTATCAAGTGTGTTAGTTCAGGTGTGAGGGTATTTAAGATTGATTTTAAAATGGTCAAAAACTAATTACATATAGATCAAATCAGGTCTGAGAGTGTTTAGCAAAAAGCGATAGATTTAATCTATCTCAAAAAGTTGAACACTCATTAAATCCGTAATCTTAAAAAGTGAGGATTATGAAATAATCACTTTTCTCATAATTTGTTTCGACCTTCTCAATTACTATAGTAGCTTCGTATTTTTTACAAGAGGACATCACATACCGTTTAACTAATTTAGAATAGTTATTGTATTATAAGCACTAACGTGAGATTGTGATTATTTTTTAATTAAAATAAGAAATTAACAACTTTTATAGAGGATGAAAATAGTTTCTCAATAATTTATTTGTATATTTCAATTTTACAAATATAAGTTATGTTAACATTGTCTTTCGAAATGGATATTATAAACTTATTTATCAATTTCCTCTATGTTCATTATGTCAAAGTGGTGGTGATTGAACTACTTTTTGTCCAATTTTTTTTTATATAACTGTAAGCTAGTTTACAACTACTTTTGCTAAATAGAAAAGTGATTATGCTTGAAATATATTAAATCAAAATTTGAAAACTAATTAAGATATAAGCTAAAGTTTGCTTTCTAGAATCGAACTCAAACGGGCTCTAAAGCCAAGTAAGTGTAATTTTTTTGAAACAGAGAGAAACATTTAAATTTTGAAAGAGTCGAAACGAATCACATTCTTTGTGGAATCTCAACACTAAACTAAATGTGGCCAGAAATAATTATTTGAGTCATCATAGTACTAGGGTTCTGACCCATGAGTGGCGGCACTGTCGTCGCTTTTTCATCCTTTTGCTGTACTTTTTTTCTGGTGGAACTGTCGATGACTTGGCGGCACTTCGTTGGTTCTGAATTTTTTGAACAATGCTTTTGTTTTGTTTTTTTTTTACTGTGACTACAATTCAATCTGGAGACCCGTGGCGATGGTGATTCTAAAGGTGGTTCCGACGCATGGTCGTCGGTGTTTTGGTATACGACTGTTGAATTTTCTTGAGGTCAAACAGCTAGGCTAATGGGTCTCATGGATGACGTCAATCTGCTGCTGCTAAAAATATGCTCCGGGAATGCTCCAGAACCCTACCCTCGACCGATGACCTACAAGACAGACTATAAAGTGACCGAGGGTGGGGTTCCAGTAGGGCTGTATACAAACCGAGTTCGAGCCGAACATGGGTGTGTTCGAGCTCGGTTCGTTTAAATTTTAATGTGTTCGAGCTCAGCTAGTGTTCGTCAAGAGCTAAAACATTAATGTTTGAACTCAACTCGAGTTCGTGACGGTAAGACTTGGGCTCGGCTCGCTTAACTCGTTTAACAATACGAGCCGAACTCGAGTTCAGAAACTGGGCTTGCATTCATGTTCAAGTTCCAATCAAAGCTCTAAAATTACTCAAAATCCTCAAATTGTTTAAGCAATCAAGCTATAATTAATTAAAAAAAAAGATACATAGAATATACAAGGAGTGATGCAGAATCAAAAACATTGAAAAATAAATCTGCTACATCATCGATGAAGATATAGACAATGAGTTGATGCATTCGAGGTTGAACCCTTGGCTTTGCAAGCGATGGATTTGCAGATCAGAACTTCGCTTTGCCGCTTTGCCACTTTGTAGCTTTAAAAGTTGAATCTGGCGACAAAGGTTGATTCGGCGACTGGGAGATGACCGTAGCGTGAAATCCCTGATGTCCATTTGTGAAGACTGAAGAGGCGAGAGAGAGAGAGAGAGAGAGAGAAGGAGAGAGGGAGAGAGGGAGGGGTCTGTGTGTGTGTGTGTGTGTGTGTGTGTGTGTGTGACGAGGTAGGGGACGAAGAGTGCGGCTGACCATGTTGTGATATTTAGGTTTAGTTTATATAGTAGGGTTTTTCAAGTGTTGGGTTCTTCATAGATTGGACCAAGGGTTGGGCTTTATGTTTATAAGTAGTCTTGGGTTTTTGGGCTGACTTAAAGGCCTGGCCTTCAGCTATAAATTTAATTTTTGAACTTTTATGTAAATATTAATTTTGTAAACATATTATAATTAATTTAATATTTAGACGAGCTGTTCGCGAACGTGTTTGTGAATATTTTAGTGTGTTCATGTTCGGCTCGTTTAATAAATGAGCCCTGAAAAGTTGTTCATGTTCGGTTCGTATATTATACGAACGAATGTGAACAAGTTTTGTGGAGAACGAACCACGAGCCGTTTGTGAACGGCTCGGTTCATTTACAGCCCTAGTTCCTGGCAGAGAACTCTCATCAGAGCCTTTGTGTGTAATTATAGTTGTCTACGTACCTGGGGATGGTCCCATTTATATAACGTGGAAGACCTTTAATAGGACCAGGTCGTGGGCCAGATGTGTTAGGATCGCGTTAGAATCCTTGATGATCACATCACGATCTTTGAGAACTCTTTTAGAATCCTAATAAAATAATTATCAATCTTTCAGTTTGACTGGGATCGTTGGGTGTCCCCCAATTATTGAGAGTTATATTTGAGTTATATTAGGCGCCATTAAGATGTCACATGGACGCCAAGCGGATGCCATCTTGGACACAATAAGCAAAGTGATGATTTTAAGATTTAAAAACTAACAACATGTTATTAAGTCCATTTTAACTGTTACCTTGGTGTTGGGCACCAAGATTTGGAAGTGTGATGTGCTAGGTGCCAAAATTCAAAGTTCGATGTGCTCATTGCACCTCACTCCAAAGCTCGAGGTTCTGTATTAAAATTAATCCTAAATTTAGGTCCATGAAATGCTAGGTCAATGAGTTGACAATCTTGAATACAACAATTAAACAGAAACATTTTCCTACTTTGGGAGGCAATCTGCCTAATTTATCGGTTGGCCTTAATAAGAGTTAAAAATTGCCTAAACCTAACCACCCGTACTAATCAACTGAAGCAATCAAATGCAATTTGGCCCAAATGATATTTTGAAAATTAAGCTAGTGGTAATAATAAATTCCAGAGAGAAACCAGGAGGGCATAGATCAATGATGCATATAAGGGTGAATAGTCAGGGCGGTTGCATGCACGATGTCCACATTCATTGTCTTTGCCAGAATAGCTACAGACATCCAGAACAGCCCGTCGAGATAGTTATCAAACGGCAAAGAGCGAATGAAAGACTCAGAGTGAACTGAATCCAATTGCGTTTCTAGAACCAGCAAGAGGGAAGGGTGATATTTGCGGTACAGATCCAGACATAGTTATAAATACCATATTGGATTGCATACAAAAATTTTCCGTCAAATAATACGTAATGATATCGGCATCTTCTCGAATTTTCATCACTTATATACATATCTAATACTCATTCATCAGCGAACTAAAAATATGTACGTGTATTTCCTCCCTCACAGCTCCTCTAGAATAAACCGTTATCCTTATGGAGCTTGAATTATCTCCCTTTTCAATTAGCTAGGTTGTTTATTCCCAAAGAAGCCGTTTGTTGCCATATAGTGGCATTAGGAATAAAAGCTTATTCAATCGAATCACCTCCTCTAGAATATCTCCCTTTTACACTATCTTACTTGTGAATTCTTATAAAAGAATAAGTTGTTTGTTCAAGAATACCATCTTTGGGTTCAAGAATAATTAAGCTCTGTGCGTGCGCACTCGGCCAAAGATGTACATCATATAGATGAAAGAATATGATGAAAGCTTCCAGCTATGGGTAAATCAAAGCTAAGATGAAAATTAAAAGCAAACTTAAAATTGTGATGAATACTGAAAACTTACCACGATAGACTTTGTAAATTTTAATCAATGTTGTGAGAAAAAGGCTATGGAAGCTTTGATTGATATAGTAGAACCTACAATTTTTTTCTACAACATTTTTAACTTTTATATTTTTTAAGCAACCGGTAGAAAACACATTATCCCGGCCTCAAACTAGTTTTAGGTCGGTATTAATTACATGTATCGACCGGTATAACATGTACAGAGCGGTACTTTTGATTGATAAAAAAATATAAAGAAATATCGTAATGATAGAAAGTAAAAATGATATGTACAGTTCGATATGGCCAATATCAACACGATTTTGATAACTATGGCTCCAGAAGTGCCATGTGTGATGGTTGTAGAAATGGTGCGAGTGATAATGACAAGCGAGCGTGTTCGCAAGCTGACAAACAGTACAAGTACACTTGTTGGAAATAGTGGCACTAGGATCTAAAACTTTCATTTTGGAAGTAGAAAAAGGGTTGCATGACCTAACTGCCATTGTTAAAGATCAAAGTGAGACTTTTGAAAGGATGTGAATGCAAAAGACGAGGAAAATAACTCCACATAATGAATACCACCATGTCATTTAACCCTCACAATAGTCTTCTTTGCCAAATGGGCCTGAAATTCACATGTATCAGAAAATAAAACAATGGAATAGTTACAAGCAGTAGTGAATTGAGGAAATAAAAACTTGAAATTGTAATTAAGAAGGGGCATGCATAACATCGTTACTGATGTTGCTATTAGAAAATTGACCGTGAACCATAACCTGACAGGAAAAAAGTGACCGTTGGGCAGATTCCTGCGCGAGAATTCTTCGATACTTAAGTCAGAGCACAACTATAAAATAGTTCTCTCATAAAACAAGAAGGATGATGGTGTTTGTGTTTGTGAATAGTTGACTACATACCAGAGAGAATCCCTTTCTATAGGCATAGATATCGAAATCCTAATAAAATCAGGAGTGGCGCACGCTAAGGCTAGGGCCTTCTATATATTTGGTAATCAAGTTAGAGATTTTTATTTTTCAGATAAAAAGTTAGAGCTTTTTTTGAAACCCTATTAATTGACCTTAGTTGACAGGAAATGCCAAGTGTCATCTAATGGTTTAGAGTTTATCTTTTGTTATATCAACGGAAAATTGCAAAAGTTAATTGAACAGTGTCAACATGGGCAACATCATTTGTAGGATAGATCAATTAGGTAACAAAATGGAAAATTATTTTGTGGCAATTTTCTACACCGAAAAAAAGGTTGTAGAAATGGTCGGGCTAGTGAAATTGACGAGTAAACTTGTTTAGCTAGCTGACAAATTGTGCAAGTACACTCATTGAAAATAGTGGCACTGAGAACTAAGGCTATGTTTGATAAAACTTTTTTTTTTGTTTTCAATTTTTAAAGAGCATCTTAATTTTTTTTTACAAAAACAAGTGGGTGTTTGATAACCCTTTTTTTAGTTTTTTTATTGGGGAGGTGTTTGGTAACCCTTTTTATTTTGACTTTTTTTTTGGTGGTTTGCGGTGGTGGGGCGTAGCGGTGGTCGAAGGTGGTGGTGGCCGGCGGTTGTCGCGGCAGTTGCCGACAGTGGCTGTTGGCGGAGGTGGTC
The DNA here is from genome assembly GCA_033070095.1 of Escallonia herrerae. Lineage (NCBI taxonomy): Eukaryota > Viridiplantae > Streptophyta > Magnoliopsida > Escalloniales > Escalloniaceae > Escallonia > Escallonia herrerae. The sequence continues at coordinate 73,580 of JAVXUP010000267.1, read as the reverse complement.
GGAGGTGGCTGTTGACGATGGGTTGTGGTTGCTAGCCGACAATGGTGGCCGGAGGTGGCTGCCGCTGGGTGGTGGCTACCGGCGGCGAGAGGTGGCTGTCGGGCGGCGTTGGGCGATGGTAGCCAACGCCCACCGTCACCCAGTGGTGGCTGCCGGCGGCCGGAGGTGGCTACTAGGCGGCTGTGGGCAGTGGCTGCCGACGGCCAGAGGTGGCTGTTGGTGGCTACCGGTCGGCGGTAGGCGGTGGCTACCGGCGGTGGGTGCATTGTGGTAGAGGTCTCAAAAAAAATTTAAGTGAAAAAAAGAGCTTTTTCTCTTTTTCTTTACTCTACAATTTAAAAAGTGATTTTTTTAATTGAAAAAAAAACGGTTAGCAAACTCTCTTTTTTTTTTAATTTTTAAAACTAAAAAAAAAAGAGTGTCAAACATAACCCAAAACTTTCAATTTTGGAAGTAAGAAAAGGGTGGGATGACCTAACTGCAAATGCTAAAGATCGAAATGAGACCAATGAACGGATGTGGATGCAAAAGACGAGGAAGATAAATCCAAATAATATATATTGCCACATCATTTAACCGTACATTAGTCTTCTTTGCCAAATGGTCCGGAAACTCACATGTACCAGAAAAGAAAACAATGGAACAATTAGAAGCAATAGTAAATCTAGGAGATAAAAATTTAAGGAAAATTGCAAAAAAATATCCTCGCGGTTTGAGCCATTTGCAAAAAGACCCCTGTAGTTACAAAAGTTGCAAAGAAACACCTGTGGTCGCAAAAGTGTTGCAACCAACGGTTTTCGTAACGAAATGAAAATATTGTCCAAAATACTCCTGCCAACAAAAGTCTCCAGCAGAGACCACCCCAGCCACAATGTCGCCACTCCAGCCTGCCATTCATGGACACAAGCCCAAGCCCTCTCTCTCTCACAGCCACGCCGCCCCTACCACCATCACCGAGCCATGTTTGTCGTGTCCATAAGCTGAAGCAGTTCTCTCTCATCACCACCACAACTCCGCCTTATCGAAACCCATCGCCGCCTCTGCCCTCATCACCCCACCTCTAATCGCACATACTTAGATATAAGGCTTCAATCGCAAGGTGCGATTGAAACCCTAGATCTAAGTTCGGGCAAATCAGCAACATCAAAGTTTGTGAAACCCTAGATCTAAACCCAGATCTGATTTACCTGAATTGCACAAAGTCAGATCTAGGGTTTCAATTGCACATTGCAATTTGAAAACCTAGATCTTAGTTTGTGCGATAAGGGTTCGAATTTTCTGCGGCTGCACCGAAATTAATCTTAGCTTGTGCAAACTTTTGTGCGATAAGTTTGGGCGATGATGGCGGCAGCGGGATCGGGTGGGACTGATGGTGGCGCCAGTTATGGCTGGCAAGTGGGATGGTGGCGGCGGGATTGTGAAGGGCTTACATCGACGGCGCACGGTGATGGGGCTGCGGCAGCATAGACTCACAAGGTTGGGTGGTGGCAAAAATGAGGGGTGGTGGTGGATGGGGCTTGGTGAGAACGGTTAGGGTTTTGGTTTGAAGGGCTGATGGCAGCAGGAGGTGGCGGCGGCGGTTAGGGTTTAGGTGATTAGAGTAGGAAAGGAAATTAGGGTTTGGGAAGAGAAGAAGAAATAGAGGGCAACTTTGTCATTTCGTTGAATTAATCTCTACCAAATGCACTGTTGCCGTTAGTTTGAACAATTGTTTTGACGGATGCAATACATTTTAAACCTCAGGTGTCTTCTTGCAACTTTTGAAACTGCAGGAGTCTTTTTTGCAACTGACCCAAATCACGAGGGTGGTTTCTGCAATTTTCCCAAAAATTTAACGTTATAAAAAGGTGCATGCATGACATCGTCACATGTCTTCCTGCTGTAAATATTATCGTCAGTCACAGGCTATAGCAATGACCTACGAGACAAAAAAAAGAGTGATAGTTTGGTGGGGCTCTTCCGAAAAAATTATCTGATATTTAGGTCAGAACACAGTTACAGAATAGAACTCTGAAAAAAGGCAAGAAAAATGATGGTGTTTGTTTGTGTGAATAGTTGTCTACACACTTGGTAGAATCCTTTTTCACAGGCATATGTACCGTAACACTAATAAAATTAGGAGTGACGGCTGTTTGTAGGTCTTATCCTTGGGGTCAAGTTAGATTTTTTTTTCTCAAGATAAAAAGTTAGAGTAGTTTTGAAACCCTACGACTTGATGAGCAACTACCAATTTCGGAATTGACCGGGCTTGACCAATAATGTCCGGTGTCATCCAATGATTGAGAATTTATTTTTAACTGTATGAACCGAAAATATCAAAAGTTAATGGAACAGCGTAACCTGAGCAAAATTAACTAAAGGATCCATTAGGTAACTAAAATGGAACAAGATTTGGGGGAATCTTCTATAGCCACAAAAAGGATATATATATATATATATATATATATATATATATATATATATATATATATATATATATATATATATATATATATAATCATACGAACGGTAGCGCCAGAATCAATGATCCAGGTTGTAGAACAGCGCCAAAGGTTGCAAGGTAAAAGTAATTACTTGCAACAGTCACGAGAAGAACAATATATTACTCCTATTTGCAGCCAAAGCTATAGATAGCTAGCCATGAATGATAAAGAGAGAAAACAAGCGGCAAAAGTAGGGCTGTATACGAACCGAGTTCGAGCCGAACATAGGTGTGTTCGAGCTCGGTTCGTTTAAATTTCTGTGTGTTCGAGCTCGGCTCGAGCTCGTTAAGAACTAAAATATTGACGTTCGAGCTCGGCTCGAGTTCGTGATTGTAAAGTTCGGGCTCGACTCGTTCAACTCGTTTAACAATACGAGCCGAACTCGAGTTCGAAAACTCGGCTCGTGTCCGTATTAAACTTCCAACCAAATCCCTAAAATTTGCAAAAAAAAATCTTTAAATCTATCAATTCAAGCTATAATGAATCAAAACAAACAATATTACAGAAGATACAAGAAGATGCAATCTTGATCGGTTGACAACGAAGATATAGAAAACAAGATGATGCATGCACCGGCGACAGGGAGAGGACGGCGTCGAGGACAGGTGATTACAGCATCGTAGGTAGACGAAGCAGCGTCACTAATCACAGATCTGGGCACCGGTGGTTGCACATATAAGAAAACGGCTCGATTGGAGTTGCTCGATGATCTCTTGCACAGCGGTTGCCTCTTCTTCGGGATGGATCAAAAATGAGAATGATCGGTGTCATGATGTGCGTCTGTGAAGAAAGAAAGAGAAGTTATGTGCGATATGTGTGTTTGTGTGTGTGAGAGAGAGAGAGAGAGCAGATGGAAGGACGGGGGAGTGGAGTGCTGAGTGCGGCTGTGAGAGAGAGAGGCTGTGAGAAGAATGAAGATAAGGTGTGGCTGCCGATTGGGATTTGGGAGAATGAAGGTGTTTTAGGGTTTGGAGGGTTACCTTTTGGACTTGGGCTTGACTTATAATAGTTGGGTTTATAAGTGGGCTTGGTCTTTTAGTTAATTGGGTTTATAAGTGGGCTTAGTCTTTTATTTAATTGGGCTTGGTGTTTTAATTAATTGGTTTTAGATTATCAGTTTTTAAATTATTTTACATAGAATATGTACAATTAACTATTTTAATTATAAAAATATTAATTTATTATACGAACACTATGTTCACGAACACAATCACGAACATTTTTCAATGTTAATGCTCGGCTCGTTTATTAAACGAGCGCTAAAAAATTGTTCATGTTCGGTTCGTATATTATACAAACGAATATGAACGAACTTTTTAGGGAACGAACAACGAGCTGTTCGTGAACAACTCTGTTCATTTACAGCCCTAGGCAAAAGCCACTGCTTTTCCATTACATAGGCTTCAACATTAATTGCAAGGCACAATTAATCACTACACTTGGCTTAAAATTAAACGCGTGCTATTTTAAGTTTCTACATTGAAAGGCAGAAGCTAATTTAGAGTTGATGAACTGCCAATCAAATAAGTTAAGAACAGCTTTGTGATGTACAAAGTTAGTATCAGGACTTGCTTTCATCTCGTAAGCATCGTGCACAAACGCCCAAAAATCCACAAAATCAAAGTCACTAAAATGGTAAACCCGACGGAAACACCCACCACGTTCAACTTCCCCTCCCTCCTCTTCTTCCTCTCTGCTCTCTCTCTCTTCATCTCCAGGTACTCCTCGTACCTCTCTCTCCCCTCCCCCCTCTTCCCCTTTCTTCTCTCCCCGCTCCCCATTCCTTCCTGCAAAATTAACAAAATCTCCTCCCCCTTCAAGCACTTCTCATCCATGTCCTGCACCTGCATGTTCACCTCCCTCATGCGCAGCACCCCACCTTCCTCCCCCCCGCACGTGACCACTACCTTGCACTGCACGAAACCCGATGACCCACGACCTGAACCGCCGGCCATTATCGTCGAAAACTGCAGCTCTACGTCACCCGTCAGCCAGTGCCGTTGAACAGAGACCGGCTTCAGGCTGGATATGTTAGCGGCCCGGTTCCGAGTCGGGTCGATCAGGATCCAGCTCAGCGTCATGTGCTGCTCCAGCTGAGACAGGAAAATGTCCCCGTCGTTTATGACATTTACCGGGGTTGCAACCGTCTCTTTTTGGTCCAGAAGGTCAACCAAAAACGGCGAGCACCGGAACCAGCTGGTCACGGTCTCCGTCACATCCACTTTCGAGTAAATTAGCTCGTTGCGGTAGTGTATATCGACGGCCGAGATGAGCTCTGTTGTGGGCAATGAACGACGGTGATCAACCTTTGACTTGCTGTGGTGGCGGAGTGTGGGAAAGGAGTCGGAGAAGAATGACCGGTGACCGCCGGGGAAGGTTGAGATTGCGTTGCGGATACGCGGGTCGTTTATGGATGGCCAAGTGGTGTAGCAAATGTCCCTCCAGAGTTTCTCTTCGGTGCAAAGGGAGCGCAAGAGGGGCGATGCGCAGGCAACGGAGGCGAGAGTTGGACCGTCGAGTCTGGTTAAGATGTGAGATTCGATTATGTCTGGATGGACGCAGGTGATGGCTGTGCCGCCGTGAGCGGTGGCGGTGTTGGTGGCTGTCGTGGCACAAGACATCGGGTGCGGGGGTATCCTTTCTACTTGGAGGTATCTGGGTCTACAATGGGCTGGGGAGTAGGGACACGATTGGTGTGAATGGAGCCTTCTTATAGGAGGCTTTGGGACCAAATGGTAAATGCTAGTGTGACACCAACTTTGGAGTCAATACTGGCATGTTATTCTTAATTAATCTAGCATTGGTGAAGACCCGTTGTTCTACTGACTTTGGAATCTGTTCACCCTTTTGCAATATTATTATTATTATCAAGTGTACTACTCGCTACTCGGTCGCTCAACATTCTATTACTTTGACATTGTACGCATTTTAATGATTCAGGTTATATATTATGTGTTTTTTTCATTTTATCTTTTAAAGAGTGGGGGGAAGAAAGTAGATTAGGAGAGAGAAAATTAGTTGATATAGTGTTAAATGTAGAGAGAAAAATAGAATAAAAAAGTTTAAAGTGGTGGGACAGGAAAGAAAAAATGTGTTGGTAGATAGTTAAATGAAGGGAGAGAAATAGAATAAAAAAATATAAAAATGATAAATATGTAAAAATACGTATAGAATCTTTCTTAATTTGGAAGTGATCAATTTTTGTGAAAAGACACAAAAAAAAATATAATCAAATATTAAGGGACTGAGAGAGTAGTTCATAAGCATAATGTCCAATAATTGGTGAATGGTGATGTTTGGCTTTAAGTCACACTTTAATTTTGTGTTTCGATAAATGTAGCTCCCACTAAATTACTCACTAATGGTCAAACTTTTTGTAACTTTTGGAAATTCTAGCACCTTTATGTACTTCCTATGTCCTGTATAATTTGATCAAATTTTTTTTTGTACATAAAATAAGAATTTAAGTGATATATTGTGTGTTTTTTTATTCTATTCTTAGAGAGAGGAGGGGAAGAAGTAAGTCAGGAGAAAAAAAAAATGGGTCAGTGGAGTCTTAAGTATGGAATGAGAAATGAATAAAAAAGGGTAAGAAAGTGGGTCAGGAGAGAAAAAAACGAGTTGATGGAGACTTAAATGTAGAGAGATAAATAAAATTAAAAAAATGTAAAAAAGATAAATATGCAAAACTACCTACCGAATTTTTCTTAATTCGAAAATGAGTAATTTTTTTAGGACTGCCCAAAAAGAAAAGTTGATCAAATTATGTGGGATGGATGGAGTAATAAATAAACATCAGATATAATTCTGAAAAAAAAAACTTCACAATAAGTGAAGTTTGAACATAACTATCAATTATTTGAATTTTAATTTTGTTAAATTGTGCCTGTAAAATATAGCTTAACAGTGCAAACAAAACATGTCAATAAAAGGTAGTTGAAAGTGGTAAATTGATTAAAGCTCAGGCCATAATGAATTTGCAAGAAATTGAAAATAATTATATGGTTCATTTATACTTGCTAGCTTATTGCATAAGTATTGCAATTGAGACTCCATTTTAAAAGTTTTAATAATCTACTCCATTGGTCCCAAAATATTTGATTGTATTTGACTTACACACTTATTTAGAATATGAGTCATATTTTATGAGTTTCTCATTTGATCCCAAGAAAAGAAAGGGAAGGAAGAAAGTGGACGAGGAGAGAGAAAGTAGTTTGGTGAGGATTAGATGTAGAGAAAGAAAATAGAATAAAATAAGAGTAGAAAGGGTGAACATGGAAAAACACATACACAATCTTTCTTAATTAGAAAGTGATCAATTTTTTTTGGACTGTCAAAAAAAATATATATGATCAATTTTTTTAAGACGGAAGGAGTATTTTAGGATGTCGGAAAATTATTACTCACTTTTTAATGTTAAGTTCTGAACGTTTATCCATTTTCGACATTACCTTTCTATATTCATACTACAATTAATATGAGACTCACCTTCTTTCGGTAAGACTGGGCTACTCCACTGGCCAAAAACTCCTAGTGGAGTCAAACGGGCCAGGCCCCGCAGGCCAGTCTGACGCAACCCCTAAAACTAAGGCTGTAAATGAACAAAGTTATTCATGAATTACTCGTGGTTCGTTCTTCAAATAACTCGTTCATGTTCATTTGTATATTATACGAAGTGAACATGAACAAAATAGTAGAGCTCGTTTATTAAATGAGCCGAGCATGAACATTTTAAAGTATTCGCGAATGTGTTCGTAAACAGCTCGTCTGAATAATAACTTAACTATAATATATTCAAAACCCAAAAGTCATATAAGTTACTCATAGTATAAATTAGTTTAAATTTAGAAGCCCTAAAATTAGTTAAACAATTGGATCAAGTAAGGTATAGTTCTGGTTTGAAAATAATTGTTCTTAATGAAAACACAAGTTTTCAAGTTCGAGTTTGGTTCGTATAAATAAATGAACGAACTCCAGCCGAGCACAAATTTTTTGAAACGAACTGCGAACGAGTTCAAACAAAACTTTGAAGATTAAACGAACACGAACATGAACAAGTCCTGAAACTAAACAAATGAATTTGAACATGCCTCTGTTCGGCTGGAACTCGATTCGTATACAACCCTATCTAAAACAACCAAGGGCAGCCCGACCCTCTTGGTAAATAGTAACGGCCCTAGTCCCTAGGGTGCCAAGGGCCTGGACCGGGCCAGGCTAGGCCTAATTATTCTACAAAAAAGCACGGCCCGGTCCTGCCCAAAAAAGCCAGAGTCATTCCTGAGCTAGGCCCGGCCTCAAAAAGCCCTCGCACGGCCCGATTTTTTAGACAGGTTCAAAAGGCCAGGGTCTGGCCTTAATCTAACCCGGCCCAAAAATTCAAAAATGGCCAGATTCCCTTCAACGGCTATAACTTCCAAAAATTTCACTTTTACCCGCCAGCAGCTATATAACCGCTAGTTTTGGGGGTAGTTTCATCCAACAAGGCTAACAACTCTTTTGTGCACTTTTACATTTTTATCTTCCCAACAACTACAAACAGCTAGTTTTTAAGTGTATTTTTTGTCTTTTGTGAACTTTGAAAAATCTATGAATTCACCCCCTCTTCTTTACATTTTTCGCATTAATCTTTTCACTCTCTCTTCTCAGAATTTTATAAGCTTTCTTACCATTCTTATTTGTTACTAAATATTTACCCTCTCTAATTTTCAATTACAAGTATCATTTAATTATTTAGTATTGTTATTCTTTTCTATTTAATTACTCTTATTAGTTTTTATTTTTATTTAATTACTCTTATTAGTTTCATTTTTTCATTCTTGTCAAACAATTTTAGCATCAAATATGTCAAGATTATTTAGATCACGTAGCCAAACACGTCCAGCACCACAATCACCAGAATTTCAAGATTCATCACTAATGGGTATTGTTACCGAAAATAACTTTCACTTTAACCAAAACATTCTAAATTTTGAATATACACCTTCACAAGATACTCAACATTTTAGTCAAGGACATAGCTTGGCGACACTACTACTCTAGGCAGAATTTTATCCCAACGAGTAGTCATCATGATGAAGGACCGAGCAATCCTACCTTTAGTCTGCCAAAAGTCCAAAAGGGGAAGGAAGAAAAAAAAGAAAAGAAAGCTCAGTGTTGGAATCTTTTTGATGATATTACAGTGGATGGCGTTCGAAAAGCTCAATGTAAGTATCGTGAAAAATTATTTTCGTGTGGTAGTGGTAATGAACATCTTAATAGGTATTATTACCCGACATGTGCACCTAATCAAGGCCATGTTAATTCTACCCGAACGCAATTATCTTTTGATAGTAAATTATTTATTGATAATCAGCGAGACCAAAGAATCTTGTTGAATTTATTGTTTACAATGAACAAGTTTTAATTTTGCTAATAATGATAAGTCTCTAGATACATGAAAACTTGGTGCAACCTTTGTATGAAAAGATTTATAAAAACACATCTAGGTCTGATACACGTAGACAGTATAATTTTGCTAAAGGACAATTGAGTGATTATTTTGATAAATTTGATGGTAGAGTTAGACTTATTTATGATGTTTGAAAATTTCTTCTTACTCTAGTTAATTATTCTTGTGTGACGACTCATTGGATTGATTCTAGTTGGCTAATGAACAAGATAATTATTGCTTTTGAACTCTTTACCTATCTGCATGATACTATTAACGTTGCTAATATTTATAGTCTAAGTATGTAACACGTTTAAAATAAAGGACAAGATTATGAGCATAAGTTTTGGTAATGTTTCTAACAATATAACTGTTGTTGAAGTCTTAAAGACAAACACTAGACCTATTGTTGATGCTAATTTTTTCATGTTCCATGTGTTTGCCTATAATTAATTTAGTCAAGATAGTTTAGCTGCCGTAGGAGATATTCTTCACAAAAATGAGAGGTTTTGCGACGTATATTAATTGTTCAGGTCCCAGGATACAGTAATTTAAAGCTTTGTGTGTTCAATATAGCTTGCCTCGTAGGAGACCACTTACAGAGGTCGTGCATAGTTGGAACTCCACATATCAAATGCTTTTACATGTTATGGTATCCAAAGAAGTGCACATTCACTGCCTACTAACCATGTTCCCTCAAGGCTTGCAAAGTCACATTGAATGGCAGATGATGCACACCTAGTTGAATTTTCGGAGATAGTTTACACGTTTATCATTCTATGTCTGGTACGTACTATCAGACGTCCCCTAACGCTGTTAGTAGAAATTCTAAAAATTGCTAGTATTTTAGCGAAATTGAGATATATAGGACCCTTTCAGGGTATATTAGAACAGATGAATATTAAGTTTAATAAATATTGGGCTGCCTCTTGTTTTTGTTGTCGCCGCTTGTTTGGATCCTAGGTTAAAGTTCCATGGCCCAGATATCTCAATAGTAGAAATATCCAAACAAATTAAATGTGGTATACGAAAACTGCCACAACCAAGCTTACAAAGATAATGAGTAAGTCATTTGAAGATCATTATAACTTGTATCAAAATTCCGCTAATGTGCGCAGGAAAGCTACATCGTCGAGTAGTAAAATATATTATGGGTCATATCTTAAGAGCCATGAACATCTAGTGGTAAAACAAAGAACATGGGAAGGTACTTCTGGTTTTATAGGTTCAAATTCTTTTTTCTCATTTAAGGAAATTGGTTTATATGCAAATAGTGATCATTATTCCTTATTACCAATGGATGAGCAGATGAATTTTGATTTGCTAATTTTTTGAAAGCAAAATGCAAAAATCTATAAAATTTTATCCCAAACTATCCGGGATGTACTATACCGGTGCAAGCCTTTATGATTGCTTTAGAGTCGGCATTTTCAGTTAGTGGGAGGGTGTTGAATGACATGAAGAGTTGTCTTAATCTCGAGTCACTTAAGTTATGTATATGTTGGAAGGATTATATTGATACAAAATATCGGGAGTAGATAAACCAACTGATGATTGGAAGAGCAACAGTTCGAGCATTGAAGATCTTCTAATGATTAGAAAATTTCCTTTTCTCACTTAGAATAAATAATTTCTCAAAATATAGTTTACATTTTGCCATGGATAATATTCAAATAAATTAAATGTATTTAAAGTAAACAATGCACATGAGAATGTGATTATTTATAAGCAAAATAGATATTTTTCTCTCTCTCTCTCTCTCTCTCACACACACACACACACACACACACACACATATATATATATATATATATATATATATATATATATGGTAATTTCGCCTACTTGTTTACAAGCAACCGGTCTCAAGTCCGAATAAAAGTAAGGGGGCTGTGAACAAATTTAAATTTAATTTTACCGCAAAACAAAAAAGTGAATAAAAAGAATTTAAAAAATATTTTTCTTTTTTATTTAGGCCCGAGCCTGGCCCAAGCCCAGCCATAAGTTTTGGGCCAAGGGCTTGGAGTTGGATTGGACCTTGATATCCTTCGATGGCCGGGCCCAGGCCTTGACCAGTTCCCCCAGCCCTGGCCCGATTCCACGCCAGGCCTGAAGGGCTTGGGCTGGGCCGGCCTTTTGACACCCCTATTGAACTCTGTCTACTTTTCCAACATCATCATAGATCTGTCTCGCTCCATCAATTCTCATCTTCCCTTTTCTAGCAATTCTAAAAATTCTGGCTGCCATTAAAGTTCTATCTCTAGTGTCCCTCATCTCTTTTTCTCTGGCTTTGGTTGTGGGTTTTCAATCATATTTGTGGTGCTTCTTTCGCAGTAGTGGTTAGAAGATTTTGAGGTTAATGGTGGTGACGTCAATGGTTTGTGTGGCCGATTGCAGCATTGAACTTATGCCTTTGTTTTGTAATTGTTCCCTTCGACTTTGCATAGGCAGTTTTGGTCGTCTAATTAAATAGGCCTATGACTTAGGCTTTTTGACGTGAATCTAGGTGTATATTAGTCGGCAATTGTTGTGTGGCGTATGACTAGGCATTTGGAGCCGAATGACTTGACATTTGAGGCGTGCACTTAGCGTTGGAAGGGTCGGTTAGAGTTGTCAAAAGGGTCGGGCGGCCCGTGGGCTGGCCCGGCCTGGTCCCTTTTTTGACCCGGGCCGGCCTGGACTGGCCCTAACCCTTAGGGCTTGGGCCAGGGCCAGGGCCAAGCTGAAGTTTTTGAGAAACAGGCCCGGGCCCGGCCAGGCCCTAAAATGGCCCGGGTTTGGCCCGGCCCTCTTTTGGCCCGAAAACTGGCCCCCTTTTGGCCTTAAGGTTGGCCCTATTTCTGGCCCTACACATAGGCCCTCTTTTGGCCTAGTATTATTGTATACATACATTATTATATATATAAGTGTGCGTGTCCAACAATGATCGAATGAGCAATGAATCTGAACATGAATTATGATGATCGTTCTTCCTTGGTGCAATAATCAAAGATATGTTTGACGTAAAATAAGAATTAGATTACAAAGATTGCAATCGAATCGTGAGAAATCATGACCTCCTTGAAGAGGGCTTGGCGGTCTTGGATGAGCCGAACTTATTTGTCAATAAATACCAAACCAACTAATTCCATCCTCTTACATATAAATTAGTATTGACACCGTGCGTAAAAAATAACTGTTAAAATACATATAAAAAGCTAGTATTTATATTATTAAATAATAATAACAAAATAGATAATAAAATAATAATATTATTTTGAATAATAAGAAAAACAAAATTGGGCCCGGGGCCTTAGATATTGGGCCTAGGGCCAAGGCTTGGACTGGGTCCAGATTTCCCCCCAATCTGGCCTGGCCTGGCTTGTTTGGTAGCCCCACTGGCCCAGCCCCGGCCCGTTTTGTTGGAGGCCCGTTGGGCTTGGGCTGGGCCAGCCCAAGCCCTGCCCATTTGACACCTCTAGGGTCGGTATGGCCCTGCTGATTTAAAAAGCTAGTGATGGATTATTTTGGTTTCTCTTAAGATCTGTGATGAATTTTGGCACTGGTGGGTTGTTTATGGGGCGAGAAAAGCAACCTCCATTTTTAGGTTTGGATTTCAGCTTAATTAAGATTTTCTTTTCACTTGAAGGGTTTATTATTTTGGATATTCTTTTTGGCGAATTTTGACGGAGGTTTTGTACGTGCTCTCATAGTTGTAGTTGTTGTGGGAAGTAGGAAAAAGAAAGAGTGGATTCTACTATTTCCAAAACTAAAACAAACATAATCTAAAACTAAAAAAAGGGAAAGGGAATTACTTATGGGAAGTGTGGATAAGAACAGAGATCGAACACGAGACATACATGGCAAAGTTATAAGCTAAGCCCACCGGTGCTCTCTCAAAAGACTTGCTATTTCAATATGAGTAGATTGGCAAAAATTGAAAATATGATCAACAATCTAGATAACCGTGTAAAGCCACTAAAGAGTAATTTTTTTGTTTTTTTTTTGGAAGAGAGAAGTTAAAGTTTAAAAGAGTCAAAATGAACCGTACTTTTTTGTGGAATCTTGAAACTAAACTCTAAGCGGCCAGAAATAATTATTTGAGACATCACACTACCTATTTTTGTACACACAATATATATATATATATAAGAAAAGCAAAAGTAGAAAGAGTAAAAGAAAAGGCTAAAGAGACTCAAGTTTTGGTCCTAGCTCTTATTAGAAAACGATATATATAAAATTGCATAAGGTTTCATCTAGGGAAAGAACACACCTAACAAAACGCTACACTTCCCAAGCTACTTTCCCTATCGTTCCTTTTATTATTGAAAAGCCCAATTTTTTCACAAATTCGAGAAACTTAGTGCCTTAATTTTGAAAATCCAGAAGTTGAAAGGGTCACGAATTTGATGGATAAAATGTGTTACAGTTGCACACGCCACGTGTATTTCGTAACAGTCATGTGACTGAGCGTATCTTGGACCTTCCATGATATCCTACAAAACATTTTAAGGATTCAAGCTCTAACCCTATTAGATATGCACTCGGTAGTATAATACCATATCTCCTTATATAAAGGAAGATCCAGATAAAGTTAAGCACTCGTACCTTGAACACTACTACTCTTTACTCTTCAGCTTTATCCCTCGCAGAAATTGGCTTAGGCATCGAAGAGCCTTTGCCGAACACCCCCCCGAGCGTGGTAAACAATGTTGATTGTCGTCTAACACCCCTCTACCGTGGTAATCGTTGTTGTTTGTTTTTCTTGTTGTGCATATCTTTCTACCGTATTAGAAAGTGCTACAGATTTTTTCCGCAACAAGTGTTATGGTATAGTTGCGGATATAGTATTTTTTTTCTCGGTGACGAGCCTCCCTTGAAAATTTCTAGAGTATTATCTTTGTACAATTTTCAATGGTTTTATTATCAATACAAATCTCGTATTTTAACAGGAAAAAAAAACACATTTATCTCCCTCCATATGTTTTTTTTGTGGAAAAAGGTCGAATTAAAGTGATGCAACATTGAACCTTAAGCATATATTCATATATATATGTGGACTTGTCTTTTTTGCTTTCATTGGATATGCAGACTTCATATTCTATGATCTTAATGGTAAAGATAATCTCTATGGGAATGTATTACAACTAGTCAATCTAGTTGGATGGAAAATAAAGGAACGAATTCCGGATCCATCAATAAGTTTGAAAGTCAGTCATGTAGTTTGGGTCCCACTACGTAATCGAGTTGTTATGATCTTCCATGTTTCACTATGTCGTATAATTAGGGTGGCGGTTGCACAATTATGTAAATAATAATAATAATAATAATGACAGTACATTTGATACAAACTATTTTTCAAGAAGGAACAATAGCAAAATTTAAGAATACAAACAGGTCGCATATGATGATATGGATCTCGCTGTTAGAATTTTTCCAAGTGTGGCTGCCATTAATTATAAGGAGCTGGATGTGTGGTCAGTGGCGGAGCCACGCTTGTACGAGGGGGGCTAATGTACCCCCTCAGATTTTGGGGAAATTTTATATATATATATATAGTTTTTTTCACTTGCAATCAAACAAATCTCGTTTGGATGAAGCTCTACTTTTAGTGAGGACGATGGCTTTGGACAGAGAGAAAATGGGAGAAAGATTGGGAAAAAGAAGGAAGACTAGAGAAACAAGGAGAGAAGAGAGAAATCTAAGAGTTGAGGAAAGAGCACCACCTACTTACACATCAAAAAGAGAGGCCCTGGGGCTGGTGTATCAGGTTCTTCTCTCCCAAAAAAAAAAGCAGGTTTACACCATTTTAACAGCACCATTCACCTCCCATCTGTGAGTATGCGTAAACAGATGAGGAAAAAAATCCTAGAGAGAGAGAGAGAGAGAGAGAGAAAACTTTTTAGAGGGAGATAAAGGTTCTTGGGGAGCCTGGGGTGGGTAGGGCGTTGAAATGGGGGGCGGGGGAGGGGTACTGAGGTACTCTACAAAGCTGTCCTTGAGGTACTCTACAAAGATGTCCTATCTTGTACTCACATCACAGGAAGCCAATTTCTTCTCCATTCTTTATTGCTGATTTTTATCATGGAATGCTGGAGGAACAAGTGTCCTTTTTGGTCCCTGATTTCCAGCTTATTATTGCTGCTACACACAGTAACATCCACCGCTTCACTTGTCACTTGTGGCACTTGTGGAAAAAGTTCGCGTGGTGTTCTTCTTGGTATGAAGTATACGATATATTATTAAATAATTAAGAACGTATTAACAAGTTCAGAAAGTGCACTATGTTTTTTATGTATTATTTTACTTATAATTTTTTTTACTGATTTTAATATATTTTTAGCACCCCCTGGAATGAAATCCTGGTTCCGCCACTGTGTGTGGTCCAGATACATTACATGAAAACTCAAGTTTCAAGCGATCATTGAAGTATTTGGAATACATTTCATTGTATGTCATTTATTAGTTTGTGATATGGTATTAGTGTAGGGATTATTAAAGGTTACGTTCCTCGCTCATCCTTATGTAAGTCCTAACACGTCTCACTGAGGGGGAAAGAAGGGGCAAGAAAGATCTTGTCCTATACACACGAGTGAGCGTGATGGTAATCGTTCGAGTTGATCCAATTTCATTCTCACACGTCAAGTTTATATTTTGGTGTTCTAAATCACTAACATAAACAATTAAATTAGTACAATGTTTGCCTCTTGTATAGTTTCCTTATTGGTTGTTTAGTTAATTCTCGTTGAAAGTACAGTCTTGATTATAACTCATTTTTGCTAGAAGGTTCGACCTAACAACAAAAAAAATTTCATGGAGAGAAGTCGTCCAAGAAATCTACCTCTTTAGAAAGTTCGTCGGGGGAACAATCACACTTAGTCAAGTATGTTGGATGGAAAAAAAAGGTAGAAAAAAGGACTACGGGTCTATAAAGAGGCTTGGAAAAGAAGATTAAATCTGCTAAAATAAGAGTATGGGAGGGCCCGCTGCGGCCTCCTGATTCTATTCCCTTTCAGGAATAGAGACTTTGTGCGGTCGGGACGCTTCGACGAAGGTCAAAGCCTTATTCTACTCCCTAATCAATGAATGTTAAATTGGATTATGCAATTAACTTAGCTAGGCGAACGGTACTTCCATTTCCTAGCTCCTCGTCTGTCATGATCATGTGATGGAATGGAACTAATTTATCTTCATATTCAAGAAGAACGAATCAAACAGGAACTGTCGAACGGTTTTCCATGCTACCAAAGCAAGTTTTTGCTTCTTGTCTATTAGCTCCTTTAAAATAATTCGGTCTCAAAGTTAATAGGGAATAACATGTAAATAATTACAAAAATGACTTCACCAAGATAAATACAAATTGAGAATAATACCAGAATAGCGTTTGAGTGACAAATTTAGAGTCCACGCGACTTCTAAATGCAAAAAGTTTGTTACCGATCAAACCAGCTATTAAAAAAAAATTCTGGCTTGTAAGATATGCTAAAGCAAATTAAAATTACGATTATTGAAGAAAAAATATTTATTGCAGTGAGCGCAGCGCTATTGTGACTTTACAATAGCTACCACCTTGTTCTCGTATTCCGAATATTATTTATCTACAAGACGTGCAAACTGATGGAACCTCACTACTAAGAGACGTTCAAGTAGATTTTCGCAGAAACAAATCAAATCTCTCCGGTACAGCTTTGCAGGAGGTGCCATGAGCAGCAGAATCCAAATAGGATCCACTTAGTTGATGTTTAACCCAATAGAGACTGGGGCCTTCAGGTATAATTAATCAGAACACGTTCAGGCAAATGGTGAAAGTCAAATGGTGTCGAATTGAAAAATCCCATGCCAATGGGATCATTTGGTTGTCCACCAAACAGATTTGGTGACTCTTCAACTTGACAGACTTCGTCAAACTCCAAATATTGTACCAAACCATCAATCTTAAACCTAATAAGAAGAAGGTCTAGTGAATCATGCAGGATTGTGACACTGTCTTTCTCATTATCTACTTGTCCTAGCTGGGGTTGTAACGACCCGTAAATCCGGAGCATAAACACCCCAAACTTCTGGAAACACTCATTTGCTCGCTCGATCACTTAATGAGATAAAAACTTTGATTACAAATAACCCATTTTAAAACATATATGTCAGAGCTTCTCATCAATACAATACCTCAATTTCTTCAAAAGAAATACTCATAAATGAAAAGACCAAATTTAAACTTTTAACTGAGTGAACTAGACAAAATTTATGCACACAGGGTTTTTAATCCAAAGCAATAACAGATATTAAAATTTCTTACTTAGGCTTTAAACCCTTTCCAAGAAATCTATTGGTAAATGCAGAAGGGAACAAACAAGAGTGATCTTTTGAGAGCTTAGTAAGGTCACTCAAGGACCAAGTGAAGGTGTTACGAAATGATTCGTAGATTCAATTTGATGATGGTTTTCCATAGATTTAAATGATCACAAAAAAGTTTGATAACTGTATGGAAAAGAGTTTCAACTCAATCCCTTCAATCAGAATCAACATAAATCACTTTTAGATTCAATGAAACAGATTCAGATGATATTGAACATGAGTAATTGCAAAGCTGCACAGGCAGTGCAGGGTAAAACTTAGCAAAGCTGCACAGGCAGTGCAGGGTAAAACTTAGCAAAGCTACAAAGGCAATGCTTATTAACACTTAGCAAAGCCATATAAGCAGTGTTCAATAACAATGGTAACCACTTATGCATATGTACACTAGCTAGTCGTCCTCCGCAGTATACAGACCATCCTTATAATGCCCCTAATACAGACCATCCTTATAATGCTTCAATACACTATCTCATGTCAATATGCAAAAAATAATAATTGGTAAACCAATATGTAAATCGATGCTGGATGGGCAATTAATGATGCGCATCAACATGATTCTCAATAATTAATTAAGGCACAATAATAGAGTTGCAATGGCAATAAAAATGATTGATGTCAATCCATAATTTGGAGTTCAATGATAGTTACAAACAATTCAGAATCTCTATGCGCTAGCCTATGTTGGACAAATTAATTATCAGTATGTGATCTATGCTATGATGTTATAAACACGATATTAACAACGTAAATAGTTCTCACTCATATTCTCGAAATAAGCTTATTACAAGTGGGTTTCACATACTGTCAAACCTAACCAAAAAAACTAACACACTCCCCAAAGCTTAATAATAACCCAAAATTAATAATAAATTATCGTAAAACACTTTTATGGCTTCAAAGTCAAACTATCAAATTTATGAATTTTGAATATTTTCATATTGAAAATAATTTCTTTAAATTCCATAAATAGACATAATTATTTTCCACTAAAATAAAAGTCCCACAATTTTTGTAACTGCTTTAAAGTATTTATAAAATTATAGAAACTAAAATTAGAATTTAGAAACTATTAAAACTAATTTTAAATTATTCATTTTGCTAAATCAAATGTGATACGATTAAAGATTACAAATCAACTCTGAAATTGCTCAACCTTAATCTGGGACTTCTTTATATTATAAAGACTTTACCCTAATTTTTATAGAATTTAATATGAATTTGAAAAATTAAAACAAGCTTGAGGAAAATCAAAATTGTAAAAATTATTAAAAATACTAAATGATTTTAGAAAAATATGAAATTTTGCCAGAAATTCTAACATAGGCTAAGGTACCCTATTACCAAAATTTTATCAGGTAACCATCACTTTGCACCATCTATGCACGTACTGAACACAACTCGTGCACGTGGTACACCATTGTAAGCACAGGGTACCACCCTAATGCACAAACCCATTTCTTCTTCTTCTTCCTCTCTTCTCTGCACACACCCACAATATACCTGAGAACGCACACGCACACGCGCGCGCACGTACGCACGCACACGCGCGCGCGCGCACACAAACACACACACACACACACTCTACACACCTAAACACACACCAAATACACACACATGGCTAAACTCAATCACTCTCCCTTACCCCCCCCCCCCCCCCCACACACACACACACACACAAACAAAAGCACACTCTGCATCACTGTTGTTCCCTCTTCCCTTTCACCACTACACTCACAGTTGCACATATGCACATATACGCACCACCGTCCAATCCTCTTTTAGCCACTCTCTCTCTCTCCTTCTGTCTCTCTCCCTCTGTAACCGAAAATCTCATATAGACTGAAATGCCCAAATTTTCTCTAGCTTCCTCTCTTCTGTTCCCTCTCTTTTAACATTCCAAAATGGAAGAGTTGACAAAAACAAAAAAAATCAGATTACTAATAAACCCCAATTTAATTAAAATTTTCAACTAACCCCCTTTTACTTACTTTAATTGCCTAATGCACCTAGCTTCACTTGTTTTTTTTTTTTTCTTTTTTGTAGAAAGTTAGGAATATATACAAGAGCATATTACGTAGAATGTACAAAGATAGCGACAACTAACTATCCACATTAGAGGATAGACCCATCTAATGAAACAAAATAATATACAAGAAACTACTAAACGAAACACCTCAAGGGAATCAGCAGGGACAAAACCAGATACCAGGAAGAGGAACCAAAGGTTGTACACCAGCAAACCATTATTGATGAATTTCAAAACTGATCGGACAGAAAAAGATGCCAACGTTGGCGACAGAGACAACACCTCTTTTTTCCCTAGGCGATGTGCAGCGAGTGCAATGGCCTGCAGTGCAACTGTATTTTACACAAAATCTTGATGAACAACAAATTGTGGCGATTAGTGGACTCCTTCTGCATCATAAATGAAAAATGAGGAACAAGAAAATCGCATGTAAACACTAAAGTCTACTCAACCAAGTTATAACAAAACTAATAGCCAGAACAAATACACAAATATTATCGTCTGATGACTTCCGTAAGTGCTCCCACTAGAGCCTGGGCAGTTTTAACAATACCAATCCCACCGCATTGTGTCATCAACTAAAGAGCCAACTATGGAAATTGCACAAAACACTAACACTGGTGTGGAAGGAATCACACAAGCACAGAGGGGAGGAAGATGGATAGGTATTATAGGAGGAAAGAAATGAACAAAACAATCAAGCTTCCGCATACTACAGAAAAACACATTATAGTTGGCTTTGCAAAATGAACGTAAAAAGATACTAGACACTTTGATGAGAGAAAGTAAATGACAAGGCTTGTGAATCATTTGTCCTGTGAACATTTTCCCCCTTGAAAATTACAGCATTCCTACCTAGTCAAATAGACCAAAGTATAACTGCAATACTTACTACATGTAACATGACCTCAGTACTCTGAAAGATGGATTTAGCTAACCATTAAGAAAACTATATACTGGCAGACGCAGAATGGGAAGAGGACTCGAGTTTAGAAAGAAAGACCAGATGGCATAGGTTCTAGGACACTCTAGGAAGAGATGTTCGTGTGTATCCGAATAGAGTGAACAGAACGGACAACTATCTTGAATAAGACAATGGCGTTTAATGAGTTCAGACCCAAGGGGAAGATGGCCATGGAAGAATTGCCATAAGAACATTTTGATATTTTTAGGGGTAGGAAGTTTCGAAAGTTTAAGCCAAAGACCAGGAGTGATATAGGAACTAGTTACTGAAGAAACTAGGAGCTAAGTAGACAGAAACCGATTGTCCAAAGCTACTGAAAAGTGATTATCTTTGACAAATGGCCAAACGTTTTCATCCCCCAACACAACCTGTGGACAATTATGTTTCAAAATCTGGGTAGCTATGTCCGCAAGGAACGTTTTTAATAGAATTCCTACATCCTAGTGTAAGGTATTAGAAAGGACCATATCCGAGATTGACCAGTGAGAGTTCAAATCCTTACGATATATCTGAAGTGCCAAAGGAGGAACAGAAGGTAACCACCAGTCCATCCATACTGAGATCGACCGACCATCCCCTATATGCCATTGTACACCTTGTTTAAGGATGCACTGTCATATTAAGATGCTGCGCCAAAACCAAGAAGAAGAAGAAGCCAGATGCTCCTGTAAAAATTTACGCCGCACAAAGTAATGACCTTTGAAGAATTGGCTGACAATTCAGAAATACCAAAATTTTCCATGCTTGTTTGGCTAATAAAGCTTGATTAATTACCAAAAAGTTACGAAAACCTAAGCCACCTAAACTTTTAGGAAGACACAGACTAGGCCAAGCCATCCAATGGATTAATTTGCTTGAAGCATCCCCCGACTACTAAAATCGAGCTAAAATCTGATCCAATTGATGACATATCGAAACAGGAAGTTTATAAACAGACACGTAATTCACAATGAGGTAAAACAGGAGGGATTGAATCAGAGTTGCTCGCCTAACTTTATTAAGCAATAGTCCTAACTAGGTAGCACAATGATGTTGAACACGCTGCACTAATCCACCAAAAATCTCCTTCTTGGACGCCACAACGTGTAATTGAATACCCAAATATTTATGAAATACGTCTGAATCAGAAAATTCAAACTCCCTTTCAATAAGATTCCTATTTTCCATCGAAGCATTAGGACTGATAACAAATTGGACTTTGCCAGGTTAATACACTGGTCAGAAAACAAACAATACTCCTAATGTACTTTCTTAACTTCCACAATGTCTGACTGAACATTCTTACCAATCCGAAAGAAAATGTATATATCATCGGCATACATTGGGTGAGAAACTAAAGAAGAATGTCTAGCGGCTTTAAATCCATGAATTCTCCCTAGCTTTTTAGCCCTTATAAACCCGCCGAAAGAATTTCCGAACGAAGGAGAAAAAGAAAAAGTGAGGGAGGATCCCCCTATCTGATCCCACAAGTCGGAACAAACAATTTCGAAGGTGCGACATTAATCAGGATCGGATAAGTGACAGTAGTAATGCATTGAATTATTAACCGAATCCAAACTGGAGGAAATCCGAAAGTAGTTAAAACTACCTGAATACAGTCCCATTGAATCTAGTCAAAAGCTTTACTCATGTCTAGTTTGAGAGCAACTAGGATGACACCTCCTTTATTTCTATGCCTCACACATCCAGTAAGTTCTTGAGCAACCATGACATTCTCAGAGAGGTAACGGCCAGGAACAAACTCATTTTGAAATTGGGAAACTCATTCAGACATTATAGGCCTCAACTAGTTTACCAAGACTTTAGAAATAATTTTGTAAACCACATTGCAAAGGCTAATAGGCCTAAAGTCTATTGCCAAATCAGGGTTGCTAGATTTAGGCACCATTACAAGAAATGTAAGATTCACTTCCTTAAGCATATGGCCCGAATATCGGAATTGAAAGGACAGACCTCGAAATCAAAGGCCCCATAAAATTCCAGCAGCACTTGAAGACTAAAGCGGGAAAGCCATTGGGACATGGGGATTTCAAATCTGCTAAACAGAAGACTATACTTTTGATTTCAGTAGGGTAAAGGTTTGATCAGGGTGAAGCACATGAACAGTAGAGACAGAATTAAGGCCTAGAGGAGCCAATTGCATTGTTAAAAGTGAACAACACCTTTCCGGAAGATCATGTGGCAAAAGTAAGGATTGAAAGTAAGTTGTAAGGTGAGATCTAAAGGCAACTTTGTCAGTAAGGAGGATACCTCTATTATCTTAATAGAGGTGATATTATTTTTTCAATGCTGGATAATGGAAGTAGCATGAAATACCTTTGTACTCCTATCACCGAAATCTAGCCAAGTTATTTTGGAACGCTAAGCCCAAGACACTGCCTCGCAGGCTAAAAGGAAGTCCAAGTTACGATGAATTAAATTTTTTTAAGTTAGGACTTAGAAGAATATTCAACTTGCAATTGAGATGCAACTAAACCCTGTCTAAATGTTTTGATCTGAGTCCCGATATTGCCAAAACTGTGTTTACTCCAATTTCGTAGCGCACTCAAAACATGACTAGGCTTATGCATAAGTTAGAAAGGGGGGGAACCCAAAACATGACATGAGAGTCCCAAACATTTCGAACTATTCTTAAGCACTGAGGGGAATTGAACCACATAGCTTCAAAATGATGGGGCAAGGGAAAGGACATGGCAACGGGACAAGTATCACAAATGATCAGGGCATGATCAAAATGTTGAATACCCAAATTCGATGCGAACACATTAGGATAAAGCTATGAGACCACAATCTTAATTAGATTCTACTAATTTTATTAAGTTTAAACATGTTTAAATTTGATTGAAATGATATAATTGTGTTACATTATTTGTTTACATAAAATAAATGTTAAGATTAAGTTATGGGCCAAAATATAATTATGTAAAACTTTGGGGTTAAAAAGTGATTATACAAAATTTTGGGACTAATATGAAAATATTAAATGTTAGTATTTGATGGCATGTGCATGTGTGAGAGTGTGGTCTTGCCACCTAATGTTTGGTGGTGAGTAATCAAAGGAAACTAATAAGAAATGGAAAGAAAGGTGAGTGAAAAACGTAGAAAAAAAAAGAGAGAGAGATGGAAGACCCACCACCTTAACCCATTCGGCAATGATAAAGGAAAGAGTAGAAACAAAGAGAAATAAGGAGAAAGAAAAAGAAAGAGAGAAAAGGAGGAAGAGAAGGAGAGAAGAAAGAACAAAGGAGAGAGATATGCATCAACTTTCTTGAATTGACTTGGACTCTATTTGCTTGGAGGTACGTTATCTTGTGTTTTTACGTTGTCAAAACATGTATGAGAAGTATTATGAGTAGTAATGAAATACTTATATATTTGCTTGGAATGATTTTAAGTGAAGCGTGTTCACGTATGTTGAAAATCTACAAAACAGTATTGAAATTAGAGTAATTTTTTTGCTTAGAAATATGTACTTTTAGTTGAGATATGGACTTGGTTGTTTTATATGTTATTCTGCTACATTTATAGAGTATATACACCAAATTTCAGATTATTTCAAATACTATTACTATGGCTTAAAATTCATGGCTTGAAACCTGTCCTGTGAAACTGTTGTTGGACAGATTCTGAAGTCTGTCTTTAGAAGGGCTTAACATGACTTTAAACTGATATTTTTGTGTCGAATAAAATACTGGTATGTAGTTATTTAAGTTTAGGTTTCAGAAACATATAGTTTGACTGTAGAAACCTTGTAATTAAATTATTATGATTTTCGGAGTACAGACTACTCCTGCTGCCAATTAAAATACTGGGCAGATTATGTAATCTAAATTAGTAGTTCTTTGTGTTGGGCTTAATGGTGGATAACTAGATAAATTGTAGATCTTAAATGGACACTCAAATATCTAATATAAATATACATCAAATTATGTCTTGCTTTATTACCGAATTAGTTTGTGCATTTAGAGATTAGTCTACATGTTCGGCAGGTGTTTTGTTGATAAGATGGCAAATATGACTTGAGAGAGAATTAAACCTCTTTTAATGTACTTGATGACATTTTGTTGACATCTATACATGATTATGCATATCACCTGAAGGAGGAGAAAAAAGTGAGTTGAGGATGTTATTTGCAGGGATTGGGAGTTATCCGGTCAGGATTCTCGTTCTCGTTCATGTCTCGATAATACGTATTAGCTATGCGTACTACTCCTTGAAATGATTTATTGGTGTGTCTGTGATGACATTGGATTTCTTCTATCGAACTCGCTATATCAGTTAGTTGCAACACGAAAAGTCTCTCGCACTCAGGAAAGGTTGGCTTGTGCATGTGGGGCATATTTGCTTATTGATATTCCCATAGATGTCTCATGTTTGTCTTGAACTTGTTTATACTGTTTTCGTTACATTCATTGAAATCAAGTTAATGTTTAGGTCTTGCTTGCCATCCTCATTTATGTTTTACAAGATTTCAGATCTTGTTCGATATGCTACTCTCATTTCTTTTGCATCTAAGTGTTAGAAAACGTTTGTAAGTGATACTCGATATGTAAAATTATGCTTAAGTACATATGTATCATCTGTTCAAGTGAACTTGCATGTTTGTACTAACCGATCATGATATAATCAATTCATGTTTGGACTTAGAATCACCGAATATCCTACTGAGCCATCAGGTTGACCCATTCCCGATATTATTTTTTCCTAGGTTCAGAGTCGAAATATTTATCAGGGGATGAAGAGGATTACCTTGATGAGAATCAAGAGTATTATGCTGGGTGAGTAGAGTTTTAGTTGTTTTTCTTTTGTTTTGGAGTGTAACACTTGTATATGAGAGAGGTAGTCGGTAATATAATGTTACATTCAGTCTTTCACTTATAGAGGATTATAACGCTTAAGTTATACTTCCGCTATTTATTTTGATGTTTGTAGTAAAGCTCTGTTTATCCTTGAGGTATATGTTAACCAGCTTATTTAGCGTTGCACCCCTTCTTGGGGGGTGTGACAAAAGCACCATCCAAGATGTTGAGGCCATCACTCTATCAAGTTTCTCATAGAGAAACCCTTGACAAGGGGATCCCCTAACCCAAGTAAAATTAGGACCCACCTAAAAAATATCTGACAACCCAAAGCCTGCTAAGAAATCCTAGAAGACATAGGCTCTCAAAATAGAATAAGAGTGAGGACCGGACTTAGGCCATCAATTTTTTAAATAATGCACTCAGCTTCACCAATCTATAACATTCGGTTATTCAAAAATATCGCTAAAGGTTACAAATAAATAATGCTCATGCCAATCGAAGCTAAATACTACTTATAAAACTGTCGTTAAAGAAATAATATAATAGGCTAGAAATTACCAAGGTTCGAGGTATTACCTTCTCCCCAATTTATAAAAATGTCATTCTCAAAATTTATGCACTTGTAGTATTGAACGAATGAGGGTAAGCGCTCCTCTAGTTCCCAGTAGCCTCTTCAGTAGTGTGACTTCTTAACCTCTGTAGTACCAGCCTCAAATGGTCCCTATATTCCACCTCAAACTTAGTGTATAGTAGGATATCATTGTTGAGTATGATGACAAACTGGTCCAAATAATCTTTGAACACCTTGTTCATCAGATCCATGAACGATGCTGGCCATTTGTCAAACTAAAAGGCATGACAAGAAATTCATAATACCCATAGCGTGTCTGGAATGCTGCACACACACTAAACACAACTAGTGCATGTGGCACACTTGTGCAAGCACAGGGTGCCGCCCTAATGCATAAACCCACTTGTTCTTGTTCTTCCAAACACACACACACACACACACACACACACACACACACACACACACTACACGCTCACACATTCTACACACACTCTACACACCTACACGCACACACTCTACACACAAAAACACATACACCCTCACACACATAGCCTGCGGGCGCACAAAAAACACACACATAGACAGAGGACATACACCCAATGCCTCATGACAGTCCCTAACCCCTGTCCTTACACGCACAAACACATATTCACACCGTGTTTCATACATTGTAGTCACAATATCACACATACCTTCGGCAACTCCCTTTTTCCCCTTCCTCAAACGCATACCTATAACACATAGATACACACATGACACTCTAAGGCTGCCACTACAGTCTTTCCCTCTGCCTTGTGCGCGCACACGCACACACTCATGGCACACATCAAACACACACACATGGCTAAACTCAATCACCCTCCCACACCCCCCTCCCACTCTCTCTCTCTCTCTCTCTCTCTCTCTCTCTCACACACACACACACACACACAAACACACTCTGCACCACGGTGGTTCCCCCTTCCCTTTTACCACCACACACACGCAGTTGCACATATGTAGATATACGCACCACCATCCACAAGCATACACTCCCTTGCACATTTAGTGTAATACCCCGCACCTATAATACGGTTTATGTTGAATCCTAAAAATTTAGTTAATTCTGAAGCGGCGGTTTTGGTAATATACATTAACTGAGGTCTTTAGAGATGATTATTGCCAGCGGTATTGATTGTGACCTTTCACGACAATTTAAAATGCTCTTAAGTTAAAAATTACTGAGGTTGAGAGAATTTGACGCAAGGAACTTATCATTTGTTGATGAAAATTTTATTTTAATCTTAATCTGACGAGTTTGTGATCTTTTAAAGAGATGTGGATAAAATGAGAAAATAGCTAAGTATGAGCGGGGTCTTTAAAAATATTGTAACCTAGGGAAACCATATAAAAATAAGGCATTTAGAGGACAACCATCCAAGCTTTTGTAACCACTTCATGTTACATAAATTAGAGAGAGAGTAGAATTACGTGAATTAGAGAGAGAGAGAGAGAGAGAGAGAGAGGAAGAAGCAACAAGGGCAAAAAACTATGTAAGATCCTCTACCAATTCTCTATATCATTTTGTTTGTTAATTAGGTATGCATGTGAGCTTGGTTTGGGTTGTTTTGGACATGAATTTTGGGTGTGGTATTGTTGTGCAAAGGTGTAGTGTGACCATGAGTGTGTAAGGGTGGATTTGTGTGTTAGAGAAAAAGGCTACTGTAGAGCAGCATAAGAATGGGTTAGGATTTTATCAATATCTCTTCCATTACTAACCTGATTGAGGTTTTTTACACTTTTTGAAAACTTTATTGTGTTCACTTCAACTTCTCATTTTTATGTTTTCTCACAATCTTACGTTTGCATATCAAAAAATGACCTTAAAGTCAATTCACCATAGAATTTCATGATTTTTCGGTTTCGGGCACCCGCTTTGATTTATCATAGAAATTTATTACTCGTTGGTTTTTTATGAACTTTGTATTTCAAGAAACATTAGAAAGTTTTATTTAACTTTGTAGATTTGAGTTTTCTGATATTCGAAGTATTTCTGCTCCAAAATAACCATTGAACAAAACTGGTCTATGCAAAAATGTGTTGTTTCTATCATCCAATTTGATTTGCTATAGAAAATTAATTTCTCATTAGTTGTTAGTGATCCTTATATTTCTAAAAACCTTAGCATGTCTGTCTCAATTTTGTAGTTTTGAGTTTTCAGAGATTTCAAAATGGTCAATGTACAAAACTAGTTTTTGCTGAAAACTGATATTTCTAAAATTACATATCAGTCCATTGCCCAAATTGTTTAAGCCTTTTTTGTGCATTTTTAGGTCAAGTGTGAAACCAAAACCCTCTTATTTTAACAAAATCTACGTTGTAGAATTTTCTGGAATTTTTCTGGGCATGCAAAGGGTATGAAATGGTCTTGATCTGAAAATAGGTTTTCGAATTAATTGGCATAGTGAGCAAAATTATTTTTAGCCAGAAATTTTACAGTGATCTTTCTGAGACACTTAAGCGTCTAAAATTTTGCAGCATTCTAGCTCTATTTGATATATTTTTGAAATAGGATCTTAGCGCTCAATCCAAGGAGCGGTTTAGGATTTTGAGCAAAAAATTAACCGAGGGACTGTTTTAGTTCAAAAAACTGACCTAATAGTTTCAAAAAGGTGTTTTGAATTATTTTTGGGAGTGTAATGGTATGTTAGGCATTGGGGTTGGGGTTAGGGTTGGTAATTTGGCATAAGCCTGGGGGCATTTTGGTAATTTCACGCACTTGGGGGAAATTTAGCAGCTATACATGATTGAACGGCAATAAATAATATTTGTATAGTTTATTGTTTAGGTTTAGATAGGCAAGAGCTAGGGTCGGCTTGTGAACAAGATCTGGAACCGTTTAGCCATCCAAGTAAGTACTCCTGCCATATTCCTCCGTAGACCATATTTTTCATTTATGTATATGTATAAATGATTTAGTTCAATTAGAAGTTTGAAAGCCTTTGATATGCTACTGCTTTCGTGTAAATTGGTTGATGAGAAAATGAATTAAAGATGCCATGAAATGTTTCTTTGAGTAGTTGTTTTAAAGTTGGCTTATGTTGAATGCAACGATGTTTCTGGCTTGGTTGTTGTGCCCTATACCACAGGAGAAAGTTGGATTGTGGTCCTGGTCGACGGGACGATATGTTGACGCACAGTACTGTTACTCGAGGTTCACCCATGCGTCCACAATAATATGTATCCCGGGCGGATAAGGGATTATGGGCCTAGTTAGGGGGTTTGTACCCTGACCGGAACATACCTAAATTGTAATAAACTATGATAATTGTTAATGAGCCTTCTTGATGTCATACTCCGATTCTGAGAATCTTGGTTGAATTGCTTTCATAAAGTATATATATGTATAATATCTCTTGTGAAAATACTTACCAGTTTTAAATCGAAGAAACCATGGCATGCTTTATAAACCCCAAAACCTATTATAGGGATACGGTATGTGTGGTTACTAGGCCCCCATCTCACTTTTTTATAAATGTTTTCAGGTGATTACTTAAATAAAACCGACATCCATGAGAAAAATGATGACGGACTCGCGGAAGATTGTCATTAGGGACACAAGCCCCTTTAGAGCAATATTTAATCTTTAGATGACATTGTAGTATAAATTTTATGTTTTTGAGAATTGGTTGGAGCATTAATCTCTTTGGAGTTAATTATGTAATTGAAGTAATTTATGACAGTTGAGAAAATTCTAAGTGAGGCTCTTGATAGACAATTTACTGTTATAGAATTTAACAAGTTGGAATGAATGCTGAGTACAGGTTGTAGTAGGCCTGTTAGAGCCCTGGTAGAGGCTTGGTGAGCCTGCGGCCGGTCACGGGCCCAACTCATGGTCTCACCCGACACTTCGTTCCACGACACACACGCACGCGCACACACAGACACTCATTCCAGTCCCATACTCTCATCATATGCCGAAGTATCGTGAATTAAATCAAGGGAAAAGTCTGGATGTGTAACGGTAATTGCACCCTCCTCGTCAGATTTTGCATTCCAATCGCCGATTGACTCCTCTTTCAGCCCTTCTCTTTTTGGTCATCTCAAGGTACTTTCCATCTCTTTTGACTTTCCAAATTGAAAGAGTTCACAATATATTAAAAAACTTATTACTAATAAATCCCAATTTAATTAAAAAATTTCAACTATTCCCCTTTCATTTTCACTAATTGCCTAATGCACCAGCTTCACTAATATATAACTTCCAGTTATTTAAAAGTGTCCCTAAAGGTTGCCAATAAATATTGTTCATGCCAATTGACACTAAATATTGCTTCTAAAATTGTCGTTAAAGAAATAAAATAATAGGCTAGAAAGGGTATTACAGGGGTAGCTGGGAATATCCTGTCATCATGAAAACAACTTTGTTAAGTCTGAATTTGACCTTCTGATGCAGTGTAGAGGGGTCCTTCCAACCAAATGAATCCTTGGCCTTCCAAGCAAGAGATTGAAGGCGGCTGGAATATCTAGCACCTAAAACTCTACTTCAAGATTAGCAACTCCAATGTCGTAAGAAGCTAAACTATACCAATGACCTCTCACTTTGTGTTATCGTAGGCTCTCACTGTTTGGCTGGAAGAAGCGAACTTTGAGGGATGGATAACAAATGGCTTAAACAACACGTAAAGGCAAACATTAAGAGCAGAACCATTATTGATGAGGATTAGAGGAACCCTTTTATCAAGAGTCCGCATGGTGATGTGGAGTTGGTCATTATGGCTAGGTCCTATCTTTGGCAAATTGGCATTGAAATGTGTAAGAATATTTTCGTAGTGAATGTCTTTGAGTACATGATATAATTCCTCCAGTTGGGTTTGTATAGGGACTTGCGGTTCGCTGAGCAGTTTAATCTGGGCCTGCTAATCAAAGTAAGAGGCGGACAGCCATCCCTAAATAAAAATGTTGGCTTAAGTCTTGTTCAATTGTCGTAACTCTTCATCATCTGCTGGGTCGTGGAAGAACAAAGGATCTGAGACAGCTGGGGTTGTGACCAGATTAGTCAAATGCGATATAATGGTATTGGTCTGAATACAAAATTTGTATCCTCATCATAGTCTTCTTCCTCCATGGTGAAAGCTTCACATTCCATCAACACCTCGTAAGAGATTACATCACAGAATTTTGACAAAAGGCCTTGAACAGAAACAGTCAAAACATCCATATACTGATCGACTAATGTTATGACTATAAAAGGATCTAACATCCCATGAGTTGGCAAGGGTTCTTTTCTTACATTGGGCTTGGCTGGAAATGAGACTTCACCCTTACCGATACGGTCTTTGATAGCATGTTGGAGGGTGATACATCTCTCCGTAGGATAGCTTTTCCTTAGTGGTATGCAAAAAATGCCTGAACATTGTATCCTTTATGTATTGTTGTCGGTGTAAGAGTAGGGGGCAACTTAAAGATCATTCCCCTTCTTAGTAGTTACTCGAACACCTTTGGCAATGAAGCAATTGGAGTGAACTTTCACCTTGTTTCAGTATTGGCTTCCCAGGACACAACTTGCTGCACTGGAACATTGTTGACATTACAGGTGCTGGCAGGACTAGGCTGAGTATTAGAGTTCCTCATACCAGCTCGATAACCTCCGAGCTTTATCACTCGAGATATTATCCCTTTGTTGATGGCATCCTTAATTTGCACTAAAAAGCCCATCAAAGCCTTAAACAGTGTATGATAATGTCCAAAGATGTATTCATGGTATGACAGCCATAGATTGTTCCTCACTATATATTGACTTGCTCTTCTTCCTTGGGGCGGTTTACCATTTGAGCAGCCTTATTTCTCTATCTCATTATGAATGTGGACATAAACTCCCTAAGTTCCTACTTAGTGGTTGCCAAATCTCTCCAGGTGATATCCAAATCTGCATTATACTGATACTGGTTCATGAATTCTCGTACTATATCTTCCATGTTTATATCTGGGCCTCATGAAGTGTGAGGAACCATCAAGAGGCTACTCCTATCAAGGTGTCGTCGTGAGAGAGCTAGATCAGTTGGTTTTGGTTGACTCCATAAGAGGCCAACGCACGCATGTACATCTTAACATGAATCTTAAGGATCAGTGGTTCCATCAAATTTATCCATATATCAGGCATTTTAAACTTGAGTAATAGCCGATCTTTGGGGTTCAGGGTGAAGGCACTAAGGTCCATTGGGTCCTCTGTCCTTCTTATCTAGGCAACCTGGGATACAAGTGTGGCCAACTTGTCTTTCCATCCTAGAGCAGCGGGTTTTCCCTCAACTTCCTCTGACATATACTGCCACTTAATCTCGGCTTTCTTCTTATCCTCTTTCCTTTTCATCTTATACTCATCCTCTTACCCCTTTTGCCCTTCTTCTTAAGGTTCTTAGCATCCTCGGTGGTCCTTGCTTACTGATCAACTAGAGCTGCAAAACCAGTCTGAAAATCTTTCGGTAGTTTGCTGATCGGCATCTCTTACCCTTTAACTGTGTAGAGAATTCAAAATTTTAAGCCCACAAAACCCATATAGAACTGGGAGGTCTATACCCTTACGGGCACATGGAACTGATTAACTTTAGGGTTCTGACTAACTGCCCAGTAACCTTGTGGCTTAACCGGCCGGATGGTCAGTAGGGTAATTGTGGATTTTTAAAACATTCTGGGAAGGTCGGGGATCTGACTAACCATCCGGTAACCTTGTCGGTTAACAACCAATTGGTTAATGGGGTGATTCTAGAATTTTGGAAAATTTTAGGCAGGTCAGGGTTTTGACTAACCATCTGATAACCATGTAGATTAACTAGCTAGTTGGTTAATGGCTTGGAAGTTCGGGGTATAAACCAGCCCATTCAAATTTGCAAAGATTACACTTACTGACTAACCGTCAGGTTTGCCTGCTTCGGTTGGTTAGAGTCTTCCCTTTCTAGCGAGAATACTAGTTTGTTTATAATACTGGACAATATCATTGCCAATATGCCATAAATCAAACAGGTACTCTCCCATAAAAGAGTAGACCATTGAAATGGTCTGGGTGTGTGGCTTTTTCTCTCGACGCTAGGTGTAAGGTCACTGATTGGCATTAACCCTAGATCCATGCTTCTAAGAGATAAATCAATACTTTCTACTCAAGCTCCATCATGAACTATTGACATTAGTGCCCAACAACTCCATCAGCTTGACTTGTATGATATCCCTCCCACCTGTAACTCAAGTAGTTAATAATGGGTGATCACCGGCACGTGTACACAAGTCATTTAATATACCAAGAAATCAGGAAGGTCTCGGTACTAAGCCTTGGAAGTGAGAGTACAACCAAATTTGCCCCGATAACTAGAAAGTTTGGGGGTTTCAGCTGTTGCCCTCGAGTTGGTGGGTTTGGAACAATCGTCTGCGTGTGGTGATTCACAAAATAAAAGTACAATTACAACAGTTATAGCATATTATACATGTTATACAAAACAACAGAAAACACAAAAAGCCAAAATAGCAATAAATTTTTTTTTTCAGAATCTAGTCCTCTTGTTTTTTAGTCCCCAGTAGAGTCGCCACGGTAGCGAACCGCCTTATCCTAAGACCCAAGAAG
The DNA here is from genome assembly GCA_033070095.1 of Escallonia herrerae. NCBI lineage: Eukaryota > Viridiplantae > Streptophyta > Magnoliopsida > Escalloniales > Escalloniaceae > Escallonia > Escallonia herrerae. The sequence goes on along the minus strand of JAVXUP010000267.1, from coordinate 40,382 downwards.
GTTTAAGACTAGGATTTGCCATTTTATTTTATGAAAATAAAGAAAAAATAAGAATAAACCTTAAAAAGACTCTAAGATGCCAAATAGGCTTCTAATCTCTTGAAACATAAATGATCGGGTACTAAGTTATACGACGGGAAGGTATAAGGCACCCGCCATACCCTTTTAGTCTCTACTTTGTTTTTGATTAATTTTAGCCTTTTAACACGTAAAACATAAACATGCACATAAACATATATAAATCCATCCTAACAAAATTCTAGGACTTTGGTTTGGATCTGCTAACAGGGGGTCAAATGGTCTACATACCCAGTCGGACAAACCAGAATCAAAATCATTGTAGTTCGACTTGGCCCTATGGGTGGCGACCTATATTTCGATTTTTTACTCGAATATACATAAAAAGAAATGAATTGAAAGATCTTTTGAGTAGTTTGATTTATTTAGTGGAATGAGATCGCAGGTACGAGAGACACTTTAGGCTACCATGACATAAACTAATCTAGAAAGATGTGTAAATGTACCTCGAGAATGTACTTGCCTAGAATGCTCAGGAAGACTTTGTGATGAATTCATGATGTAAGTAACATATAAATATGGAGATTAGTATGAAGTGTTGAATGTTTCCCTAGAGATGATACATCACTTTTAGGGATGAAATGATATAAAAACTCTAGAAAGAAAAAGCCGATGCATTAAAATGTAATCCAAAGACCCTTTTTATAGAGGTCTGGGGTGACAAAAAATGATACAGATGATCATCTCAATTTGTGATCTGGTGATAAAACATAATTTTTTATAGAAATCACAAACTGGAAAAAGTCAAATAACCGGCTAGTTGGTCGAAAACCAACCAGTTCATCCCATAATATTTTAATAAAGTTTTTGAATTTCAGGACATTATCTTTCCCTAATTCGGTAATTAACTCTGATTAAATAGATTGGATGAACCGGATATCAGGAATTATTTTCACATTGCATATAAATCAAGGATTAATCACAAGATAATACTATATCATAAAGTGAATGACAATCTTCATACTGGACTGGACTCAACTAATTAGACTGGACTGGATCCAATTACTGGACTGGATTAAATGAATTATAGGCCTGTACCTATAATAATAAACCTCACTTATTACTAAATTCCAATAGAATAAAAAAAAAGGGGGGCTACAAAAACGGGGTGTCTACAGGGGTCAAGCAAGGGACCTCTAAGGGGTGAGGATAGGAGTCCCCAAGAGGTAGGGCAAGGATGACGAGCTCCCAAGAGGTGGGAAGGAAGACGCCGTAAGGGGGAAGGCCGCACCCTTAAGGGGGATGAGGCTGCGCCCTCCAAAGGGCGCTAGGCTGCATCCCTTAAGGAGGGAGGCTGCACTATGTTTCGACACTTCGAGAAATATACGGCAATGAAAGCGGTGTGCGTGTGACTTGAGCAAGTGCATCGGGTTTGACTGTTTGAAAGCGTTGAACTTTGATCGTTGAATGTATCATGAAAGCGGGTCCGACGAGCGTCAAAAGTGTGTAGCCAGGATGGGCTAGCAACAACTCTTAACTGAAAATAAGAAATCCTAAATTCAATTTGTGATTTTCTAGTTAAATGTATATAGTGTCACTGATGATGTAGAAACTCTACTGAAGGATCCTTTTACAGTTGATACTGCTGAAGATGCTGAAATCAGTGGTGAAAACGAGATAGTGGATTAGTAATCCTTTCAAGATGTCTTTACTCAAGATGGCTCAGCTTCTTTCCCCATGGAAGAAAGAAAATTTAGAAGCAAAGATGAGTTCTGCTGCTCTACAGATGCTTACCCCAGCAGCTGAAGTTGGATTCGGAGGGCCATCAACATGGGAGGTTTAGTACCGATTCTCTTTGGCAAAGATATTATGTGGACTTGTAGGCATGCTCTTCTCTACAAGTGTTGAACCTATTGCACCCTTTCTTTCTCATGTACTTCCCCACAATGTGTTGGCCTTTTTGCATCCTTTCCTTCTTTATTCCTAATAATGTTGTTGTCAATTATGTTATTTCAGAGGTATATTATGGTAGTAGGGGCATTGATTATGGGCGGGGCCTTCTGTCTTCTTTCATGGTGCAAACCGATGCTATAGTAGCACCTAAACTTCATTTTCCAAAATATTCTATCTGTGCTCGATACGCCCGTTGTCCCTACAAAACAAAATAAGGTTTTATTTAATGCTTTAGAATACTTACAGATCCCAGGATATCTATGTAAGGGTATAAGCATTTACTCAAGTTTTTTGCATTAGCCATTGAAGGAAAAGATCGTGAAAAAATATACTTGATTTATTCTTTAGAGGGGTGATTGGTGTGACATGTTAGTGGGTCAATAATATGTGCTAGTGGTGCATAAGTTGCAAGTGCATTACCGTGATGTATTAGTGACTAGTAAATGCGCAACATAGTGGATTAGTGATCTTGTTATTACATGTCTATGAGTTATATAAAGTCATTTGTATGGTGTAAGAAGGAAAGAGATGAAATTTGAAGTGTTATTGTGTGTTCTCTTCAAGATCTCTCTATGTCCTCTTCATAACTTGCAACTCCATGAATTGAGTGATCTTTGTCTCTAACAAAGTGGTATCAGAGCCACAATGATACTTGTGGATGTTCCAGCGTTAGTTTGCTAGAGTCCCTGCGGTTTTCCCAATATTTCCAAAAAAATAATAAAAATACATTGTTTAAGTTATTGATGTTATGAGATTAATGAGGGGTGTCATTTCGTTATATCTCAAATCATGTAGTTATGGCGTGTAGTTGATGAAGAACCATATGGTAGATTGTTGAAGAGAAGGAAGAAAAGGCGCTCCGAGTGTTGTAGAAGGTCATCCATTAAGAAAATCGATGCGCATTGGAGATTCAAGATCTCCACGTTATATTAGGCAAGTCATTGAGGTCATTACTTCTACCCGTAGACGTGGCTGATTATTGGGCGCAAAACTGGGGAGAAGATGAGTACACAAACAAAATTGATAGTGGAAATCTTGACGAAGAAAGTGAAATGGAGGATCAAAATGAGTTCCGCAATTCTCGAGCCAAGGAAACAGAGGAGACAAAGGATGAAAAAGAGATTAAGGCTTTTGAAGTCAATGATGAAGAAGAGTTGACAAATGGAGAAAAGCATTTTGAAATTAGGGAGGAGATTGGAGGAATTGATGCAATTCCAATCTTGGATTTTGCTCAGACTAATAAATAGAGATGGGGTTATAGATAAAGCTGATTTAGAGTATGAAATGGAGGTGACAGGTAAGCCTCGTATGCTTCTTTCGTGGCAGTGAGGTGCTCATTATATATTAGCCAATGGACAATACATGATAAGGAGGAGTTTGAAATATAAACTCAAATTACAAATCTTATCCTATCTTAACAGATTCAATAATTGTTTGTTATCATATCCATTTGGTTTAAACTGCCTAATGAACATATCTGTACAAGCATAATGTAGCCATGTGATCCAATACACCCCCTCAAGGTGAAGGTGGGATGCTGAGAACCTTCAACTTGTCTTTCAGAACGTATTGCCGACGGTGAGATGATCCTTTGGTGAAGATATCAGCACTCTGGTCATGGCTGGAGAGAAACTGAACTTGAATTTCCTAGCCCCGAACCTTCTCGCGAACGAAATGGAAATCGATTTCAATATGTTTCATGCGGGCATGAAACATGGGGTTGGCGGAGAGATAAGTGGCACCAATATTATCACACCAAAGGGTGGGAGATTGATGGAGGGGAAACCAACTGCATTAAGTAGAGAGTTAAGCCACGTAATTTCAGCGGCATAATCAGCCAACCTTTTATACTCGGATTTGGTGGAAGAGCGAGCCAATGTGCGTTGTTTACGGGAAGACCAGGAGATCAGATTGCCGCTAAGGCAAACGGCAAAGCCACCAGTTGATTTGCGGTTATTAATACAACTAGCTAATCTGCATCAGTGTAAGCATGAAGATCCTAAAAGTTGGCTTTAGTGAAGAGCAAGCCGTGATCAGGAGTATGCTTTAAGTACCGAAGCAAGTCGTGATCAGGAGTATGCTTTAAGTACCGAAGTATACGCTTGACACAAACCCAGTGCGTGTCGGTGGGCAAGTGCATATATTGACACACCTTGTTGACAGCAAATGTAAGGTCGGGAAGAGTGATGGTGAGATACTGAAGTGCGCAAACAACTGAGCGGTACTTGGTTGGATCCGAGAAAGGGACACCCCCTTGGCTTAATGATGGAACCATTGTAGATAGAAGGGTAAGAACCGGTTTGGCATTGCTCATACCAGTGCAAGCTAGTAGATCACGAATGTACTTGTCTTGAGAAAGCAACAGACCCGTCGACATGCAGCTCACTTCTATACCAAGAAAATAATAAAGGGAACCGAGATCTTTTATAGAGAACTAGCAACCCAGTGACTTGATCAACAAAGAGACACGGGAGAAAGAATTGCCAGTGATAATAATGTCATCAACATAAACAAGCACATACAAGAGAGTACTATGAGAATGATAGACAAAGAGAGATGGATTAGTTTGGGATGGTGTATAGCCAAGGCTAACAAGAAAGTTAGAAAGATGACTAAACCAGGCACGGAGGGCCTGTTTTAAACCATAAAGAGAGTGATGCAATTTGCAGACAAAATTAGGATAGGCTGGGTCAGCAAAGCATGGTGGTTTGCATGTAGATGTCCTCACCAAGGATGCCGTGCAAAAAGGCGTTGTTAATGTCGAGCTGGTGCAAGGGCCAATCATGGGTGACAGCAATACTGAGGATAGTGCGGATGGTGGTGTGTTTGACGATGAACTGAAGGTTTAATCAGAATCAATGCCGGGTTGTTGATGAAAGCCTTAGGCTATAAGACAAGCTTTGTAGCATTGTTAGGAACCATCAGCATTTTGTTTTGTCGAAAGACCTATTTGTAGCCGACCAAATTCATATGCGTATAAGGGGAAACAAGAGTCCAGGTACCATTTTGAATTAAAGCATTGAGCTCTTCGGAGATGGCTTTGCACCATTCTGGATACCGATGGGCTTGAGAGAAACAAGTTGGTGCGGGTAAAATGTTACTTTCATAGAGAGAGGCAAAGGGTTTCTTCGGTTTAAGAGAGTTGGTCATGGACTATAAGGTCATGGAAAGCGGTTTTGGTTTTGGGCGAGTAGGGGATTTTGATGTGGTGGACAATGGGGTAGGCTGAAGAGATGGGTGATTTAAAATAGGGGAGAGATTGATGTCGGCAGTAGTGGGTGGTACAGGAGGACGGGTGGGTGAGGGAGAAGAAAGGTAGGAAGGGCGGTTGGGTGGGGAAGGAGATGAAAGTAGAGGCAGATTGTTGGGGTGTAGATGTAGGGCGGGGCAGGACGTAGGGGTGGAGTGAGGTTCGTTGGTGGTTAAAATGGTGGGAATAGAAGCCCACAGTTGAGGTTGGATATAGAGTTGTCAAACGGGCCGGGCGGCCCGTGGGCTGGCCCAGCCCGGCCCGGTTCTGGCCCCTGGCCCGGCCCCATCCATGAACAGTAGTGGCCCAGCACAAGCGGGCTTGGGGCCTGGGCCTGGACCAGGCCTTCAGTTTCTGCAAAAAAGCCCGGCCCGGCCCGGCCCGGAAACGGCCTGGTTTGGCCCGGCCCGGTTCTGGCCCGGTTTTGGCCCCACCACTTGTTTGAATTTTTTGCTTTCCCCCCCCCCTTTCTTCCACCCCTTTTCCAAAATTCCACTTTTACCCCCCCCCCCCAACAGCATTGTTATGTGTTAAGATTTTATTAATAAAGCTCACCAAGAAGAGTATGAAAATGTTTAACATATAATAAAAAATATAATGGCTAACAAATAAATATGTATATACATACATACATACATACATATGTATATTAGTTATAATGAAATAAAAGGATAAAGATTAGGTTCGTTAAATTGTGAATATTGCCTAGAGATGAAATTTAAAATTGAATAACAAGAAAAAAAAAAGGGCCCGGGCCCGGCCCTAGCCCGGCCCTAGATATTGGGCCTAGGGCCAGGGCCTGGACTGGGCCTAGGTTTGCCTTCGGCAGGCCCGGCCCGGCCCGGCCCGGTTGGCAGCCCCACTGGCCCGGCCCCGGCCCGGCCCCACAGCAGGCCCGATGGGCTTGGGCTGGGCCGGCCCAAGCCCGGCCCTTTGACATCTCTAGTTGGATAGGAGAGTGGAAGGATGGAGGGGTACCAAGAACGGAAGGACCCAAAAATGGGTAGGTGAATCGTAAAAAGTGACATGCCGAGCAATGTAAATTTTCTTTGTAGGAAGATGAAAACAGCGATAACCAAGGTGTGATGGACTGTAACCTAAGAAAACACATGCGGCGGAGCGATACTCAATCTTGTGATGATTGTAGGGATGTAGATACAGAAAGCAAAGACAGTCAAAGATTTTTAAAAATTTATAGTTGGGAGGTGAGCCAGAGACAAGTTCAAAAGGAGATTTGATGTGGGAGAATTTTGAAGGTATGCAATTTATCAGGAAGGTGGCAGTTTCAAACGCAAAATCCCAGTAAATGTAAGGAACGGAGGCATAAGCCAAAAGAGCAAGACCCGTTTCAACAATGTGACAGTTACGACGTTCAATTGCCCCTTGTTGTTCATGAGTGTGAGGACATGAACGACGATGGATGATACCAATTTCAGTAAAAAAAAAAAATGTGTTGAGTTTGCGATATTTGCCACCCTAATCAGTCTGGACTGATTTGATTTTACAATTAAACTGACGTTCGACCATTTTCGGAATTGATGAAACGTGTGAATGACATCAGACTTTTTGGCAATAAGATAATACCACAAATATTTGGAGTAATCATCAAGAAATAAAACAAAATAATGAAATCCATTAAATGAAGAGATTCGAGCAAGGCCCCATACATCATTGTAGACAAGATCAAGAAAGTTGGAACTACAGGAACTTATAACACGCGGTGGACTGCAGGAAGCTTTGCCCAACTGATAGGAGGAGCAAATGGAAGGCAACTTTGACGGAGTACACTGCAATTTATTTGACGAGAGAATTTGATGTAGAACACGAGCATGAGGATGACCTAAGCGGCGATGCTAGCCATATTTGGTAATGCAAGTGGCAGAAAAGGCCGTTGGACTCAAAGTTGAGGACTTGGTGTAGGCCGGAGCAGTGGAGAGACAATAAAGATCATTGTTACTCGGCCCACGAAGTAGAGTGTTCCCTGTGCACTGATCCTTGATTAAGAAAAAGTTAGGATGAAATTCAAAAAAGACACGATTTTCATTAGTAAACTGCTGAACAGATAAGAGGGGTTTTGATAAAGACGGAACATGTAATACATTGGACATAGAGAAGCAAGTAGTAGGAGAATAAAGAGAAGATGTGCCGACATGTGAAATTAGGAGCCCTTACCATTTCCAACGTGAGGTTGATTAGGACCATGGGACACTTCAGTATTTGTAAACGGTTGCAAGGAAGGAGAAGCGTAATGGGTGGCAACAGTGTCGGGAAACCATTGAAATCAATTGGGATTGGTGGGGGAGAAGTGGAATGGTTAGCATAATGAGCCATGTGTGGAAATGACGGAGAAGGGGTTACGGGAGGGGGCTATGTGGGTGGGTAAGATGAGGGAAATTTAGAATGGGTGTAGTGAGCGGTTGGAGAAGTGGAGGGTTTTGAGTAGGAAGCGGCATAGGGGTTGGCAGGTTTAGAGTATGAGGCAATATCATGACGGGTAACATTGCAGAAAATGCAGTAATGAGGGCAAGGACCACCATGACGACCACCACATTTGCAACCATGGTAGTTGTAAAATGGTAAATCGAAAGCATCCACCTCAAAACTAATTGACAATGAGGGGAGAGGCCTACAAGACATATATATTAAAGTATTATTGATTGTTTACCCAGTGTGAGACTGATACCCGATGTGGGCTTTATATCTCTCAACACGCCCCCTCACGTGTGGCTCAACTAATTTTTGAGTGGGCCTAGCATGTGGAGATATTGATTGGGTGATTGTGAGAAACTAGTCTTCAAATTTTTTGCGGGGCCTGGATCGACCAGCTCTGATACCATATTAGAGTATAAAGTGGAGGTAATAGGTAAGTCTCTCACGCCTCTTTCCTGATAGTGAGGTGCTCATTATATATTAGCCAATGGATGATAGATGATAAGGAGGAGTTTGAAATACAAACTCAAATTACAAATCTTATCCTATCTAAACAGATTCCGTATTTGTTTGTTATCATATCCATTTGGTTTAAACTGCCTAACGAACATATTTGTGCAAGCATAATGTAGCCACGTGATGCAATAAGCCGGATGAGGAATCACATCGGGAGATCTAAACAGTTGATCAATGCCATGGGCAAACAAATCTACCGCTGAGTTATATCCCTTCCTTGCCTCCATCGAGTCGGCTAATTGTTCTCGAATAGCACCTGCTCTATTAATGATTCTAATTTCTTCCGTATGGAGCCAAACTACTTGGGTATTGAGTATTTACTTGCCAGCCGATCACTGGACAAAACAATAGGCCTATACGAGCGCCCAATGCCAGCAGTCTAAAATGACCGCTTTCACATGTAAGATATGCCACCTGCCAAATGCACACCGCTACTTTCAGTCACCCTTTTACACAGAGTTAATCCTTGCCCCAATTTATGTTTCTTCTCCTGTTTGGCTTACTTACGCTCACCCTTTAAACTGAGACCCCCCCCCCCCCCCCCTCTCTCTCTCTCTCTCTCCCCCCTCCAGACACACGTGTCCCTTATCTTCTATGATTTTTGCCCCAAACTTAGCCGATAGCCTCATGTCTTGCTGTTAAGTACTGTCGTCACCGTCCCATCCCAGCACCGAATCTGCCACATCCCACTCACTATAACTCTATTTGACTCTAATTTTCACATACGCAGTTCAACTGAAACCATTATACCAATCTAATTAAACCTTATGTACAGTATTGGATCTGTGGGGTTGCTGGCGTTATTTTAAGTTCAACTCAAACAAGTGTTGGAGCACAAGCTAGTTGAATACGATAGGAAAAGATTCTGAGCTGAAAGATAAATATACCTCTTCAAGTGTATGATCAAGAACTGATAATCCGAACTCGGCAACTTAAAAAACGTGTGCAAAGCACAAGGACATGTAAATTGCAGCTAGAAGAATCTAACCCTTTTTTTGGCCGGGTTGGTTTCCTTAAAGTCCATGGAAATATGCCCTGTCAGATGCCTATGGAGGTGTATGATTTTGAGTAGGCTTGGTGAAATGTACCCAAGCTACACTTCTTTTATACATAAGTAATAATGCCCTTTTTAGGCAATTGAACATGTTGCGAACTTTACATAAGTAACATTTTCTTACCAATTTATGAGTTGAAACTGTCACTAAAATGTATTTCCAGCTCTATGCATGATATGATGCATTAAAAGTGTTTCACAATGCTCTTGTAGGATCACTTTGCCGCTTGTGAGAGCATTTTATCGGTTCCAACAATTTGACTAGTACTTTTCAAGAACATTGCAGGCATGACTTACAATAGCATTAAAAGATAGTAGCTGATTCCAAGAACATGTGGCTGAGGAAAAAGGAAATAAAATTGGCTGTTATATTGGGAAGGCAAGTACTTTACCTTGTGTCACTAATTCTGTCATTGCTTGCTTGTGATTTTGTTTACGTCAGCTGTTAAAAATTTTCTTCTCGGATGGATGAGTTGCTTTAAGTGTCTGAATTGGAAGGATAACCTCCATGCTTGTACTTGTTGATAAAGTAGTTTGTTATACTCTACTGATTTTTAGGTCTCAAAGATTTGTATGTGTCTTGCTCTTTAAACCATGCTCTATTATTCATGTTGAATACCAAATATGTTTACTATCCACAATCCGTTGTTTTGGTAGAAAGAACAAGCAAATTTAAGTCAAGAAATTTTTTATAAGCTCCTTGATCTCATTTGTGTCTTTTCATATCACCGAAGTTGTGACTCTTTATCCGTTCTTAGGATGTTATAAAGAGATGGTTACAACTTAGCGTTTATGGATGAAAGTTGCACATGACGCTTCGGTGTGTTCATCACTCATTTACTTTTCTACTTACAGTTTCTTTATATGTTCTTAAAGGTAATGTATTTTGTATGTACATCTTCTTTTGGAATTTTCAAGCTTGGGCCGGTTATTACGCAATTGGATTTGCAGGCCCTATCTTGCAAGATATGATCTGCAATGGATCTCTTACAGTCTCTGGGGCAATTTTCATGGATTTGGTTTTGTTGAGAAACTTGTACACTAGGTTAGGGGTTTGTATCATATAAACTACTAATTTAGTGAATGTAATTATTTTGATGTTCAAAACATCATGTATCAGTTGGTGTTGTACACCCACTCTCGCACCCCATAGACACAAAACACTCACCATCAAACATACAAACACACACTACTCCCACTGTCACACACACTCCCCATCCCCACACAAACTGTCGTACACCCCCAACCCCAGAAAACACACACACACACACAGGGTCCATCGAATATGAGGTAAAGAAGGGAGAAAGCAGTTGTGGGGAGGAATATTTAAGAGGGAAAGAAGAGAGGAGATTGTTGGGTGATATAAGAGAGGAATAGAGAAAAAGATGAGGGAAAGAAAAATGAAAGAAGCGGATAAAAGTTGGGTATTCCCTGACTAAAGGGACTTAACAGGATGGAGAAGGACTGGACTAAAGGCACTTAACAGGATTAAGGCAGACTGAATGACTCAATTGGGTTCAATTTAAGAATTTAGTGGTCCTTTTGACATAAACGAATTTCCAGTGATCAAAGTTGAAGCCTAATGATACAGTGGTCAATCCCGTATTTATTTCAAAAGAAATTTGAAAAGTTTCAAAAGTTCCTTCAAAAGAAATCTGAAGCTTTAAAAGCTTCAAAAGTTCCTTCAAAAGCTTCAAAAGGAATTTGAAGCCTAATGATTGTTTTACTTATCGATGTGGTGGGTTCCAGAAAAAAAGTCACATTGTATCTTTCAAAAATTACATAGTAATCAATCCAAAGTGTATCAAGATACACCCCCCATTGTTTTTTTGTTTTTTTGTATCGTGGGGTCATACCATGATAGGAATCCTTGAGATGTAAGAGCACCATAAGTAAAACAATCATATCATATCACATAATAACTGTGTATAAAAGTAATACGAGTTAATGCTTTACTTATTGTACGTAGCTCAGCTTATTTACAGATATAATATGAAATCAGATAGTACGCTACACACAGCTGCACCATTTCATGCAAGTCTAGCCAAATAGCACAAACATTCTTGCAACCCTTATAAGATCATGAAATATGGTGGCCAGTCATATTTCTCCTGCAAGCAATGGCAAATAACGTTTTCTATACCACTATATGTGCTAGCATTTCCAATGGGTTACTGACGTTAGCGAACTGTCTCGAAAAAATTCCTTTAGGACCCAGGAAAGGTCTACAAAGAACTCGGAGTCGCCATCTTATTTTATGAAAAAAGAAAAAAAAACCTAAAGAGGCCTTTAACATGCCAAACAGGCTTCCAATCTACTGAAAACAGAAATGATGGGTTGAAGGACTAAGTTATACAGCGGGAAGGTGTTAAGCACCTACCATACCTTTTCAGTCTCTACTTTGCTTTCTTGACTTTTTGGCCTTAAAACATATATAACAAATAAATCCTAACTAAACATGTACTTGTCGTTTGAATTCGACAATTAGGGTCAAATGGCCTACATATCATGTCGGACAAACTAGGATCAAAATCACCGTAGTTCGATTTTGGATCTTATGGGAGACGACCTAAACTATGATCTTCGGCATGAAAATAATGAAAAGATTTTAAAGATTCTCTTTGGAAAGCTTGTTTTGATGACCAAATTTGGTCGCGGGAAGGGAAAAACTCTAGACTTGTCTAACCTATACTATAAAGTAATGTAAAGCTACCTTTAGAGGACGATGGCTTGGAGATTGTAGAACCGCCTTGATATGAATTAACAATGCAACATCAGTTCTCATTATGATGAAAGTATAAAAAATGATACAGTTCTTCTTAGAAATGATTTATCACTTCTAGGAAGAAATGGTACAAAAGTTCTAGAGAGACCAACCTCCTTGAAATGTAGCCAAAAGGCCATTTATAGTCGGAGCTAACGTAAGTGATAAAGAGAACTTCTAAGTTTGAGATCCTTAATAAAGTCAGATATTTGATTGAAATCACAAATTAGACAAAAGGCAACTAACACACTGATTTTTGTTGAAAACTGGCCGTTAATCCCATAATATTATAAATATTTTTTTTTCTAATTTCAGGACGTTATTTGTTCCTAATTCGGTAATTATCTTGATTAAACATATGAGATTTCAAAAATTATCTCCAAACTTAACGAGATTCACATGCATGATGGATTAATCTCAAGATATTTATGAATTATCTAAGCAAATCATAATCTTCTAACATGGACTAGACTCTCACTAAACTGGACAGAATTTGACCCAAACTGGATTGGACTGGACTGGACAACTTATTGAACTTAGTTAAATAGATTAAGTTTGTTATATTATTAGGCGTACACCCATAATAATAACTTTAATTATCAGTAAAGCACGTACAAATAAGTAAGTAAAAATATTACAAAAATGGGATATCTACTGAGCCCCTCGGTGAACACATTTGTGAAGGAAAATACTGGAAAGACCACAATTCTCTTGACAAACTTGCAAATAATAGAGATATGAGGTCAAACGTTTGTAAAGTTTCCTACGTATCCTTTGAAAAAGAATAAGACCAACGTAGTTTGGGAAGAGATATCACTCAAAGGTAGTGCCAACTGTAACAATAACTGGTCACCGAGGGACATTAAGCTTTATCTGGAGCTGGAGCCAACAGTAACAACAATTGGTCACCAGACAAAGACATATTCCTAGAAGCCGGAGCCAATGGTAACAACAATTGGTCATCTAGAGGTATGAATGATACCTCTATTTGTTGCCAGAGCCACCCAAATGAAGGTCGAGGAACGGAGAGTGAATATCTAGATGCCGGAGCCACCCAGGCGATGATCGACGGGACAAAGGAAAAGTATCCATAGATGCCAGAGACACCCAAACGATGGTCATCTAGAGAACTGGGGTATATAACTAATAGTCGAAGCGAACAAGGCGTGAAAGTGGTTGGTTGCTTGGACTTATGGATTATACCTAAGAGCTGGAGTCAACAATGCTTGGAAATAGTTGGTCGCTTAGGTATAAGGATTTATATCTAAGAGCCGCAGCCAAAAATACGTGAAAGCAGTCGCCTACACATAGAGGTTTATATCCAAGAGCCAGAGCCAATGACACGTGAAAGTGGTTGGTTGCTTGGACATAAAGTAGAAAACTATATGAAGATCACTCAAAGCCAGAGCCAACGATGTCGAAAGACAGTTGGTCGTTGAAGGTCAGGCCATATCAACTTATTCCTTAATTGATATGGAGAAAATGTCACTTCTGGCAACAAGGGATAAGAGTTGATACTGACCTTACATCATATCATATCAATAAATTAAACAACAAATTTGGAGCACCATGAATTTTCACTGATTTTAAAGGTATAGGTACGCAAGCACACAAGCATTCAGGTACACAAATCCAAGAAATTAAGGAACACATTTGAAATTTAATGGAGAACATGCATACATGCAAGTGAATTTCAAACAAGTAGACAAGAATTTTTTTAATCAAATAAACCGGTCATTTTTTGACATTAGTTAAATGAAATTGAAATAGAAACTAGAACATGGCGATTAGTCAGTGGGCGAGAATAACGAAGATGAACTGGTTGTTAGCCAAAAGACTGGAAGAATTTTACCAAAAAACTGGACGATTTATCAGAAGGTTTTGAAATGTTATAGGAAAAGCCGGTCATTTTTCCTGTTCAGATATTTGATACTAAGTTCGTGAAATTAGGATTTGATTTTGGATCAATCACTCATTACCGCCATTCTCTAATCTCCTTCTCCAAAGGAAATTACCCAATTTCATCGCAATCCAACTCAAACCTCTCCCTTCTCCAAGTATAAAAAGTAGGATCCTCTCTTTCATATCCCGGCCCTCTTCAACCTATAGTCATGGAGAGAATACAATGAGGTCATGAGTGTGGCCCCCAAATTGGGTGAGTTTCTAGTTTTCGTCTGACAATCCAGATGGATGACTACACTGTTTTTACTCAGAATCAAGCCACGCACTTGAGTAACTCCTTCTTCAATGATCTGATATGACGCATGCCCACATATTATTTTTTTTACACATTTTGCCAATTCTATGCTTGAACTGATCGTTTCTTTTTAGTTTTTCCCTTTTTTGCTTTGATTGCATGCAGCCATTCCCCACTAATGTTTGACTAAGGGATTCTCCCAATCTGGTGGGAAGTGGTGAAATAAGGTCCCTAATGTGCTAGAGGAGAGGGTTGCTTTAACGGAGTTTGAGTTGTTTTTAAACAGGTTGCATTCTTTTACTCGTAGTAAAAAGCTCGTTTTGACTGCCTTCGTGAGATTCAACCAACACTTTGCATCTTCCTGCCAGGGAAGTGACCTTCACCCTATACGACTTCGTACACATTATGGGAATTCGGGTAAGGGTTAGACCTATACCATGAGCCTAGGACCTAGACAAGGACCGTGATCTGGTGGAAAGATTGCTGGGGTTCATGCCATACTTTGAGAAGGGTGGCTCCATTTTGTCAGCTACCCTATGTTCTTAATACGAGGGTATGACGTTGGAGAATGCTGATACGACAATGGTCAATCAGTATCTGTGAGGCTTTCTACCGTATGTGCTCGAGGAGACCCTATTTTGTAATGAGGACGACTCCTTGCAACTCTGGTGTCTAAGGGTACAAGAGGTTGTTGAGGAGGTAGGGGAGTACGATGGGGGGACTCCAGCTGCTTGAACTGTACCATTCCACTGTAGGAGGTGAGTTTCATGGAATACAACGATGTTTGGGAGGTATGCTCTACTCACGTATTACGCCTCCTTTTTTCTTTTCGCATCTTGCTAGATTTTCTCTCACGAATTACCTTCCTTCTTTCCTAATATAGGCTTTTGAGGTGCCATAGCTATGCCCTCCAGGCCAAGGGGAAAGAGGCCGAGACAAGTTTGGTGATGTACTAATGGAAATTTCAGGCAGAGCGATCCGCTTGACCGCGGAGATGTACTAGGAGTGCCTCAACAACATAGTTTGGCAACCGATAAATAGTTAAATTTATTTATATCGCTTGTTACGCTAAATGATTATATTAGATCAATTTTATTATACGAGTGATTAAAGTTTTTACACGTACACATGCGAGCGCGCAGGGGGGGGTGTGTTTCTGAACCATAGCCACAAGCCTGCCTCTTACAGGGTAGGACCCAACTTTCATTTTGTCTACAAGATGGGAAATAAAAAGGATGTCAACCACGGATAGGATCAATGATTGTACTTCTGTTTTCATTTCCGTCCTCAAATAATCTCGTGGCTGAAATTCTAATGATCATGTACTTCCTCCAAAGCATGCTAGTGGAAAAACATTATAATTTCTCCATTTTTTCGAACACCATTTTGCACACATTTATAAGTCAAAATGAGTTTTACAAAGAGTCAATAAAAATGCTTGAATTTGACACTTTTTTACAAAAATATTTCATAAAACAAATTCAACAATATGAAAAAAAAAACACAGAAAGATGTACAATGATTATAATATTAAGAAATCATCCTCATACATAGATTACAAAGTTCTGGGTTCATGTTCAGACATGGATATGTTTCTTTCTGGGTTCATGTTCAACCAGTAGAACCTTGACCTTATAATTAATGGCCCATCTCAATTTAACTTAATACATGAAAACAAAGATTATGACATAGCTTTTGATAATGTATGATTGTGTAGTTTCTGGCCAATTGCTTTTGATATAGCTAAAAATATACCTCCTATCTACGCTATGAGCGACACGTGGCAATTGTGATTCTGTCAATTCTGATTCACTACGAATTTGGTGGTTACCATATTGGTGGAGTTAAGGTTCTAGAAGGATCCTAACTAAATCATGAAGGATTATGACGTGATCCTCAAGGATCTTAACGCGATCTTGATTGACCGGCCCCATATCTATCAAGACTCACAAACCCGTTAATAGTCTTCCTCCGAATACTATATAAAAGGATCTAACCCCTCAAGTATGGACGAGCTCACACACATACACACTGTGTTATTATTCCTTTGCAGAGTTCTACCTTATTACCAATCTCTGACTACTTAAGCATCGGAGCGTTCCCCTGCCGGAACCCCACCCGACGGTCACTCCGTGTTCTCTTTTGCATGCCTATTTTCTAGTGTGGTTCTCGATCCAGTTTTTAGCTGCAATAGATTGGCGCCTTCCGTGGGACCATGACAGGGAACATGGCCAATCATTCTTCTTATAGTGACTCTTCACATAGTCGTTCTCAATGTCGTCACGCACGAACTAGCAGCTATGATCGACATGGTCGTTCTCATGACCGACACTCGACCCCTTTACACCGTCATCGTGCCAACTCTCCTGAAGATGTTTATGATAACATAAACATATGTTTATGTTATCATAAACATATGTTTCTCTGAGATCTGGTTTCTGATTTGGGAGTAGCATATGTTTATGATAACATAACATATGCTACTCCCGAATCAGAAACCAGATCTCGGAGAAACTGATCTCCGACATCCACTATGAAAAACAGTGACCTTCGACATCGTTTATATCGTCAGCTATTCAAAACACCCCATGTCATCCTTACAAAAGAAATCCATGAACTGAAAGATGTGGTGAATACTCTTCAGCAAAAGCTTGACATGGCGGTGGCTCTGCCCTCCACCCACCTCTCTCATCTGGACCCTAGCGATCTTTGCCTCCATCTCACCTCTAGATCAAGCTACGACCGCAAATACAGGTCTATGGCCGATCCAACTTTCGATCCCAAAGAGAAGAGCAGAGAGCACGTGACCAGGAGTGGGTCATTCTACCATCGTGATCCATCGATTGAAGACAGTACCGATTCCTCTCTTGAACAGGTGGCCAAAACTGAAACCCCTCAGAGACCTATCCACAAGAAGAGGACGCCTGAGTTTCGTTCCCAAAAATGAGACTCCTAAAAGGTTGTCCCTAAATATCATTCCCCAGAACGATCTCCCCCAAGGGAAGAATCTGGGTATCCATTATCTAAAGCCATTGAGAAAGCAAAACTCCCTCCCAATTTTTGAATGCCTCAATGTGACCTCTATGACAGAACTGGAGATCCAGGAGAACATGTTTACCAATTCAAAACGAACATGTTACTCCTCCATGTCTCAGATACTGTCATGTGCAGAGCCTTTCCTACCGCCTTGAGGAAAGCTGCACATGCATGGTTCAAATCTCTACAACCAAGATCCATCCACTCCTTTAGCCAATTATCGAATCTCTTTCAGAAGCACTTTGTAAGCAGTCGCTCCCGAAGAAAAAACTTGGCGAGTCTGCTTAACGTTGTGCAAGATAAAAACGAGTCTTTGGCATGTTATCTCAGACAATTCAACGTAGCCACTTTGGAAATTGATAATCTGGACGAGTCCGTGAAGTATACTGCATTTCTCCTAGGCCTCCTACCAACATCCAAGTTCGCATTCTCTGTTAACAAAAATCTTCCAGGTAATATGAAAGCCCTTCTCGAGAAGGCTAACAAATATATTTAAGCTGAAGAATACCTGGAGACACACAGAGGACGACGTGGAGTAAAGAAGGAAGAACAGAAGAAACGATCTTGGGAGTTAACTCCCCAAGGAAGAAAGTCGACAAAATGTTCCAAATGTGACGAACAGCATCCCAAAGACCTGTTTGCCTCGAAAAATCTGACACCCCTCAATGCCAAGCCATCACAGATACTTCATGAGATCAAAGACAATAAGGCTCTCCAATGGCCAGACAAGATGAGATCTCGACCGAATAAAAGAAACAAAGATTTATGGTGTCACTTTCACAACAATCATGGCCATACAACTGACAATTGCAGGTCACTCAAGTGAGCAATCGAAGCCCTTATCAAGCGTGGCCAGTTGAGAAAGTTTATAGACCACAAAGAAGGACGATAGCAGACACCTTCGCTCGTGGAAGAAAGAAAAGATCGAGAAACGAATACGGGTACGATCAATACCATATCTGGGGGATTAGCCGCTGGAGGTTCATCAGGCCAGGCTCGAAAAGCATACGCCGGGGAAGTATGCATAACAGGCCAACCCCCGAGTAAGAAATAGAAGACTGGGCCTATGCCTACGATCTCTTTTTCTGATGATGATTCAAAAGATGTGAAAACTCCTCATCATGATCCATTAGTCATCAAGGTCAAGGTTGGGAACTTTGATGTAAAACGTGTTTTAGTCTATAATGGGAGTTCTGCGGAAGTTCTATTTTATGATGCGTTCAAGAAGATGAACATTCCGACGGACCACCTTTGAAAGATGGATACACCACCGTTGTACGGATTCTCCAACCACCTAGTTATAGTCGAAGGAAGTATCGCACTCCCAGTTGCGATCGGTACACCTCTGACACAAGCCAACTTCATGCTTGATTTTGTGGTGGTAAAGGTCCTCTTGGCCTACAACGCCTTATCGGGATAACCAGCACTTAATCAGTTACAGGTTGTGGTGTCGACTTACCACCTCAAGATGAAGTTCCCCACGGAACACTGGATTGGAGAGTTGAAAGGAGACCAAACTACAACCCGTCAGTGCTACATGACTTCGCGCCAATCGAAGAACAAAGAAGCACTCATTATCGAAGACCTCCAGGAAGATACAAAAATACAAAGGGAGAACCAGTCGAAGATCTTGTAAGCATTAAAGTATATCCCGGAGATGAGAAAAAGACAGTTCGGATAGGTTTGAATCTTAAGGAAGACACTACGCTCGAGCTAGTGAACCTATTAAGAACCTATGCGGACGTCTTTGCGTGGACAGCCACATACATGCCTGGAATTAATCCCGAGGTTATTACCCACCGGCTAAATGTTGACCCGTCCAAAAAGCATGTCAAGCAAAAAAGAGAACCTTCGAGCCAGAAAGACATGAGAAGATTAAAGAAGAAGTAGATAAACTCTTGACTACAGACTTTATCAAAGAAATCTACTACCCTGATTGGATTGCCAATGTTGTCATGGTTCCTACGGGCGGTAGGTGGCAAATTTGTATCGATTACATGGATCTCAACGAAGCATGCCCAAAGGATAGCTACCCACTCCTGAGGATTGATCTCCTTATAGATGCTACTTCGAGCTCTAAATTGCACATCTTTATGGATGCATACTCTGGTTACAACTAGATTATGATGCACAAGGACAATATCTCCAAAACATCATTCATCACATAAAGAGGTCTATACTGCTACAAAGTAATGCCCTTTGGACTCAAGAACGCCAGGGCAACTTACCAGCGCCTAGTGAACATGATCTTTCGAGACTTGATCGGGAAGAATATGGAGGTCTATGTTGACGATATGCTCGTCAAGAATGTAAAGTCTAAATTTCATGTCAATGACTTGAAAGAAAATTTTGTATACTTCAAAAGTATAAGATGAAGCTAAACCCACTGAAATGCGCTTTTGGAGTTGCATCAGGAAAATTTTTTGGATTTATGGTTTCCTAACTAGGAATTGAAGCAAATCCAGAGAAAATCAAGGCTATCCAAACCATGACGTCCCCAAAAACCGTCAAAAAAGTGTAAGAGTTAACAGGAAGGGTCGCAGCCTGGGGAAGGTTCATGGCACGATCGGCAGAACGATACCTACCATTCTTCAAAGCCATCAGGAAAATGAAAAACTTTGTATGGACGGACGATTGCCAGAAATCATTTAAAGAACTCAAAACATACTTAAGCTCTCCGCCCTTACTTTCCAAAACCACTTCCCGGAAAAGACATGTTTCTGTACCTCTCGATCACCGAGGTTGCAGTCAGTGCCATTTTGGTCAGGGAAGAAGATGGAGTCCAAAAAACCATTTACTATGTTAGTTATGTCTTACAAGATGTAGAGACAAGATATCCAAAAATCGACAAGATTGCACTAGCCATTATCATATCAGCTAGGCATCTTCGACCGTTCTTCCAGTCTCATACCATTGTCATTCTAACAGACCAACCACTTAGAAAGGTTTTACTGGGCCCTGAGGCATCAGGAAGATTGGTAAATTGGTCCGTCGAGTTGGGGGAGTTCGATATCCAATATAAACCTCACACTACAATTAAGGCCCAAGCCTTAGCAGACTTCATTGTCGAGTGTACATTACCTGAAGACCCCCCTCAGTTGGTAATTTTTTAAGCTCTAGATCCTTGGAATCTTTATGTAGACGGTTCTTCAGCCGTTGGTAGCAGTGGAGCATGAATCATTCTCATCAGCCCAGAAGGTTTCATGGTTGAGTATGCCCTCCACTTTGGATTCCAGGCCTCAAACAATGAAGCAGAATGAGAGGCCCTTTCTCGCGAGAATAAGACTGGCACATGCTCTGAAGGTGGATTCACTGTCTGTACATAGTGATTCTTTATTGGTGGTTAACCATGTTTTAGGAGACTATGAGGCCAGAGACGAGAGAATGGCTCAATATCTCCAATTAGTCAAGACTTTGGCGTCGAAGTTCAAAAACTTCACCATTCAGCAAATTTCCCTAGATCAAAATACGCAGGCTGACACATTGTCGAGGCTTGCTTCGACCGAAGTCACAGATGTCTAGCATTTCATCTACCTTGAATTCCTCAAAGAATGCAGTATCAGTTCTCAAACTGAAATTGGAGTAGTAGATCATGAACCTTGTTGGATGGACATGATCATCAAATACTTGTCCACGGGCGAACCACCAAGTGAAAGACATGAGACGAGGAACCTTTGTGTCAAAGCTGCTCGGTACCCATTAGTGGAAGGAGTTCTATACAAGAAATCCTTCAGCCTTCCCTACCTCAGATGCTTACGCCCATCAAAGTCCTTATACGCATTATAAGAAGCACATGAAGGGATATGTGGTCAACATCTTAGACGAAGGACATTAGCTCAGAAAATCATAAGGTAAGGATACTATTGGCCTACGATGCAGAAAGATGCCATTGAATTCACATGAAAGCGTGACAAATGCCAAAAGTTTGCCCCAGTATCGCATACACCGGTCGTCGCTTTAACTTCGGTTTTATCTCCAATTCCTTTTGCAATATGGGGAATGGATCTATTAGGACCTTTTTCAGTAGCGTCTGGACAACGGCGATTTGTAATTGTGGCAATAGACTACTTCACCAAATGGACTGAAGCCGAATCTCTGGCTACTATAACTTCAGTCAAATGTGAGGACTTCTTTTGGAAAAATGTGGTTTGTCATTTTGGAGTGCCAAGAGCTTTGGTCATTGACAACGGAAAGCAGTTTGACAACAACAACTTCTGAAGCTTTTGCACAAATCTTTCGATCGATTTAAGATTCACCTCTGTAGATCATCCACAATCCAATGGTCAGGCTGAAAACATAAACCGAAGCATCCTACAAGGATTAAAGAAGAGGCTGGATGAGGCTAAAGGAGCATGGGTGGATGAACTGCCCAAGGTGTTGTGGGCCTATAGAACAACTCCATATTCAGTCATAGGAGAAACACCTTTCTTACTGTGCTATGGGACAGAAGCAATGTTACCTGTTGAGATAAGATTTCCAACAATACGGGCTTTACACTTCAACGAAGAACATAACGAATTTGAACTCAGAGCGATTCTTGATTTAGTCGAAGAAGCTCGAACTCAAGCCTATGAATGATCCGTTATCATAAAACAATGAGTCACACGCTATTACAATCAGAGAGTTCGGTCGAAATAGTTCAAAGAGGGAGATTTGGTTCTTCGCAAGCTAGAAGTATCCGACTCAAAAGCAGCGACGGAGAAGTTATCTCCAAATTGGGAAGGACCTTATCGTGTGATGAAGGTACTCAAACCGGGTGCCTATACATTGGGAACACTTTCGGGAGATCCCATCCCTCGTACTTAGAATGATAAGAACTTGCGCAAGTACTACCAGTAGCATCTTGCCCCGAGGCAAGACACTTCTTTTCGATAAGGGGCCCAAACCTTATCAAAACCCCAATTTTCTAGAAATAGTCTTTAGCAGATTTTTTCGAAATAATGGGTTGTTAAGCAATCCAGTGTGGACTTTATCTTTTCCTCGAGCAATAAAGTAATTTTTCCAAGCATTGTTGTAATAAAAACTTAGCTAAGTGCCAAACTTGGACAAAACATTCTGTCCAAACAGAATGATGCCTGAACACTCTACCCGAGTAGAGTGCCAAACTTGGACAAAACATTCTGCCCGAACAGAATGATGCCCGAACACTCTGCCCGAGCAGAGGGTGCTCGTCCTCTTAGCCAGCTCTTTAAGTGACGAATAAAGAGTTTGAGTTAAAGCAAAAATAAATAATGCTGTGTGAATGGTAATATAAACCACGGGAAACACATTGTAAAGCAAAATACCATCAAATAAAGAAAGATAGAGTTTTGCAAAGGCCCTTGTAAGGGATTCAAAATACTCAGTCTAACGAAAAGAAGAGCCTAGATACAAAGGCAAAATCTAAGGTTCGGGGGCATCGCCAGAAGGACCTTCCTCTAGAGGATAGGAAGTAGCAACGTCTCCTGCCTCTGAAGGCATGGCAGTCTCCCCGGATGGAGACGCCACCACAGGCATGACAAAGTCACCCAAAGGGATGTCAGGAAAGCGCTCAGCGAACATCTCCTTGGCCTTCATGAAGCCCATCTCAGAGATCTCCAAACCATCATTCGTTCGCTTCTTCAGCCATTCTTTCCCCACATTTCCATCGAGGAGGTCACCAATGCCTTGGTCTCGAGCCTCTTCCACCTTCTTTGCCTCTTCGTCTGTCCTCCTCTTCGCCCGTTCCAGTCTCTTCTCCAGGGTCTCAATCTAAGCAAGATAGTCAGCCTCTCTCTTGCTCAGTTCTTCAGCGCGATGAGTGGCTTCCTCTACCTTCTTAATGGCTTCTCTCTTCTGCTGAGCCTCTTTAGCTGCCACCTGCCTCGCCATCTCAAAGCGAGACAATCATAGACCCACTGGCGTACATCTAGAATAAAGATTAAAACAATCAGCTAAATGAAAGTTGAAGGAGAAAATGAAAGTTAGTTGGAAGAATGAACGTTACAGTGTATACAGCCTGAGCAAAAGAACAAGCAAAGGTCTCGTGAGTTTGGTTCTGGAAAACCTCCTTATCACGAGGGAGAACTCCATGAACTAGGTGCTACTCTGAGATTTGCCTGTCTGGCATCCCGATGTCATTGTTCCTAAGGGTCCATCTAGGTCAGAAGATGGGATCCTCATCGATAGACACTCTCTCAATGATTTGCAAAAAATAGTCGAGAAGAGTAACCCTGGTCTTCTTCGGCGCGGGGGGCAACTCAACGCATGGCTACTTTTCCTTTCTCTTTCCCTTGGCTTTTTGAAGAACACCGAGAAAGCCTCTTTACGGCGATTTCCCACTTCCACTTGCCATTTCTGCAAGAGAGAAAGGAATCAATATAAACATTGAAACACGATCTAAAACCAAAAACCTACATAAAGCACACCTAGAGGAATGCTCTCAGCTGGAGACATGCTAGAGGTAGAAGGAGAAGGAGGAGGAATCAAAGCTCCCACTGGAACAGGCTTGCGGGGAATAATCCTAGCCCACTCTAACTGCTGCTCTGAAAGAGGCTCATCAATGGAAAGCTTTCCTCGAAGTTTGATATGGCTAAGAATGTGCTTGGTAAGGTTGTTAGAAGAGGGCTTGCCAGGGTTCTCAAAATCTTTACAGTAAGGGTTCCAATCTCTTTCAAACAGTAGCTTCCTCTTATCTAGACGGCCAAACAAGAAGTATCTGAAATGCCAACCCTTATTGGACTTGGGCCCACCCTTTAGAAGTCGTTGCCTACTATGAATGTAATACCATCCCGGGCAGTTGGCAACTCCTTTGACAAAACAAATTTCAATAAGACTTTCATAAAATCTGTTGTATCTGGTTTATTGCCTGAAGTTTGAACCAAGTATATAAGTCCAACCAGCTTCCTCCAGCCATTGGGAACAAGCTATCCAGGAGCCATATGATAGTGCTCAAAGAAATGAAAAGCAAAAGGGTGAAGAAGAAGCCTATACCCAGACTTTACATGCTCTTCGTATATCCCCATTTCAAATTTAGTTCCATAATTAGCTGGTTCTTGCAAACCGAGAACATGAGCATACCAACCTTTGGGAAGAGGATATTCCCGAATCAACTCCAACAGATCTTCGGTGGACATCTTATTTGACTTCTCATCGGCAGTATATCAATTAGCCTTATCCTCAGCTTGATCCTTCACATCTCCTAAAAAGGAGACTTAATCGAAGAGAAGAATGCTTCCTAATGATTCGAGTGAGGAAAAAATGAAGGGGAGATCTCTTTTTATAGGAAAACCCTAAGTAACTGTCCCTTGGGAAACTCAAAGGTTCATATACTCCCTACGTGTCGCGAGCTAAGAGAAGAGAAGTTTTGAGAGTGCAAAAATTTCCCGCTCAAAGGCATTAATGGCAAAAAAAAAAGACATGTGGAAAAAAATCGAACAGAATTCTGCCCGAGCAGAATCATGTCCGAACACTCTGCCCAAGCAGACTGTCCTTTGGCAGAACAGAATTCTGCCTGAGCAGAATTCTATATGAACACTCTGCTCGAGTAGAGTGACCTTGACCGAATATAATTTTGCCCGAGCAGATCCTGTTCGAACATTCTGCCCGAGCAGAGTGCCCTTGGACAAATAAAATTTTGCCCGAGCAGAATCCCGTCCGAACACTCTGCCCGAGCAGAGTGACCTTGGCCGAACAGAATTCTACTTGAGTAGAGTCCTGTCCGAACACTCTGCGCGAGCAGTGACCTTAGACGAACAAAATTCTACCCGAGCAGAATCCTGTTCAAACACTCTGCCAGAGCAGACTATCCTTTGGCTTAACAGAATCCTCTTCGAACACTCTGCTCAAGCAGAGTGACCTTGGCCGAACAGAATTCTGCCCGAGCAGAATCCTGTCCGAACACTGCCCGAGCAGAGTGACCTTGGCTGAACAGAATTTTGCCCGCGCAGAATCCTGTCTGAACACCCTGCCTGAGCAGAGTGACCTTGGATGAACAGAATTCTGCCCAAGCAGAATCCTGTCCGAGCACTCTTCCCGAGCAGAATGCCCTTTGGCTGAACAGAATTATGCCCAAGCAGAATCCTGTCCGAACAGAACTCTCCTCATACACTTGAAATCTCAAAAAATAGTTTCCATTCTATTTGGGTATATTTCGCTATCTCCATTAAGGAAAAGGGTGCTTCCACCTGCTTCATTAACGCTGGTA